>CM037091.1:0-600000 GCA_020916435.1 Oxytropis ochrocephala | reverse complement strand
CACTTTGCAAAGGCATCTCAATTCCTCAGCATGTTTATGAATTCTGTATCAAATTTTGTTGAATTCCTACTTCCCTACTTTTATAACAAGTCAATTTTGTTCTTCGATTGGATATTTTGTCTATCAATGCAGCAAAGGGCAAGAATTCAAAATAAAGGTATGATATTATTTCTTACTTTACCTACTACTGAGTACTATAAATGCCAAATATCACTGAGTTTTTGTCCTATTTTAATTAGAATAGAAATACAATACAATATACTCATTGAATATTGGTTAATGCTCACACACCGACTGAACCTTCTTGAATATAATGTCTTCTAAGAAGCCAATTATAATTTAGAGGTGGGTAATTTTAGTAAGCAAAAGACATGTAGTCCTTAAATTTCACTGTTGTCTCTCATTTATTTTTAAATTTGCTATGCTTCATTACTACCTCTTATTTTTATTAATCGGGGGTAGGGTACTAAAGGTCCTTGGACTTCCAGGCGGTTTTTCT
The DNA here is from genome assembly GCA_020916435.1 of Oxytropis ochrocephala. Lineage (NCBI taxonomy): Eukaryota > Viridiplantae > Streptophyta > Magnoliopsida > Fabales > Fabaceae > Oxytropis > Oxytropis ochrocephala. The sequence continues at coordinate 599,501 of CM037091.1, read as the reverse complement.
TTTGGACAAATGTTCACCGTTGGATCTCGCCAATACAGCCCCCTATTGTTTTCGTTACCGAGATATCTTTTTTCATTGTTCCCAGGGATATTTTGCGCACTCGGAGGTTTTCCCGTGGATGTAATGCTTAGCAACCCGTGCACCCCTACCTGAGAGGCATTTTGTTAGCATTGTAATTTCAACAAATTCCTCGGTAATTAGAATTAAACTCTTAGTGGGTTGGGTTATCATAAGTTTGGTCACTTGGTAATTCACTTTCAGTTTCTACTTCATAGCTTACTTCTATGTGATAGCTATGGCATGACCGATATGATCATTTTGCTTGGACTATTCGTAATGTACACATGATAATTTGTGAATTGCTTCCTTGCTTTGTTCACTTATCTTAAAATTAATAACAATGGTTTATTTTCTCCGGCCCGTTTGATCTTCATGAAGACATTCTTAGAGGAATTTAGCTATTATCTTGCATTTTGATCTTCGTGAGGATATTCTTAGAGCAATTAAGCCAATATTTTGCATATGAATAATAGATCTCTCGCATGTCGTTTCTCTTCTCCACACTTATCTCAAAAAAATTAAGCTTTTTTCATCGGTTTCTCATCGCATTTGCTCTCACCATTATCCTACAATCATCAGTATAATGTTAGGAAGTAAGAAGTCTTAACAAAGGATGTTTAAGAAAGATTTTCATTCAATATTAGATTGTGCGAATCATTTGAAACAAATGAAGTCGGATAAATTTTCCAAGGTCTGCGCAATTTTTAAGCGACTTACGCTCTTTCTTTGTGTGGATTTAGAAAATTATTGTGTTAAAACAGGATTATGTGACCTCTTTAAACTATCTCCAACTTGACTTTATATTTCAAGAAGTCGATACGATAACTGATTTACCCAAATCATCTCTAAATAGTAAGATTTCCATTATCTCTAATTGATATCACCTGCGTTAGAGCTAAAGCAACATTTTAAAGTGGGTAAACCAATATTGTGTTTTTTTTTAATTTTAAGTCATCAATCCTTTGGCAGGTTTTAGACATTAGTCTCTAATTGATATCAGATGGTTCTTTCAGCTAACTTGATTGCTTTCATTTGAAAGAATTTTTGTACTGAATGAGGTGACATTATCTTTGACATTATTTCAGGTATGGATAGGAATGGTACCAAAGTAAATCAGGCGGCTTCAAATGCAACAAATGACTTCTTCAGGGGAAAAACATAATTAATTAAAGCTCCTAACTTCTTATATATCATGGATTAAATAAAGCTCCACTATGTAGTTATAACATGAAGCTCCTAATAACTTCTTATTACAAAACCATTACATATATTTTCTTTTGTTTTACCTCTGTTTTTAGAGAAATGTGGTTTCAATTTAAATACTAATCGTACCACGCAACGCAAACTCCCCGTGCGGATGCACGGGTATGGTACTAGGAGAATTTGGCAAACAAATGAACATGTAATTTTTCTTATATTTGGAACATACTTATAAGAGTTCCAAATATAAGAAAAATTACATGTTCAAATATATGCTCTTTTTTTCAAATTTCCTTTTTCAAGATCAAAGAAATTTTTATCACCTTTTTTTTTATCTAATTACCTAAACAAATCTGATAACTTTTTTATTTTACTACTAACCAAACTACAATGTATTTTACTATTTTAAGGTCAATTTGAGTATAGTAATGCCACATAACGCAGTCAGCCCGTGCGGATGCACGGGTAATGTACTAGTGTGCTTTAAAGCAACACATATCTATAGAGAAGGTAATCTTTCATGTAGAGGGGGAAATAATGGTAAAGATGGATTCAAGGTTTTTATTGGACTAGTGTATTGACTCATGCATTGCACATAGTAAAAGCTCTACTAAATACAGAATTGTGGAAGTAGCAAGATTTATTTGCTAAATTACGATATGAAATAGCTAAATTAAAAATTTTACAGAAATAATCCTGGATAATTGTTTCATACACTTAATCTATAGTCATAATTTTAAGAAAAAAGTTAAAAGACAAAAGATGAATAGTTCAAAGATAGCAAAACATAACTTCAACATCATCCTTCACCTTATTATCTAAGTTAATGAAAATAAGATGATTAGGGTTTCCTTGATGTGTATGTTGGGGAGAAAATTCCACTTGAGGGTGTAGTGGTTGGTTACGCAGCACACGACAACGACACCAGAAATATCTCCTAATAATGTGTTTGAAGAGACCTCGGGAGAGATATTGATCTCAAAATGTGTTGAAGCTCGAAGGAGCAAAAGCTTCACTAAAGCAGCAACCTGACATAAATATTGTAGCATTTTATAAGTGAAGATAAAAGTAGTTATATCCTATAGAAGTATCTAAAATAAACCAACGTGGTTGGCTCAGTTGGTCCTTTGGCCATGAGTCCCATCGGGGGTCGTCTGGGTTTGCTCCCCAGTTCGATTCCCGGCTGGAGCAAATCACGTTGGCCACCTCGGTAGATTACCGGGGGAGCAGATTAGTCTTTCGTTGTCAGCGTTGGGACACTGCTCGGCTACGGGGTTTACCGGGGGCTTGCTCCTTCCCTTTCACCAAAAAAAAAAATCTAAAATACAAACTATAGTTAAAAATATCATTCTTTACATATTTGTACGATATAATTTTTTACTGAATCCTAAGACACCAAAATATACACCGTTTAATATCACACTTTACATATTTTGGCACGAAGTTAATTTTTAGATTGATCAAATAAATTATTGCAAATATCACCATAATTCATTTACCCCCTGTAAAATAAAAAGTTTTAAGATGCCCTTGCAAATATAATCGCTTATTTGCGATTTACCCTCTGGGGTAACTGTAAACGCATTTATATTTTGCGTGGGGTAACCGCAAAACGGTTTATACCCATTATACACTTAACATCGTCAATATAATCTAACAAAGAGGGGTAGTAAGTAAATGATTTATATTTGCAAGGGGCATTTTAAAACTTTCTATTTTACAGGGGGGTAAATGGATTATGGTGATATTTGCAGGGGGTAAATGATATTTAAGCCATTGAGAAACGAAGTCTGTGTAATTGTACATATATTTTTTGAATCATAAGACATACAAAAACACACTGTTTAGTGTTACACTTTACATATTTTATTACAAATTTAATTTTTTTAACAAACTTCATATATTTGAACAATTAAATGTTTTTTCGGACCCTAAAGTATTCTAAAACATATTGCCTAACATTACACTTTACATAATTTGTTACGGAGTTAATTTTCATTTTGATTAATCCGATTGTGAATGAAAAAACTTCGGCTATTTAAACAATTAAATATTTTAGTGGACCTAAAGTGCCTCTAAAATATAAAAATATGAATCAAGGAAGGATAAATTTCATCTATTTGAAGAATTAAAATTTTTACTGAGCCGTAAAGTATCCTTAAAATATAAAAATATGAAAGAAAAAAAATGTGCGAAAAAAAGGGAAAAACAAAATGTAAATTTAAAGATGATGGTAGATTAGTAAAATTCTAATGATATGAATGGTTCCATTGATACCATCAAATTGAGAAAAGAAAAATGAGTGGATGTGATAGAATAGGATGAACATTTAATGGAATATGTTATGTATCACGAAAATGTTTTCTGATCAGTTTTCTCGAATGATTTGATTTAATATGAGTCATCGTATATTTCATTTTATAATTATCATCTACAGTAGGAACCGTTAATGTGTAATCGGAAGCATTTTCAAGATGCAATTTGTCATTTCCATCCTTTTTATTTATACCAAATTTCCATCCTTTTTTTAAGAATTCAAATAATGAACTTTAACTCATTTCATTTCTTTTTATACTACCGATCCAAAACACACATTAAGCAAATTCAAATTGATCCTCCACGCAGAATGGTGAAGAATAATCTTTGAAGTTGAATAAACCACAAAAGGAAACAAAGTTCTCTCTTAAAAATTTGAACTTGAACCTCGCTGTACTCTGTAGACTAGTGACTAGATTCAAACTCATAAATCATAATCTCTAGCTTAGCGAGGGCATTGATACGTAGGCAAATCCAAACTGAAAACCATTAAATTAATAAACTCTAAATTAAAAATAAATTCAATTTTAATTCCCGCCGGTCGTTGTCACGCGTTAATAATATTAATATATCAAATTAAAAATAAAATATCTCTGAGAAAAAGTAGGACCAGTCTTCACGCCGCGAATACCAAACAAGTATATATATATATATCCCCAAAATAGAGAGCATCGATTCATTCTCAAGCTTTTCTTTTCTTTTCCTTCTATTTGCATCTGCAAATTCACCGTTCAAAGCAATATTCTCTCTCTCGATCTCTCGAAACGCTAACGATGGCAACGAATACAACCGTCACCGAGCAAAAACCAACGAGCATCAAGCCCTCCGTGTACCTCGAAGACATGGATGAACTGAAACGAGTCTTCAGCCGGTTTGACACCAACGGCGACGGGAAGATCTCCGTCGACGAGTTGGACAACATCCTCTCCACGCTCGGATCAGGAGTCCCGCCGGAAGAGCTCAAGCGCGTCATGGAAGACCTCGATACCGACCACGACGGCTTCATTAACCTCTCTGAGTTTGCCTCCTTCTGCCGCTCCGGCTCCACAGACGGCGGAGCTTCCGAGCTCCGCGACGCCTTCGACCTGTACGACGAGGACAAGAACGGCCTGATCTCTGCCGCGGAGCTCTATAAGGTTTTGAACCGCCTCGGAATGACATGCTCCGTTGAGGAATGCCATAACATGATCAAATCCGTTGACTCCGACGGCGACGGAAACGTTAACTTTGACGAATTCAAGCAGATGATGACCAACAATGGTGCGAATGGCAATGGCAAAAACTAATAGGCATTTTCAATTTTCAAAGTTACTAGGCTATTTCTCTCTAACTATAACAGATCTGCGCCTGTAGCATGGCGTGTTCGATGCTCTTTCTATGTTGTTACTTATCTTCTTCTCGTTTCCACTTTATTACTATATAAAAATGTGTAATGTAATTGTGGTCCATTTGCTGGCCAGAAATAGAAAATCGAATGAAAATTGCCGTTTCAGTTTAAAATCGTGAATTCAAATTGTGCTTGCTTGGTGAGTTTGTTTTGCGTTTGCTTTCATGGTTTTGTTTTGAGTCGTTCTCCGCGGCGATTCTAGATTGAATTTGTCAGAAACATACCAAGGCATAAGGGAGAAGAAGAATCGTTTTTTCTCTCTCCTTCGCTTGATTACGACTTTTCGATTCCGAAGGCAAATTGTTTCCCAACTTGCAAGTACCGTATATTTTTTGGTCCAGGGGAATGGACACTTAATATTCCGGTTTTTTTTTTCAACAATGCTATTTTGACAAATCGACAAATCACCAATCTATAATACCAATTACCCAAGTTTTTTAGACAAATAGCCAAGCTGTCAATTAACCAAATTTTTAATCCACACCTCGAAAATTGGGAAAAAAGCAAAGTTTATTTGTAAAAAAAACTGTAGAAATGTGTTACACAGAATGATGACTATCGATCGATTATCAATTTTTTGTCAAAATAGCATTTTTTTTTTTTTTGCAACCCCCATTATACCACCACCCCCCACCCCCACCCCATAACACCTTTAAATCCCAAAATACCTTTCATTTCTATTAAAAAAAATATTTTTTACAGATTCTCATAAATATCTCAAAATAGATATTTTCGGTTTGCAATTTTTTTTTTTAAAAAAAAGTTTTTTAGGTATTTCTGGTTTGAAAATTGCAAATCGAAAATACCTCAAAAATGAGGTATTTTTGGGAATTCTCAAAAAAGTTTTCCGAATTTATCTCTTTATGTTGTATTTCCGGGAGATTAATTGATGTCAGGGGTATTTTTGTCCACTTTTGAATTTATGGGGGTGGGGATAGAGGTAGAGGGGGGTGCCAAAAAAAATCCTAATATTCCGAAGTTCTACCATGAAATAAGTAAAATTTGGCTTCAATTTTTTTATCTGGAGGTCGAACTCTGATACTACTAGCCAAGTCTACCTATTTAACCTAAGTCCCAATTAAAGGTTGACAATAAATTATTCAATTGATAGTCATCAATTAGTCAATCAATAATGCGTCAAAAAAATTAGTCAATTAATGGTTGTTAGGGGTGGGAATAGGCTGGGTCGAACTAGACTTTGCTTAGCCAAGTCCGCATATTTAACCTAAGTCCCAATTAAAGGTTGACAATAAATTATTCAATTGATAGTCATCAATTAGTCAATTAATAATGAGTCATTTCATAAACTACGATTGATTAATGGTGGTTGTTAGGGGTGGGAATAGGCTGGGCCGAACTAGATTTTGTTTAGTCTGAGCCTGACCTACGTTGAAAATGTTAGGTCTAAGCCTGACCTGTGGCCTGTCGTAGGCCCATTTTTTAGGTCTAGCCTGGCCTTTCTGAAAGCCTGTTTAAAAGCCTTTTTGACTATTTTCTTAATAAGACCTACAACATTTCAATAGTGTAAATCATTTGAATAGACTAACAAGCTAATAGGTCAATGAGATTAAGTTCTAATTAAGATCTAACAAAACCTTTTAGGAAAATATCTTTATATGACATCTTATTTAAATTCTATTTTATAATAATAACTTCAACTATGTCAAAAACGGTTGTAGGTTAATATGTACAAACTAACAAAAATTGTTAGCGAAGTTATGACTTAACACAGAGTACCAAATTCAATACAAAATAATATTGATAATTAAAAAAATTAGGTATATTTATTTAAATAGCCCGGCCTGATAGGCCTAAAAGGCTTTTTCGATGGCCTTTCGTTCTAACCCATATTGTTAGGTCCAAATGTGGTTATTTTTAGACTCAAATGTAGTGATTTTTGGCCCTAATTTCAAAGCTGAAAAGAAAATGCAAAAAGATATCATTTTGGAGGCCAAAAAACACCACTTTTAAAAACCCGCTTTTGGAGCTAAAAGTCGCCACTTTATGGGTGAAAATTTGGGTTAGGGTCAAATTTGCAACAATGTGTGAAATTGTGGGACCAAAACCAAAACTTTGAAATAAGGGAACTAAAATCCTACTTTAAAAAAGAAAAGGGGACCAAATGTGCATTTAAGCTTAAAATCCTTAAATATTGTATTTACATTTTACTATGTCATAAGATAGATTAAACAATCCTTAATTATTAATGATTTATTAATGACTTTCTCAATAAAAAATCTAACAATAATATTATTTATAAGGTTATGAGGGCACCATTTTTTGATTTCACCCAAGACCCCAAAAATCGTAGGACCGGCCCTGATAAAAACTAACTTACAACAACAATTAACTAAGTTTTTTAGACCATTAACCAAACTATTTTTTCACAGTTTTCGAAGTCATTATCTAAAAACTTGATTAATTAGTTACTTGATTAATAACCTAAAAAATTTAGTCAATTGATATTGTAAGTTGATTTTTGTCAATTTTTGGTTGAATTTTTTTTGATTAAATAACATTGTTGTTTTTAAAACTACGTGTCTATGTCGTAGTAGATTTATAAAAAAACAATATATTTTTAATCAAAAAGTAATCACGCGCCAAACAAATTTTTTATTTTATTCTGAACTAATATGCACTATCATGCGTGCATTCCATCTCGTGCTATGACATTTATTGAGGTTCATTGAAAAGTTCTTAGTTTATTTTGGGTGGATTAAATGTAATATAGATGAGGCTTATTGGGGTTCTGCGGTGTTTGTTTCAAGTTATGTAGAATTATTTTTAAGAATGACATTCCTAGAAACATAATGATAGGAATAATAATTCTAGGTATCTTCTACAATAAGTGTTTGATAAATTTTTAAACATTATCAGAAATAAAGTAGTTATAGATATCAAAATAATATATATATATATATATATATATATATATATATATATATATATATATATATATATATATATATATATATATATATATATATATTAAAAAAATTAATTGTCCGAATTTAAAAAAGAAAAACATAAAGAAAAGCGAAGGGGGGACTAGACCGAAACACTTGCCATCAGAAAAGTTCAAACCAAAACAATAATAGAGAACCTCTAACAGAGCCCCTAAAACACTGCAGCCTACAGGCTAGACTATAATCCTAAAACCAATTTAACTTACAAAAATTAGATAAGCAATCGAGACCAACCAAATGCTAGCTAGAGGAGATAATCAGAAGGTCCAATAACTCTCAAATCAGATCAAAAAGAAACAGAGACCGAATTAGTCTTTGAATGAGTGTTATACACTCCTGTTTTCTGAGCCGATTGCTTTTTGTGTTTCTTCTTCTTCCGGGATGTGTATACCACCTGACTGGACATATCCCCAAGAGAAGAAGTCACAGGGTCACCAACATCGTCTGAAGACCCACCCCAGAGTTTTCTTAAGATATTCATGTCAGATTCAACAACTGGATTCGATGTAGCTACGTATGTTGAGGCAGCAGACACATCATCGTCACCTGAGACATCCCCCCAATCCTTCCCTATAATTCTCATGTCAGGGACATCCATTGTGTTAGAAGAGAATGCATCTAGCCGAGTCGTGGAAGATTGAGTGGAAGAAGAGTGGACTTCCTCCACAGAGGAAGAGGGGACCACCAACACCCCTGAAGTGAGGGCAAGCACTGGAGAACTATGAACAAAAGAAGATTCCTCAGAAGAGATATCACAATGGGGAGCCGATAGAGTCTCCTTTTGCATAACATTACAAACAGTAGGAACTACACCAAGAAGAAAGTTTGGGCTCCCAGCCATCTCCTCAGGTGAAATAACAATGTTGTCTGTGCCCTTAGAGTGATCAGGGTTATCCTTTTCGTCTACCAAATCCACACTAGCATCTTGCAAGTTGGATGAGCCAGCGTCTGTCACATTCGCAACCTTTTTCTGATGAATTTGTGAAGGTTGTGAATCCCCTTGCTGCTGAGGTTGCTCATTATTAAAAGTCTTAAGCTGGAGGTTATTAGAAGTTATCTCACTCCTAAGAACTTTCATTCCGAGGAATAATTTTTTTTAAACTTGTAACAAACATGAGAATGCCCATTCCTAACCCATGAATTCCAAGGAATTCTAATCTTAGACTTGAAACAAACACACCCTTAACAACTTGTGGCAGCCTCTCTAGAAATGGTTCAAGAGCTTTCTTGGATTATATTTTTCTTGCTCAATCTTTGATTGTTGAGTTACATGATGCTATGTTGGGTATTAAGTTATCGATTCAAAAAGGTTTGGCATCCTCTTTGGTTGTAAATAGATTAATAACTGGTGGTTTTAGCATTTAAGACTCAAAAACGTAGTCCTTGGAAAATTATAACTCGTGGGAAAAATGTTTAGAGTTAGTTTCTAAGATCCAGTTTGGGGTCTCTCCCATTTTTAGGGAATGAAACCACTATGCTAATAAGTTGCTTCACAATGTATCCATAGTCCTGCATTTTGTTAGTGGGACTCTATCTCTAACTTTATTTCTGAGACTTTCTTTAAGAATTCAGTTGGTCATCCTCAATATCGGTTTTCCTAATGTTTTTAAGTGTTTCGGTTTGTGCCCCCTTATTTGTATGTATTTTTTTCTATTACAGTTTTCTTATTGGAAAAACTCATTGAAAAAATATACTTGAGGGACTTCTTCACATGGAGGAAGATATTTCACTCATTCACCAAAAATCCTAACTTGCTAAGGAGTCAGTCCTTCCATTTCTACGCAAGTACATTGGCGCCCACCGTGGGTTTCTCCTAACTTGCTAAGGAATCAGTCCTTCCACTTCAATCCCGACTTTGTTTCTCCTAATCCTTTTGTCTCAAACCTGACTTTGTTTGATCTCTTCTTCTTTCCAATTTGTTATTAGTTGAGTCTATTACCAACTTGCCCACTTCTATTTGACAACGTCATGAACTTCCCGATACCTTCTTTATTCCAACAAGTTCATCCCAAGAAATGAGTCTCGCACGCTCATGATCCGCAGGTAGTCCTCAAGATCCGCGACAAGGGTTGCCCGTGATTGCCCTTTTGAATACGAGTCTTTTGGTGTACAACCCTTTATAAAAAATCTTACAAAGTCACCATTTATTGTGTAGGGTCTTTTTATAATCGCCTTTTTGCTGCCCATGTCGCTTTTAGGCATGGCAACAAAATCCGAACCCGCGGGTACCCACCCGACCCCGACCCGAGTTTGACGGGGAATACCCGCTTTTGACCGGGGGCGGGGACGGGTTCGAGGATATCGATACCCACCCCGACCCCGCCCGAAACCCTTTCAACAACACATTAACTATTTATTTCATTTTATTTTATGCAAATATATTCATTGATTTTGTTTCATAATTTTGTTTATTTTAAGTTTTGATCTATTTTGAAAAGAAAAGTCTAATTTTAATATTTTTTAATTTATTTTATCATTATATAATAGCTATTATTTTATTAAATTAATTATCGTAAATATAATTTTTTTTATTTTTTGTATAAGTTAGTGACGGAACGGGTACCCGCAGGGAACGCGACTCCGCTTGGGACGGGGATGGGGGATGCAAAACCCGCCCCCGACCCGCCCCGTTGACATGCCTAGTCGCTTTGCATGAAAAGTAATATTTCCTCCACCGTTAACTAATTACTAACCACTAATATTTGTCTATAAAAAATATTTATATAATTTGGTTTGGAAAGATATAATTTAATATTCATTGTCATACAAGTCTGGCTTGCAGCAGCAATTCTCTGCTGATTTCTATAAAGAGTTCCTCATTCATAAGAATTCAGAAATACACCACCACCACCTCACAAAGCTCACTTTGATGGCCTCCACTATCAACCACCGCAATTACTACATAGTCAGAACTCAGAAGAGGTATTGAATCTGAAGGTCGCATCAAAATTCCGTTTTATGACCCTGTGTAAACTTTAATTCACATGTGTAGTCTATTAAACCACTGATTCTAACTTTCCCCTAAAATACAAAAATGTTATTTAGACAAAAATTTGAGACAAAAACAGACAAACACCAACTTACAACACCAATTAACCAAGTTTTTAGACCATTTAGCCAACCTGTTTTTTTCGGTTTTTTAGGCGTATAAAAAACTTGGTTAATTGATCACTTGGTGAAATGGTCAAAAAAACTTGGTTAATTGGTGTTGTAAGTTGGTATTTGTCTACTTTTATCTAAATTTTTTTGGCTATATAACATTGTTGCCTAAAATAATAGTAAATCCAAATCCCATGTGGGATGATAGTCCTTGTCGATAGTACTCCCAAATCTATTTTAAGGTCTGTATCATTTTTCAATTCATGACCATTCATCACATCTTCTCATCATCTCTGTAGTGTGATGGAATTTAAAATGTGGAGATTACACAATGTCCATCACCCAAATGTAAGGGTTTAATTGTTGTACAATCACCACCGGTGGCGGACTTAGGACCCTCGATTAGAGGTACAAAATTTTTCAAACACACAAAACTCTAAAAAAGTAATAAAAATATGACTTTTATAGGTCCACAATTTATATTGCACTAAACTAACACAAATTAATTAGTACCAACGGCAACAAGTTCCTAAATACAAATTAAATAACACAAAGAGAATCAATATATTCACAAAATATAGTACAAATTCAAATTAAATAGATTAACCTAATAAAATTAAATTAAATAGCACTAACACAAAACACAAATTAATTAAAAAGACTTTAACAGGTGCATTAGAATGGTGCGAAACTAGAGATTTTGATACAAGACTAACGACTTGGGTGCAAAAGATATTTTTCAGGATGTGCAAAAACATTTTTTCTAATGTGCTAATTTATGATGTGTAGGTCCGCCACTGATCACCACATTAAATAAATTTACACCATCAACCAATAAAAATAAATGGTATAAGTGACTTTTAAGATAGTTAAATGAAATCAAACATTTTTTATTTTATGATGTGTAGTTTTGCAATTGAGCGACGTTGTAAGAAAATCTTCTATGACGAAAGTTTATATAAATTAAATCCCAAATGTAATGGCTTGATGATAAACTGAACAAAAGTATAGTCATGGTCTGATACTTCTTATTCATAAAAAAAAAAAACACTGGATTACTTTGTTTTCATTTATTTTGAATATATTTTTATCAAAAATAGAAAAGTTTTATATTGTTGTAAACATAACTTTTTTTTATCAAATGAAACTCATATCATCTATATAAATCTCTAAAAGAAGCTTTTTTCCAAGCTCTAGGATGCTCCACATCATCTTTATTTATTTTTCAATTAAATTTTTAACTATATTGATATTTATTATAATTTACACATAAAAGAGACTCACATTCATGATTGCATATTAAAACTAAATTAGTAATACCCTTTATATTCTTTAAGTTATTATACAATTAATAAAGACAAATGATATTAGTTGAAGAAAAATAAAAAAGACGTCATAAATCTATTTGGTAGTTTTTATCATTTAAAATTCTCTAACATTATATTGCACTCAAAGTACCTATTCATTATAAGACTAATGCCACTTCATTGGACAAAACATTTAATTTTCCCACAATTCCGCGTTAACATTACTGCTGGCTACTACAAACTTATTTGTTGAAATTTTATATTTTTACTTACAAAGAAATAATATTACAATTAGATTTGGTAAAAATCTAAATTAATTGAATAAATATATTTACCAATTATAATAGTTTAGATGAAATAAGAAATATTGAGTTGGCCTTTAAAATTCTTTTTTTTTTTTGTAACAATTATTCATTGAAATGGAGGGGATTCACATTAATATGAATTCTTCTTTTAATTAACAATAAACTAATGAGTTAGTAGCTATGAGTGGAAATGGAAGAATAGAGAACTTATTTTATTCTAATCGGCAATAGAAAGCAAATTAACAATATGAAAAGGCATCTTAGTAGTTAGAGTTAAAAGGCTATGAAACTAATAAAAACCTTTCAATTCCAAAGCTGTTGTAACATAATTATAAATAAAATAATAATATTATCTTAATTTAAAATGGTAATAATATCTTTTTAATAGATTAAATTACTTAAATAGTGTTAAATAGTGTACATATATATATATATATATATATATATATATATATATATATATATATATATATATATATATATATATATAACTAAAAGAACTTGACTCTTTTTTTCTTATTAACAAATAAGCTTGACTCTTGAATTGTGAGTTTCTCTCCCTTTTGTTACTTTTTTTTTAAAAAAACTTTCTCTCTTATTGGTGACTCTTAATTCATTACTTGATGTTTTGATTTAGGTTGTCTTTTGGTGTCTTTAAATTATTATTTTTATTAGTCCTAATTATTATAGTTGGTTTTTAATAGAGATTAGTTACAACCTTTCCATTTTCCTTCACTTTAAGTCTTATTTGATAAACACTATAAATACATAAGAAGAGAAGTCACCACTCATCTTTTCAATTTTAACAACACTTTTGCTTGGTTGTTACATCACTTTTGTAATTTTTTATCTTTTTACATCAACAATATTCAGGCTTGAAGAAAGACATTGTAAGTACGTAGTTGGAGTTCCAAATAATTTTTGTGTAATTTTGTCATTTATTCGTAAGTTTTTGTTGATTGTTGATTAAGTATTGAGTTTATAGGTTGCGAATTGCATTCAATGGAGGAAAAACGAGGTTTACATCGATAGAGAATAAATTGAAAAGCCAAACCAATGATTTGAGCTTCATGTAGTCAAATGGGCAAAAAGAAAAATTTGGATTAGTTATTGTGTCGTACAATTGAGGAACAATTTTTTGTCAAGCTGTAGACATGTATGGATTATGTCTAATTTTGATATTGTTCTTTAAATTTTTTTAAATTTAATAGCTTCCAAGAAATTGGATGTTGTATTATATCTAAAAGTTTTTTTTAATATGTTCCTTGAACATTCAAAATGCATGTTCAAGGTTGATAGAGTACAATAGAGCTTACTAGAAAAGTAAGTTTTAAATTCATGATTCCACTAACTTATCTTCTACTTAAATGACAAATGTACTAATATTTAATGAAATGACTTTCTATATTACAAGTATAAATGTACCAAATTACTAGCAATTTATACATTATTTTTAATTTATTTTAGAAGAACACCAACATCAACGAAAAAAAAACCAACATATTTCAATGTTGAATTGTAAACAATGAAGGAATAGTTTATTTTTATTACGGATGGCTCAAATGAATTATTAAACATAAAATTATTCATTATACAATGAAGGAATAGTTTATTTTTATTACGGTTGGGTATTTTAAAAGTTATAAATACAAGCTCTATTATGGCTAATAAGAACTGAACATAAAACTATCCACAATACATAAGTAGGCAAATCTTTTGATGTCTCAATAGTAAATAATAAACCGGGCCAATAAAATTAAATAATATATGAACATAAGAATATCTGTTATGGAATATCAAAAGTAAATGTGACCTTCCAATTTCTTTATTTTCTCTCTTAGTTATATGTTCATTTGATTAAAAAAACTAAACAAATGATTACTACTTAAAATTAATACATTCAACTGAAAGTTTTATAAAATCCTACACAATTTAACTTCGAATTTTTGTATTTACTAAAACAAAAACACCTTCGAAATATAGTTAGAATAAAAAGGTCTAAACTAACTTTATTTATATATACATCAATATATGCATATATATATGTATATATATATATATATATATATATATATATATATATATTATTATTATTATTTGTGTCAATACGTTACCATCCACAAAAAACTAATGTCTATATATTTATTTAAATTGTAAACTTCAAATGAAATTTTACTTAAATTTATATTTAAATTGACCACCCAATCTAACTTCTCCTATATATTTTAAAAATTTAGTTTTTAATAAATAAATCTGTATTTATTTATTTTATTTTAAAATTATTTCTTATATAATTTAGGAAGAGAATAATGATGTATGTATATTTATTAAAACTTATAAGTTTCACTAAACCTCATATTATATCTTATAACTAGTAGGATACCCGTGCATACGCACGGGTGCTATTATATTCTTTTTATTAATGAACTTAAAAAGTATTAAATAGACTGAATATTATCCCGTTAAAATAAAGACAAATTTAAAGTAGATAAAAAATGAGTTTCAAATAAAAAAAAATAGATAAGTATTAAAATCTAGAAATGCAAAAGTATCATTTTAAAAGAATTTTGCATTTATATCGTGTTTTTAATATGTTAGTATAGTGTTTTTTATATATAAGTGTTGTTATCCCTTTTTTATATACCAGTGCAGCTATCACATGTTTTATATATCAGTGTAGTTATCCCGTTTTTGTTTTTTATGTATCAGTGCAGTTATCTCATAGTTTCAATTGGTTATTTGAGTTGATTAGTAGATTATAGTAGATAGTAAAAGATAGATAGTAGATTATCAATAAGAAATATTTATTTCGTGTTTTTTTATATATCAGTGACAATTATTTGTGCTTTTTAGGTATTAGTGACAAATATTTGTCACATGTGTTTTATTAATCAGTTTAAATAGTCATTAAGCCTTAAAAAATTATAATTATCAATGACAATTATTAATCCCGTGTATTTTTATATATCAGTACAGTTATCCCGTGTTTTCTTAAATATCAATGTAGTTATCCCGTGTTTTTTTATCTATCAATGCAGTCATCTCAAAGTTTCAATTGATTATTGAGTTGAATAGTAGATTATAGACACTCGAGGTGTTAGCTCAGTGATAAGAGCTACCCGTATTCTCAAGGTGTTGAGTTAGAATCCCTTGGGGACAGTTGTAAAATGGTCATTAGTGTCACTTTGATAAAAAAAATTAGTAGATTATAGTAGATAGTAAAAGATAGATAGTATATATCAATACAGTTATCACGTGTTTTCTTATATATCAGTGCAGTTATCCCGTGTTTGTTTTTTATCTATCAATGCAGTCATCTCATAGTTTCAATTGATTATTGAGTTGATTAGTAGATTATAGACACTCGAGGTGCTAGCTCGATGATAAGAGCTACTCGTATATCCTCAAGATGTTGAGTTAGAATCCCCTTGGGGACAGTTGTAAAATGGTCATTAGTGCCACTTTGATAAAAAAAATTAGTAGATTATAGTAGATAGTAAAAGATAGATAGTAGATTATCAATATGAAATATTTATTTCGTGTTTTTTATATACCAGTGACAAATATTTGTTCTTTTTAGGTGTTAGTGACAAATATTTGTCACGTGTGTTTTAAATATTAATTAGTTTTTTTACAACAAAATATTAATTAGTTTAAATAGTGATTAAGCCTTAAAAAATTATAATTATCAATGAAAAATATTAATCTCGTGTATTTTTTTATGTCAATGCAGTTATTTGATGTTTTCTTATATATATCGGTCACAGCGGTTATCCGTGTTTGATTTTTATGTATCAATGCAGTAATCTCATAATTTCAATTGATTATTTGAGTTGATAAGTAGATTATAGTAGATAGTAAAAGATAAATAATAGATTATCCATAAGAAATATTTATTTCGTGTTTTTTTATATATCAGTGACAAATATTTGTCACGTGTGTTTTAAACATTAATCAGTTTAAATAGTCATTAAGCCTTAAAAAATTATGATTATCATTGACAAATATTAATCTCGTGTATATCAACATAGATTACCTGTGTTTTCTTATATATCAGTGCAGTTATCTCGTAGTTTCAATTGATTATTTTAGTTGATTAGTAGATAGTAAAAATTAGATAGTAAATTATCAATAATAGATATTTGTTTTATATTAATTAGTAGTTTAAATAGACATTAAGCCTTCTTGTTTTTTTTTACATAGTAGGTTTATAGTAGTCTTCAAAAATTATAATTTTCACTGCAGTTATCCGTGTTTTTAAATATCGATGCTGATTAGCTTGTAATTTCAATTGATTATTTTAGTTGATTAATAGACTATAATAAATAACAAAAGTTAGATAGTAAATTACCAATGACAAATATTAATCCTCTATATTTTTATATATCACTAAAGTTATCCCGCGTTTTTATATATCAGTGCAGTTATCTCATAGTTTCAATTGATTATTTTAGTTGATTAGTACATTATAGTAGATAGTAAAAGATAGATAGTATAGTATCAAATATATCAGTGCAATTATCCCGTGATTTTTTATATATCAGCATAGTTATCCCATGTTTTTTATATATCAGTACAGTTATCCCGTGTTTTAAATATTAATCAGTAGTTGAAATAGTCATTAAGTTTTCTTTTCTTTCTCCATATTAATATCGTGTATTTTTATATATCAGTGAAGTTATCCCGCGTTTTTATACATTAGTGCAGTTATCTCGAAGTTTAGATTGATTATTTTAGTTTATTAGTAGATTTGATTTGATTTGAATTTCGAAGTTTGAAAGAAAAAAAGGGGGAAAGTTAAAAAAAATGGGAGTGAGAAGAAAGTGCATTGGGAGCAGAAATTTGAAAATAGGAGTAAATTGATAAATAGATAAATATATATTAAGTTAGATAGTAAATAGGAGTAAATTCTAGATTATTTAATATTAATTTAATTATATTAGATTATATAGTGGATTAAAAAAAATTGGGAAAATAAATATTTTTAAATAAAAGGTGTGGGGCCACTAATAATAGATGTGTAAAAGGTTAGAAATATTGGGAAATGTGAGATTGAAAGTGAGTGAGTGAGAAATGAAGAGAAAGTAGAATTAAAAAATGATAAATAAAATTAAAGTGGTGATGTGTCAAAAAAGTAAGATGTCTAAAATTGTAATTTTGTAAGTTGTTTGTTTGTATAAATAGATATGGGAGTGAGAAGAAAGTGCATTGGGAGCAGAAATTTGAAAATAGGAGTAAATTGATAAATAGATAAATATATATTAAGTTAGATAGTAAATAGGAGTAAATTCTAGATTATTTAATATTAATTTAATTATATTAGATTATATAGTGGATTAAAAAAAATTGGGAAAAGAAATATTTTTAAATAAAAGGTGTGGGGCCACTAATAATAGATGTGTAAAAGGTTAGAAATATTGGGAAATGTGAGATTGAAAGTGAGTGAGTGAGAAATGAAGAGAAAGTAGAATTAAAAAATGATAAATAAAATTAAAGTGGTGATGTGTCAAAAAAGTAAGATGTCTAAAATTGTAATTTTGTAAGTTGTTTGTTTGTATAAATAGATATTAGATTAATATAAATATATATATATATATATATATATATATATATATAGTTTTTAATTTTTAAAATTTTCTATATCTTTTTTATTTTTACTTTAAAAATCTTTCTCCATTATTGATTACTCATAATTTATTACTTTAATTTATGTTTGATTTTGGTTGCCTTTTGTGTCTCTAAATTATTAATTTGATTATTACTAATTATTATAGTTGGTTTTAAATAGAGATTAATTACAATCTTTTCATTTTCATTCTCTTTAAGTCTTCTTTCCAAAATATACTATAAATACCTAAAAGAGAGGTCACCATTTATCTTTTCATTTTCTACATCACTTTGGTTTGGTTGTTACATCACTTATGTAAACTTTTTTGTTTTTCCATCACTAATATTCAGGCTTGAAGAAAGCCATTATAATAGTTCCAATTTTTTTATGTAAATATGTCTTTTATTCATAAGATTTTATTGATCATTGATTAATTATTGAGTTTGTTACAGGTTTCAAATTGTAGTCAAGGGAGGAAAAATGGATTTTACATGGTTAGAGAAGAAATTAAAAAGACAAAGCAAAAGATTTGGGCTTCATGTTTGGGCATAATTTTTTTTTTTCATCTTTTACACATATGTGTACTTACATTTCAATTTTCCAGTTTTTTAAAATTATGATTTTGTATTCTTTTCATTTGATTGGTTTTAAATGTCACAATAGTTCATATACATCCATAAAATATTACGCGCACTATTACAAATCAATCATTTCATCTAATTATGGTGAATAAGAGTAACCGAAGACAATTATGGTGAACCACTACATATTCTCACCAATGTAACATTTTTTTTTGACAAACTCACACCAATTTTAACATGATTATCTATAGATAATATAGAAGGGTATATGTGATGTTTTTCCTTCCTATTTTGCCGAGCTACTATGCTTCACATTATATTCTTTTTTTTACACAAATTTATTCTTATTATGCGTCTTATTTTATTTATACTTCTTTTTGGTACTTAAAATATGCTTCTTTTTATTTTTATTTTGTTAGAAAGAAAGATGTTTTATCATACACATTCATTTGCTATCTTTATTAATATTCATGCCAATAAAATACTTCCAAAACTTAATGTAATTAATAATTCCTAAATTGAAACTAAGACTAAAAATGAAACTCAAAACAAAAGTGGAATTAAAGAAAATTAATTTAAATTTTGAAAATGAAAGCAATGACAAAGAATTATTCTTTCTTTTTATTTTTTATAAAGATATGAAAAACTAACTGAATTTTTTTAGGTATTCACAATGTTAAAATAAATATTTTTTTGACAAAAAAATTATTATTTTTAAAATAGTGAAAATAATGTTTGATATAGCATATAATTAATCTAAATAAACATAATGTCAAAAATACACTACTTTTTTTCCTCTAAAAAAACAGAAAGTATGTCAATGTAAACAATATCTGGTATTCTCATTTATCTCTATTGTTACAATTTATGCCTATAAACTCAACTTATTAAATAGTATCACATTTATTTATTTTGGTACAACATAGTATCACATTTATCATTACTAAATATATTAATAAAATATTTTATTCCTCTAAAGCTACCATTAAATATACTTACAAAACTTTGAACTATAAATTCTTTACCGAACTTTTTATATTTCATTTAACTTTATTCAAATTTGATACTCGGAAATTAATCTCATAAAAAATATATTGGGCAAACAAAAAATCTCATAAAAAACTGAAAATTATTTATATTTGAAAATGCATACACTATAAAAGATAATTGTACAAACTAAATATTTTTATAATATGAAAGATTCAACAATATATTTATACAATACTATATTCTTAATATACATATTTTTACCATATATTTTTATATAAAAGCTCAATAAATCTTTCAAAAAGAATATTGTAACAATCCGTGCAACGCACGGGTTATTCCCCTAGTTTCACTAATAAGAATGTTTGTAATACAGTGTTATACCCCAATTTTGTCCGTCTTCATTTTTGTTTTAGTCGTTTAATTTATTTTGGGTAGTGTATAGTCCAAAAATGTCAAAAAATACTATTTAATTTTTATTACAACTTAGGAGAGTCCAAATGTCCAAATGTCAGAAAAATACAAAAAAATAATAACACAAAATGTACAAAAATAATTAAATCCGAAAATTACATAAAAATAATAACACTGGATTACTTTGTTTTCATTTATTTTGAATATATTTTTATCAAAAATAGAAAAGTTTTATATTGTTGTAAACATAACTTTTTTTTATCAAAGGAAACTCATATCATTTCACTAATAAGAATGTTTGTAATACAGGTTGAACTGTAATGACGAATTTGAGAGCTAGCGTAATATTAATGCTCTAGCAAGAGAGTGAACAACAATATTAGTTTGTCTTCTAATATAGCTAACCTTATAGCTTTCATGTAATGATAAAATAGAATTAGAATGAGATAAAATAATGCCTAGATCATTATTAAGCTTAGACTTTGTATTAACGCCATTCACTAAGAGTTGACAATCTAGCTCAATAAAGACATCACTCATGTGAAGCTCATGCACCCAGAGTAACGCCTGTAGTAAGCCTACGACCGATCATTTGCAAGTTTACCCCGTGCTGTAGCACAGGGCCTCACCCCAAAATAAACTTTATAGGGCCCCCAAAATTTATATCCACTCCAGCCCAAATAGTAAAGCTTTTTGTGAATGTGTTGTCTATTCTTCAATGAATGCTCAATTGCTCATATAGGTTCTACAAATAATAATAGATCTTTTTTCTTCTTCTTCAATTTTTCTTAATGTATCATGTTCCTCTCAATTATGTAATTGGAGATGTTATTTACAATTTAAATAAAGAAGTTTGAGTTTTTGTGAGTTATTTGACAAACGTATAGTTAGGTGTGAACCGAACAGGTTCGGTTCCTATTAGCCTAACCAAATAAAATTCACACAACAGGGTGTGTGTGAATAATTATAAGCCTCAGACCATCCTAGCCGAACTGGTTCGGTTGCCCGCGTCTGAACCAGTGAATTTTTTTTGAAAAAAAAGACACTTCACTTGTTTCATTAATGACCTTTTGGTCTTTTCGTAAGGACCAAAAGTGCCCAAAAAATTTTAGAGGGACTAAAAACAAAATTCACTATAGGGACAAATATGATATTTAACCCTTAAATGAATATGTAGGGGTGTCAAAAATTACGGGGTGCTGATAATAATTTACATATATGGTTGGGTCAAAATTTGTATTGAACCTAGACTTGTTTCTTTTTGTTGGATTGTGTCTTTGGGCTTCTATGTCCCAAAATTTGTTAGAGTAACTAAAAAAAAGGTTTTTTTTTTGAACCCCCACCCCCACCCCTTCCCCATATACCCCCACCCAAAGGTTAAATCCCAAAATGCCCTTCTGAAAACGTGTTTTTTTTTGTTTTTAAATTTTTGGTCAATCGTATATACACCTGGGGGGTGTATATACGACCCTTACATTTGGGCATCATATATACACCCCCCAAGGCGTATATACGATTGGCACACCCCCACCTTAATCGTATATACGCCTTGGGGTGTGTATATACGATGCCTTATAACATAGGGTCGTATATACACCCCCAGGTGGATATACGATTTGTATTTAATTTTAAATCAAATAAAAATTAATTAAGTCCTGAAAATAGATTTTGTGTGTAGTTCGTTAAAACGTGACGATGTTATACGTCGAACGAATAATTTAGGCTAAAAAATCGATTTTCGGGCAACATACTCCGATCGTAATGAAACCACAACCATTAAATCCGAAAAAAATCAAGAATCCATACTCCCTTAGAAGGGGCTTCTTACGGGACTACGGCCTCAAAATCCCAAATCGTTTACTATTTTTTAAAATTTTTCATAGTCTCCAAAAAATCTAAAAAAATTTGTATAGCCTTATTTTGGTTTTGTTAGATTTTTAGTGGTGTTTTTATAATTTTTTAGAATAGTTTTGACTGTTTAACGAATTTTTAGTAGCTTTTTAGTAATAAAAATTAAAACAAATCGTATATATGTCATTTTGGACACATATACGATGTCTACTTTTAACACATCGTATATATGTCCTTCAGACGTATATACGATTGCATATTATAATCGTATATACGTCTTAAGGACATATATACGATGGGTTAAATTTGACCATCATATATATGTCCAAAATAACATATATACGATTGGCCTTTTTTAAAAAAAAAAAGGTTGCAAACGGCATTTTGGGGTTTTAATTTTGGGTGAGGGTATATGGGGAATGGGTGGGGGTATGAAAAAAACAAACCTAAAAAAATGACAAAACAACACTAATGTGTCAGCACAATTACTTATCATTTAAACATTAAAGTTCTTGACCAAAAAAATGATTAAAGTTGAATAAAATTGTTAAAAAAAAAAAAAGATAAACACCAAACAAAGTTGGTTTCCTCAATCTTGTTGCCTACATGCTCTTTTGGTTGAGGGTTGAGACGTGTGTTATGTGTGTTGGGCCGTGGGTTCAAACCATGATAAGTTTGGATTATCACAAGGGTGTTCTTTTTACCCCCACCGGTAACTATTATACCCCACACAATTTCGTATTCCAAATTTACCCCTTCCATAAATCCAAAACAGATTTATCTTAAAAGGGACATACATCTGTTTTGGAAAAAATGACCAACTGAATTAACTTACATCTGTGCTGTTTATGCTCATGGGTTTTGGTCTAGTCCCCACCCATGTTTTGTCTTTTTCTCTTTTTTATCAATAAAATTTAGGGGGAGTATTTTTTCCTTCCTGGTGCTTTTTTGATGAGAGTATGAGTTCCTTGAGCATGTGGAAGGAATTCTACGAGGAATCTCTGTTTGATTTTAAAGATTAAACAATTTTAATTACATTTAATTACTTTATTAGGATTCAATGATTTGATTCTTTTCATTAGTAAAGGCTATAAATGCCATTTATTTTATTTATTAGGATTTAATGATTTTTGTTTATTAATTTGATTTGGTTTGATTTTAAACTCAAATCGAAAATTAATAATTAAGTGATATTTGAGTATTTTAGTTTTAGAGTTTATTAAGTCAAATGGGCCAAATGGGCCTCGTGTTCTCTATATATTGTAGCTCTCGGTTTATGAAATAAAAAAGGTTGAATTTTGAGTTAAAATTTTGAGGCGTGTCTCTATGGTTCTCTCGAGCCGTTTTTTAGAGCTTATCGGTTTTCTCGTGGCGCTCATCCCAACTTATCAATCGGAACATCCATAGCCGGTTGTGGTGTCTTTCGACTTATCGATCGGTCTTCCATCCCCGATCGTGGTGTCTTCATCACTTCCACCTTCATTAATCCCGAAATAGTCACCGAACGGCTCCGAGGTTGCCATCATCCAGTATCGAGCTTAGGTTCTATCAAGGTGTTATCTATCCTTTTCAATTTTAGTCTCTAAATTTTAGTTCATCTTATTTTTATTTTTAGTTTGAAAAAAGTCAAAAAAAAAAAGAAAAAATTTGAAAATTCAAAAAAAAAAAGGAAAAAAAAGACAAGAAGAAAAGGAAAAAAAGGGCAAAAAAAAGGCATTTTTTTTAATCATTGTTTCTTGTTTGTTTAGAATTTTTTCTTTTTGTGTGGTTCATGATGGAGGAAAGGCAAAGGAATTATGAAATATACATCGAGAGAAAAGAAATTGAGAGAAAAAGAATAGATGAGAAAATAGAAAAATGATGGTTGATATTTACGAAATATTGTGTGAGCATCTCAGTAAAGCACAAGAGGAATTGGAGTGTGCTTCTGAAAAGAAAAAGGCAAGCAATAGTAGAGATGTGGTAAAAGAAATAGAGATAGAAAAGAAAGATGAATTGATAGAAATCAAAGAAACAGAGGAAGAAGTACAAAAAAATATTGTTGGTGATGTTGAGAGAGATTGCAAGTTTGAGAAGGAGAAGGAAAAGAAAGAAGAATTTAAAAAAAGAAAGAGGGGTGAAAACTTGTAGAAATTTTTTATATAACCATTTAATTTATTATGCAGGTTTGGATTTGAGGACAAATCCTTTCGAAGAAAGGGAGAATGATGAGAGTATGAGTTCCTTGAGCATGTGGAAGGAATTCTACGAGGAATCTGTTTGATTTTAAAGATTAAACAATTTTAATTACATTTAATTACTTTATTAGGATTCAATGATTTGATTCTTTTCATTAGTAAAGGCTATAAATGCCATTTATTTTATTTATTAGTATTTAATGATTTTTGTTTATTAATTCAGATTTGGTTTGATTTTAAACTCAAATCTGAAAATTAATAATTAAGTGATATTTGAGTATTTTAGTTTTAGAGTTTATTAAGTCAAATGGGCCAAATGGGTATCGTGTTCTCTATATATCAGAAGCTCGGTTTATGAAATAAAAAGGTTGAATTTTGAGTTAAAATTTTGAGACGTGTCTCTATGGTTCTCTGAGCCGTTTTTAGAGCTTTTCGGTTTCTCGCAGTGGCGCTCATCCCGACTTATCAATCGGAACATCCATAGCCGGTTGTGGTGTCTTCTCGACTTATCGATCGGTCTTCCATCCCCGATCGTGGTGTCTTCATCACTTCCACCTTCATTAATCCTGAAATAGTCACCGACGGCTCCGAGGTTGCCATCATTTTTCCCTAAGGAGAGTTTTGCATCAGAAGGTTTTATTAACGAACTCCAAATATAACCCTTTCTTTTATTTAAAAAAAAAGAGACTACATCATATCAAAGCTAGCTAAATCTCTATCGCTAATTGTATGATTACAACGGCACCTAACCACAAACATAAATGATCACATGTGAGTAAACTATATATATTTTGTCCAAAGAGGGGATAATTTAGAATGATTGATTACCCGTGTTTAATATTTTAAACAACTTTAAGATGGCTATGCTACGAATGTCATATGGTAACTAATGTATTGCAAGCTAGCTAGCTAGCCAATCCGGGAAGGCCACGTAGAGTAGCATGAAAATGACCACTTTTATTTAAAATTGAAAAAGGAGGAAGGGGACAGGTGGAGCAATATGATTGGAGGTTACTTGAATATGGATGCAAGCATGGGATGGATGGCTTTTACACACATCCACAGCACAAACAAGCACGGGCAACAATATCGATCAAGAAGAACTATATATTCATTTCATCATATTTTGTGAAGTGTTTATCCATAAGCAAGTTTAGAGCCTTTAATTAAGATTGATGATGGGTGAGGAGGCAATGATATTTGATCATGAATTAGAGTGTGATTACATGTTCAAGGCAGTTTTGATTGGGGACTCTGGAGTTGGGAAATCAAACTTGCTATCAAGATTTGCAAAAGATGAATTTCGGTTGGATTCGAAACCAACTATAGGAGTTGAGTTTGCTTACAGGAACATCAAGGTCAGAGACAAATTCATCAAAGCCCAGATATGGGACACTGCCGGCCAAGAACGGTACCTACGTTTTCCACTTCTTCTCTATTCTTTTTATTTATTTAACTGCCTATTAATTTACTTTACTTTTATATTCATTTCTTTTGTTAATCCTCCTTCTTCTTCTTGTGTTCTTCTTTAAAAAGTCTTGATCATACCGGCCCTTTTTTTTGCTTCAATGAACGAAATTGAATAATAACGTTATAATAATTCTTTAAGTTTGCCAATCATATATACCATTGTACGAGGCAGGCTTTGTTTGTATTCATTTTGAGTGTCTTTGTTCTTTTGTTACAGTGAAAGGTTGGTTGGTTAATGGGATTTGAATTTCATATATATATATATATATAGTGACTTTTATTATTAATAGATTAGATTAGATGTCTCAGTTGTTCTGATGATCAATGGCTTTTCGCAAACATTTCGTCCTACTTGTATATTATTATATATAATCACGTAGTTTTGTTAGCTAGTAAAGAAGCAAGCCAAATTCTGGTGTTCCTTCGTTCTTGTTTATTGGCCTAAAAATGAAGAAGAAACACAGATAGGTTATAGTTAAGGAGGGAGGTTTTGTTTTTTTGTCCGTGATTATCTCTTGAATTTAATGATGATTTTAAAAAAAGTGGTGGCTCGCTCGCATGATGGCAATTGCTGCCAATTAGAGTGGTGATTTAATTGCGTGGGGGAACCAAATTAGTAATAGTAAAGTGTTAGGATTCAATTCAATTCAATGGGACCCTAAAATGAGATAGTGAGATCATATAGTAATATAGTAAATATATATATTATCATGGGTTGAATTAATCCAAGTCTCTCTGGTTTTGTTACCTCATACTCATACATAAACTTATTCACGCAAAGTAGTAGTAGTAAAATTGCATTTGATCAGTAGTGTCCTGATGCTTTTTTGGAAAGTGGAACATTGCCGTAATTTACTCCTTTTTTGCTTCTTGTAACTTTTGTTTTCTAGTTTTTTTTTTACAATAAAAAAACCAAGAATACACTGCTGTTGATATATTGAAAATAGTGGAATTCAAGTAATTAACTAAACTCAATCTCATATGTAAAAGAAAAATACAACTTAAAAGTTTATTAAATATAAATTCAATATATACACCAATTATTCAATTAACCTAAAACTTTTCTCTTATAATATACATGAGATCAAATGGAGTATTTTGGTGAACAAATGATGACAATGCCACCCATTAAAAAACAAAAGCTTTTTCTTTGCCATCCCATCCCATCCCATAAAAAGAATTGCACTATTTTTGCCTTTGATCGAGTTACATACTTACATGCGCATGCACATTTTCTTTTCCCTGCACTTTCATCATGGTGAAAGCCGAAAATCATGTAGCGTTGTTATTTTTTTTTGATTTTAAAGAGTAGAAATCACGGTATTCTCTTTTTCCCATATATATATATATATATAATGCAATCAATCTTAAATAGCGTAACTACTGAGCGAGAGGCGGGTCCATGAGATTGATTGACTCCTTCAGCTTATGCTTATGCTAGAGAAACAAAACATCAAATTGATTGACAATCAATTTTGAGTCGGGTGGAAAATTGCATGTGAGGTGGTGGTGATCGATCAAAAGGTTTTGGTGGCCTGGCCAACCAAATAATCAAAAAAATTCACCTTTCTAATCATATAATAAAACTAACTAACTTCCAATCTACTCCATGGAGACAGACAGAGATATGTCACGGGAGTAATATATTCTCGTACTTACACTACTTTTTTTTAATGTAACGGCTATAATCATACACACCTTAAAAAAAAGCTTTAATAATAACAAACTCATGTGATAATTAACTGGGCAATTAACACCATCGATCGATCATTTCTTCACGTGAATGTGATCAGCTCGATAACTTGTGTTCATGTAACATAGATGGTTATAATTAATTAATTAATTGTGGGTGGCTGGCTGGCAGGTTTAGAGCTATCACAAGTTCATATTACAGAGGAGCCTTAGGGGCATTGTTAGTATATGACATAACGAGGAGATCAAGTTATGAGAATGTAAGAAAATGGTTATTGGAGCTTAGACAGTTTGGTGGCGATGACGTCGTCATTATTCTGGTTGGAAACAAATGTGATCTGAACGAATCAAGACAAGTTGAGAAAGAAGAAGGTAAAGGGTTTGCAGAGGCGGAAGGCTTATGTTTCATGGAAACCTCTGCTTTGAACAATCTTAACGTTGAACAAGTATTCTTGCAAATGATCACCAACATACTTGACATCACAAGCCTCAGAAACTTGGATGCTAAAGTCGACGACAAACCGATAATCAATCTTTTGAATGCGAATGAGATCCATATAGCTGATCATGATGAAGTTACTGCAACTAAACAGGCTTCTTGCTGTTCAAGATGAGAGGGAAATTTTGAGATTTCATTTTCATGACCACCATTCTTTTCCCACTTTTTATTTTATTGTTTCTTCTTCTTGATTGCATTTTCTTTATTCCAATATACACGGTGGTCACCATAATTAATTTCCCCCCTTACTAGGATATGTAAATGAAATGCTGATTTTTATATCATTCATTCATGGACTTTTTTTTAATGAGTTCTTTGCATCTGCATTGCTAGGGTTTAGAATGATCGATCGATAGCTGCATTGGGGCGCTCCCTCCTTCATTGGCTTAGTTAGTAATTTCTCCTCCAATTTGACCTAGTTGGGTGTGGTACTGGAATTGGATACATGAAAATTAAGCTACTTTGATGACTTTCAAGTATGTGTCTTAACTTTGTTGTTATGTAGAATTACGAAATTCGTCTGCCAAAAAAAAAACGAGTTTGTAGAATCATTTTGCAAGTAAAAACATCGCATCAAAAGCTGTTAAATTAGCTTTTACAAACACAAGAAGTACTTAGTAATCAAAATTTAGGCACTAGTTGGCCTCATACGATTTTCTACATAAATATTAGTTCTTAAATGATTCATAGTCCAACTAAATAAGGAAAATATGAATAATATCCTCATTTTACGGGGACTTGGAAAATAAAAAGTCATAAATAACCCCATGATCCTGTCGTTCAAAGGAAAAAAGTGAACAACATGAAATAATAAACATGAGGTGCATAATATCATAACCAATGCAGTGAACATAGACGTGGCAATAAAACCCATACTCGCGGGGACCCACCCAAACCCACCCCGATTTGACGGGTTTTCCCTGTTTTGACTGGGTTTGGGTTTTCCCCAAAATCAAAATACGGGGATGGTTTGGGTTTGGATTTTACATTTTCTTGCAAAACAAGAATCAAATGATCGCGGTCGAGATGCCTTCATCTCGGTATGATGAAAGAGGTTCGATTCAAGACGCGCGCGTGCGAAAAGGCGGAGAACAACCGGCTCGCCGCCGGCCGCCGAGCGCAAGACACCGCCCTCCTCGCGAGGAGCATTTCCGCCGCAGAAAGCACTACTCATCATTCTCCGGCGAGAAGAAGCGAGCGCAGGTCGCCCCGGCGAGAAGCAGCGTGCGAGAGGCGTTCAATGTCCGATGACTATGAAGATTCCATTTCACGAATCCCGACACCGTCGCTCGCCACGAATACTCCTCTAATGAGTCGTCCGGTCACGTCGGTCGAGAAGCAGATCTTGGGATTCTCGTGTGAAGAGGCTGGAAGAAATGCAGAAATGGAAGAATTAGGGGCGTTTCGCATCGGCCTAGGAGAGGCAAGCGGCGGCCGAGAAGCGCTCTCTCATTCACCGCCAACCGGCCCATCGGAGGATTCTATGGAATGCCGGGCAGCGAGGCATGCCTCGCATGATGCAACCTTCTGGGTCGAACGGCATTGAGAATGAACACGGCCCGTTCTCGAGGGAGATCGGGCGGTATAAGATTCCGAGAGATCTCGTAAGCGCTGACCTCAACAAGTTTGGCGGCGAGGTGATCCGCACAAGCATCTCCGTTACTTCAATAATTACTTCGCTACAGAGGAATTGGGACCGACCATGAAATGCGGGCTTTTTCCCGGTCGTTGGGCGGCCGAGCATTGGAATGGTGGGAGTCTTTGCGGCCCAATACCATCTCCTCGTGGGACGACACGATTAGAATATTCTTGTCTCTTTACACTATGCAAACCGCCAATCTGGTATGAAGAATACTTGGACTCTGTTGTTCAAGGAGATAGCGAGACGTTGAGACGATTACATCGCCAGGTTTAACACCGAGGCCGAAGTCTGCATTTCGTGACTTGTCGAGACAAGGACAAATTTGAAATATACGAAGCGGGGTATTAACCGGACCACCGATTCGTTGAAGAGTTCACATTGAATCATTACCGGGATCTCGGCCACTTCACGACAAGGGCTAACGTCCACATGCGGTATAAAGAAACTCGCGGCAGAAGAAAGGCGTCCGCGCGCACGACCTAAAGAAGAAAGCAAACAAGCGGCCAAAGGGCATGAAGGTCGCCGCGACAATCGGCACGACTTTCGAGACAAAAAGTTCGATCATCGCACTCGACTCAACACCTCCATTGCGCGCAGATCTACGGAGTGTCGAATAATGAGTTTGTGGGAGTTAAGCGGCTGAACCACTCGTGCTCGAAGGGGCACGGCCAGGCCAAAAGATCTTTGCCGCTTACCACAAGAGTAAAGGGCACGATACCGATACCAACGTATGGCCCTTAAAGATGACATCGAAGAGGCGATCGAGAAAGGCAAGTTGGGAAAGTATGTGGAGGGAGAAGGCGACCGACCAAGAGAAGCCGAAAGCCGATCGAGCAGAGAGAAAGGGCCGCCATAGAAGGCACCAAAACAAGGATCGACGAAGATCGCGTGACCTTCGGCGATCCAGAGGCCGTAATGTTGCGATGGTTA
Source organism: Oxytropis ochrocephala (assembly GCA_020916435.1). Taxonomy (NCBI): domain Eukaryota; kingdom Viridiplantae; phylum Streptophyta; class Magnoliopsida; order Fabales; family Fabaceae; genus Oxytropis; species Oxytropis ochrocephala. The sequence continues at coordinate 569,010 of CM037091.1, read as the reverse complement.
TTCATGGTGAAACCCCCGGATCGCGAGGGAATCTAATAAAGCCACTAAGAGAAAGTGGGGACGAGTTGTTAATGGTTGCATCCACCTCGGCACCACCACGGTCTCGAAGCGACCTCCCATCTCGTTCGATGATAGCGACTGCATGCGGCGGCAAACCTAATAGCTATGTTCCACCGGTAATCAGGCGGTTATGGCAAACACGAAGTGCAGAGAATCGAGTCGATCAAGGTAGCTCGGTGATATAATGTTTGAAGGCTTGATCGACAAGATAAAGGTTGATCGGCGAGATAATTCCCAGCCGAAGCCTACTCCTCTAACAGGTTCAATGGGGTGACGACTATCCGTTGGGAACGACGATCGGTGATGGTCACGTTTGGTGGCGACACGGGGATAGTACTGCATGCGGGGCCGGTCGGGGACGGCGTTCCTTGTACTCCCCCTCAAATCCCGCTATCAATGTATTATTGGTAGGCCGACTTTGGGTAAGCTAGAAGGTCGTTACATCGGCGGTGCATCTAAAAATGAAATTCTATAGCAAGGGCGACCAAGTAGTTACCACTGGCGGCCGACCTTGAATCGCAAGAAGAAGCCACGCTCTATACCAAGAAATATGTGGCGAGGTAGATCGTGGCCCGAACGTTCAAAGCACTAGTGAAGGCCATCAAGTCAATGTCGCCGATTTGGATGCCGGTATGATCCGGATAGCGACCCGAAGACAATGATGGTGATTTGGCTCGAGAACCCGGAACCGCGGTGATAAGACCGAGCCTCATGGAGAGTTGGAAGGCGTTCAATTGGGTGACGACCCATCCAAAGCGGTGAAGCTTCGGTAGCGACCTACCGAGCAAGTGAAGCAAGATCTTGTCACGAAAGGCTTAAAAGACTATCTTGACTGTTTGCATGGCGGGCATCGGACATGCCCGGCATCCCTATCGAAGTGGCACGCCATCAACTTTCCGTCGATGAAGAAAGTGGCCGGTCGCTCAAAGAAGACGCGATACTCGAGAATGAGGAAAAATCTCGAAGCCGCCAAGCGCGTTGAGGACCTCATAAAGGCCAATTTTATAGAAGAGATCAAATACACGACACAGGTACGGGTGCCCAACGTCGTCTTTGGTTAAAAAGAAGAATGGAAAATGGAGGATGTGTGTGGACTATCTTGATCTAAGCGGGGCATGCGAAGGATGCCTTTCTGCACTCCAACATTGACAAGTGGTGGTCGATGGTGCCTCGGGCTACAAACTCTCGTCTTTTACGGATGCTTACTCTGGATACAATCGAGATCACGATGTATCCGCCCGATCGACGGCACAAGCGGCCTTCATGGCCGATCGGGAAATTTTCAAGATACAAGGTGATGCCGCCGGTCGAAGAAACATTTGGAGCGACTACCGGTGGATGATGAACAAGATTTTTAAAAGACAGATCGGCGCATCTCGAGGTGTATCACGGGCGACATGATCATTAAAAGCGTAGCCGAGCCCGAGATCACGTGGCGACCTCGAGAGAAATATTTGAAGAAGCTAGGAGGAACTCGCTTAGACTTAATCACGAAAAGTGTACCTTTGGAGTGAGGGCGCCGATTCTTGGGTTTTCACCGATCGAAAGAGGATAAGCGAACCACGAAAAGTGTAGAGGGCGGTCGCGCGATATGAGGCCGCCCACATCGAAAAAAAGAAATACAACGATTAAATGGTATGGTGGCGCGCTATCGATTCATCCCCAAAGCGGCTCGCAAGTCGCTTCTAATCGCTTTTAGCTCTTTGAAGAAGGAAGTGGATTTTGAGTGGGACCGAGCAATGCCCGGCGAGCATTGGATGAGTTAAAACAAGCCTTGATTAGCGCCGATCATGACCAAGCCGTTCTGGGCGAGGCGTTATATCTGTACTTGGCCATAAATGAAGAAGTTCTCGATCTTTGTGCTAGTTAGAGAAAACGATCTAAAGCGAATCCGGTCTATTTCATAAGCAAAGTACTCGAGGCCCGGCGAGATACCGAGAAGATAGAAGTTTGCCCTTGCACTTCTAATAATTTGCTAGAAGGTTGAGACCCTACTTTGTGGCCCACTGGTCGTGGTAAGGACCGAGCCGACCTATAAGGCAAGTCCTTCATCGGCGGACACGGCGGGAAGAATGATAAAGTGGGCGGTAGAACTCGGTGAGTTTGGCATCAAATTTGAATCTAGATCGGCCGCAGCAAAAGCACGGTGTTGGCCGACTTTATAGCGAAATGACTCTCTACCCGGAAGATCAAGCCGAGCGACACGGATCTTGCGTAGATGGGTCGTCTAATAGCAAGAGAAGAGGGCGGCCTAATACTAGAGAATTGAGAAGGCGTAAGGCCTTCTTTGCAGAAGTCTCTTTAACCTTTGCGTTCCACACTTCAAACAATCAGCCGAATATGAGGCGTGTATAGCCGACTGCGGCTCGCGAGAGACTTCAATGTTGGCCGGGTTGAGCTCGGATCAGATTCCCTACTCGTAGTCTCACGGATCAAAGAATTGTATGATGCTAAAGACGGCGTCTTTGAAAAGTTATCTACTTGAAGAGAAGAAGCGCTCAGCGATTAGCCAGAAAGTGAAAGTGGTACATGTGCCTCGGACCGAAAATGTTCGGAGCAGATATCTGTCGAAAGCCGGCAAGTACCAAAACTCCGAGGAATCATAGAAGTGTGATTCAAGAAACATTAAATAAGCCGAAGCGTTTCAACCAAGCCAAGTCGATCGTTGGCGTTCTATGTGTCGTGATTTGATTGGATCGCCCCATCACGAGGTATATTGTGGAAGGAGAAGAGCCGCGAGGCGATCCAAAGCAAGCTAAGTTAGTCGGACTCGAGGCGACCAAGTACTCTGTTATAGAAGGAAGGTTATGCAGAAGAGGATTCTCCTGACTCCATTGCTAAGGTGTCTTCACGTCGGTCGGCCCGAGCCATGTGTTGAGGACATTCATGAAGGTGTTTGTGGGAGTCACCGGGCGCTCGTTCCATTGCAAAAAAAGGCTCTCGGGGCGGCTACTATTGGGCCCGACCATGGGCGAGGGCCAAGAAACTTCGTTGAAGTGCAAGAAATGCCAAGTGCATGCGATGTCCACATTGCACCTCGCCGAGTTACAAAGTCTTGTCTCACCTTGGCGTTTACTTTGGTGGGGCATGGATCTTCTAGGCCGTTCCACTGCTCCGAGGCAGTTCAAGTTCTTGATCGTGGCGATGATTACTTCACTAAGTGGATCGAGGCCGAGCAGCTTCACAACAATCACATCGGCCAAAGTCGTGAAGTTCTTCGGACGGTGTGTACTAGCCCGTTTTGGGATTCCCGGCAATTAATAACGAGGACCGCGGCACCAGTTCCACGGACAAGAGATCGAGAGAGATGTTGGCGACTTAGAGAGTCAACGGCGTTTCACCTCGATCGACGGAGTGGCCGACCCGGACCAACGGCGGACCAGCGGCGGCAGCGAGTTTATCTACGTGGTTTCGCGGCGGATGAAGCGAAGAAGCTGGTCGAAGAGCTGCGATCCGTTCTATGGGCCTCGGGGCGACCCCTCATTCATCGGCCGAGAGTCGCCGCCCGGATTGGTGTATGCAGGGCGATCTTTGTGATACCCATAGAAATGGGCGAATGGGTGGAGGACTTGAGCCCCCTACGATGGTTGACAACGGCAAGGACTGCTATCAGAAGAGTTGGACTTAATTGAAGAAGCTGCAATCGCTAAGAAGCAATGATCAAGCAGAAGTCGCGAATGTACAACGCTTTCGAGTTCAAAAGAGGGAATTCTCGGTCGGCTATTTCGTTTAAGGCGGGCGGCGACGGGAAACAAGAATGCACGCGAGGAAGCTTGCGCGCCAAATTGGGGTCCGTTCGAGTCATTCATCACGAGGCGGCGAGGGGGCATACGAGTGCAAACCATGAATGGGCGACTATCCACGGAACATGGAATGCGAGAAAAACTTAGGAAGAACGTTTGAATGTAACAAGTGATTTGAATGTAACAACGGCCGATCTATTAATGAAAAGCCGGCGCGCTCTTTCCCATCGGTTTTTTACAGAGGCGACGACCTTAAAAACATGATGTGTTCTTTACTTTCGCAAGAATGTAACCGTCGCTCAAGATTGCCCGTGGCAAAAGCGATTGACGACTTATCGAAGTTAATCGGATCGTCGAAGCGATCTAAATCGTCGGCGACCATCGAAATGGTCCCAAAGTGCCATCGAAATGGCCGCGGTTAAAACTCATGAAACCTTAGATCGTCGAAACGATTCGAATCGAGCGACCGTCGAAAGCGGTCCCAACCGAAGTGCCATCGAAAATGGCCCAACAATGCTAGGTCGTCGAAGCGATCACGTCGAGTGCCATCGGAAATGGCCCAAAGGTTAAGTAATAACCCATCACGGTAGAGCGCGAAGGCGATCTACTTAAATGCCATCGAAAGGGTTCGATCGAAGATCGTAGAAGCGATCGAGGCCGTTGGGACATTAACTTATCAAAGAATGGATGCTTTCGAAATAAGCACGAATGACGACCGAACGGTCTTAAAATTCAAAGACTTAGAGAAAAATAAGCATACTGGCGCGCGAAAGAAAAGCGACCAACAACGAAGCGCTATCGAAGTAGCGCGAAAGCGGCGCCGAAGCGCCCACAAGTTCAAAATGAACAAGGCGAATAAATGCAAGTATGCAGAAATTGCAACATAAATTCAAACGGGCATAAATGAAAAGCAAATAAAGATTGTCATTACAAATAGGGGGCCTTGCCGGCCAGCGCCCACGAATAAAAGAACCGCACGAAGGCGGGAATATTGTCGAGCGAAGGCAAAGTTACAAAATTACACCGCTCGCAGCGGCTTCAAAAGAGAATGGTGGCGGGCGAATGGCGTTGCCCCGCTTTCGTCATATTCTGCGCAGCAACATGATCTTGTTATTTTCGACATAGTGCGTGGGCTTGATCATCTTGTCATCGAAATTGATCTGCAGTCGGTATTCAACACCCGCGCTGGCAAGAGCGTTGTAAAATTGCTCGATTGCAGCCTCTGACCCGGCCAGCCACCACCGAATCTTCGCTGCGGCTCGGCATTTACGGCCTCAACACGGCTTTCTCCTTCTCGACGGATTCAAGGTCGACTTTCGAGCGTTCACCGGCCCGGCAAGCTCCTTGTTCTCTTTGTGACTGGCCTGGTCATCCTCCCCCGTTTGAGGCCTCCTTCTTCGATTGGAGGAGCTTGTCATATTCTGCTGCGCCTCGGTTAAAGCCTTGCCCTTCCCTGCGAAATTGGTCGAAGGTTGGTTAGTCGGTCGAACAAAGATAAGAAGGAAATTACTAGACTAAGAAAGTAAAATTACCATCGATTCGGCCACCGCCGGCTCGGCCATGACTTTGTCGAATTTCATACGAGAGAGAAGCGCGAGCGCCATGGGCTTCGCCGGTATTCCTCCGGATCGCCGCACTCAAGCTCTCTCGGTGGATGATGGGAACCTCCTCCGTTCTGCGGGAGCCGGGACGAACGTCGCGCTTGGCCCGCTTGGGTGGCGATCGATCAAGATCGGGTGGAGGCGACCGAGCCTGCCGGCCAAGCTTCTTTCTTGGCTCTTAGGGGTGTGGGGACTCTTGAGGAAGATTCGGGGTTGCCCCGGCCAGAGGACCGTCAGTCCCTTAGCCCTCCTTCCGGCTTCGGGGCTAAGGCAGCGGTTCCGGCTTTTTTAGGCCATTCTTTACGAAAAATGACGAGCCATGAGTTAAAAGAAAAAGAGAATCAATAACAAATTATCGGCGAAGAAGTTCAAAAGCGAACCGATCTCGGCCTCCGATTCATAGCCTTCAGACAAGACAAAGTGGCCTGAAGCAAGGTATGTCGCCTTAGGATCTGGACGCATCATGCCCGCCGCGACTTGATCATCTCCAAAGACTACAGAGTCGGCCTCCCCGAGATCTTTTGTGAGAATAAATGTAATCGCCCGGCCTCCGAAGAAGTGGGCCGTTCCACATGATTGGGAAGAAGCGGGGACCGAGCATCCCATCCGGTGGATCTCGAAATGGCCATCCGGCCTCCTTGGTTGGAACGACCCGAAGTAGTGGCCTCTCCAGCCGCACCGAGCGACTCTTGGAAAGCCTTGAAGAATCGATGGTGAGTCTTACGCATTTTGAAGGAGACCGCTCCTCTTCTCTTTGTTTGCTTTCTCCCGAGCCGGTGAGCTCAAAGAGAGTGAAAGAAGAGCATGATCGACACGCCGACCAAGCCAAGTTAGCAAGACTTCAAAGGTTTTGAGAAACGCCCATGCGTTCGGATGGGGTGAGAGAGGCGACCCGATATGGCGCGGGGCGCCCCGTTGGAACTCGGTGAAAGGAGGAATGATCCTCATTTTCTCGACCACGATCCGGTACATGGTGAATTTCTAAACCGGGAGTAAGTGGCAATATCTTGGCCGTCTTTCATACCCTCACTCTCGACTGGTGAGTCGGCGAAATAACGCTCAATGTCGAGGCAAGGCATGATGATCGGCCGTCGCGATACTCGCATGCGCCGAAGAGTGTCGGAGACCCAAGACATATCGAAGGATCTCGGGCTATATCCGGTGAACATCGGCCGCTTCTTCGTTCCTCTCGCCGTTGTTGGCCTCGGCACGAGAAGCGCAGCGGGGTGGACGATCTGTTCATCACCGCTTCACACCCTCGGCCGTCTCCGGCATCGGGCATAGCCTCGTCCTCGACACGGGCGACACTCGGTTCCTCATCATCATCCCGGTCGATCACCTCGACATACTCATCTTGTTGTTGAGCCGGGGCATCGGCCACCGCGGTGGTGTAGAGTTACTCGACCGAACGGTAGAGTGAGCAGAAGAGTGGGAGCTAGAGTTGGTCTTTGCTCGTAGAAGTACCGCTCGAAGAATCGGCATTTTTGTCATCCGAAGGCGACTTAGAGAGTCCGCCTCGGGGGCATTGGGCTCGCCGACCTCGACATATATATGGCGAAGGACTGGGGCGTTTTCAGGGAATACGAGCGATTAATTTTGTCCGTGGCATACCACAAACACTGTGATAAAGGGATCGAGTCGGTCGATCGGCGAAGCACTCATGAGAGGGGCGGTGGCCATCCTCGACGACACCCCTATCACGAGGCGTGGAAAAGCACGAAATACTTTAAAGAAAAACTCAAGTTTAAAAGAGTAAAAGGAGCGGTCGATTCGTACCTTAAGCAGTGTTGAAGATCGGTCGCGAGCAAACGAAGCGACTAGAGATGCGAAGTCGCGACGAATCGGTGTGGCGAGCAAATCGGGAAAGTGTGAGATATGAACAAATGCGGGCGGGTATTTATAGTGAAGACCCATGGCGCGAAGGGGACCGGAGAGCGAAGCGTCGCAGCGTTTCACCTTCTCGCCAATGGTTGTCTCCGGACAACCTCGGAAACACCAAACGCCACGTCTTAAATGTCGGGAAAGACCAACCGCCGCGGCGGCCGGTCGATGGTTGTGGCGGTGGCGACGACCGCCTCGTAGAAAAAGCAAACGGCCGCGTCCGTTTCATCAAGAGAACTTCACTCTGGGGCATCGATTCAAGCCTCACCGCTCTTAGCGACCTAGGCTTGGGGGCAGCGTTTCTCGGGTGTATTAGCAAATACGAGGATCGCCAGCAGCGATTGGACTGCGGCCCGACCCGTCTCGTCGGCCCAAACACGCCGCTGAGGCGCGATTCGCCGGCCGGAATTTCGCAGAAGCGGTCGGACATCATCAGATATATACGCCATTCGCACATGGCATCAGTGCGTTCTCAACTCCTTGTATCTTTATCCGAGCGACCTCTCACTAGATCGTCGGAGTGTCTTTGCGCAGTACCACCCGAGGTGCTCAACAGCGTGAAGCGGGCCAGGTCCTTTCAACTCTCTCAACGACAGGCCCATCGGACGAAGCAACAAACACTTCAACACTTCATTGGTCAAGGTACGATCACATTTCTCATTCTCATCCCCGAACTCGCCCTGAATGTATTAAATTACAATATTACCACTATTAAATTAGAAACCCTCAAAATCTCAAGTAAACCCCAAATGAATTTGTCATTGACTATTTGAACATCATTTTATAAAAGAGAATTGGATCATTATCTAGGATGGGTAATATTGTAATTTGACCATTTTATAAAATAAAAGTTTGTAAAACTATTTTTTTATTTAAAAAAACTGATTCTATTGCGGGGACGAGGTAACATCTAATTTGTTTATGGATGTTGTACCATATACTTACTCTTGTGGAACTGAACGAGTGCTCTCAACATCCCGAGACATGATTAGAGTCTAGTTAGGGTGATTTAGTTTTTCTTTGCAGTACACCTCAGTGGTGATAGTTGTAAAATGTCTTCATAGAATCATATACTACCCCTATTGGCAGCTACCGTAATTGTTTCCTCACCACCCCACTTAACAATAAAAACGATGCGTGACATTCTACCCTAATCGCCAGCATCAACACCTATATTTATTTATTGAAGGGGAAACAAATTTATTACGTATCTTAAGTAGTATTAAAGATGACTTGGTGGGGGAAAGGGTTTTATTTTCGGTACCCCCCTCATTCCCTCCCACACCCCCATAATGTCCCAAATGGACAAAAATACCCCTGAAAATTTACAAAAATTACATGGTTTTGTTAAAAAAAAAAAAAAAAATTACAAATTTGAATTACCTCTAAAATTTGGAATTACCTCAAAAAATAATGGAATTTGGATTTACCTGTAATTAGAAAGATTTTGAATTACTCGAAATGAGGTAATTAGGTTCTAAATTGTGAACCGGAATTACCTATTTCGAGAAGTAATTCAAAAATTTAATTTTTTTCGAGCGAATAATTTAGGCTAAAAAATCGGTTTTTGGACAACATACTCGGATCGTAATGAAACCACGGCCATTAGAAGCGAAATAAATCAAGAATCAAGACTCCTTAGAAGGGACTTCTTACGGGACAAACAAACCTCAAAATCCCAAATTCCATCGTTTACATTATTTTTTACGATTTTTTTAATTTTTCATAGTCTCCAAAAATCTTAAAAATTTGTATAGCCTTATTTTGGTTTTGTTAGATTTTTAGTGGTGTTTTTATATTTTTTAGAGTAGTTTTGACTATTTTTAGTAGCCTTTTAGTAATAAAAATTAAAACAAATCGTATATATACGCATCTGCAAGGCGTCCTGGATTGGCCGGGATGCCTAGATGTCGCCCATTCACCTACTTCACGTGCTTATTTTGGTCATTTTTAGACATTTTGGACCCATAGTTGTATTTGTACTCCTATTTTATGTTGGTCATTTTATATATTTTGACGTATTGTTATTAAATCGTAAATCGTTCGTATCATATTTCCAATAAAACGCGTTTAAATCTTAAGACCAAAATACAAACTTTTTTTAAAAAAAAAAATTACAAATTTCGGACCCATAGTTAAACATTGTTAAACATTTTGGACCCATAGTAGTTGTATTTGTACATTATATTATTTTTTTATGTTGCTCATTTATATATTTTGACGTATTGTTATTTAAATCGTAAACCGTTCGTATCATAGTTCCAAAATATAACGCGTTTAAATATTAATTCAATATACAAAGTTTAAAAAAATTAATAAAAAATTAAAAATTTCGGAATTACCTTTTTTAGAGGTAATTCCGAAATTTTTTATGTTTTATGAACCGGAAATACCTGTTTTAAAGGTAATTCCGAAATTATCAATTATTTTTTGAACCGGAATTACCTTATTTTGAGGTAATTTGGAAAAAATTTTTTTTTTTTTTTTAAAAAAGCAGGGGTATTATTGGAATTTTTTGGATTATGGGGGTGTGGGAGGGAATGAGGGGGGTACGAAAACAAAAGGCCAAGGGGAAATTGCCTCTATACCAAGTGTATTTGCCACTGCATTGATGAATCTTCAAGTACATCTCTAGTTGGGACCTTGTGGAGCCTCAAACTTGGTACACACATCTTAACATCCTATAATAGCTATAGATCAAGGTTCCTACCTTCTATCACAATCCTTCACCTACGAATTAATCAATTGGATCAAGTTAACTTTAAAAACCCTATGAGAGGGTGTGTTAGCAAAAAAAGAGTGAGAATAGTAACCCGCTGGTATGAGGAGAAAATCAGTGCCGTTGAGTTAGAGTGAGTGGGGGCGGTGTTTGCTTTTCCCACGCCCCTCTCCTACTCTTTCACACCCCTTAACTCCAAATATTCCAAAAATACTCTTAAGTGGAGTGCATGTTTTCACCTATTCGGGGATGGTCAACCGAATCTATTCGGTTGAGGTCAACCGAACAGGTAAAAAAGGTGAATGTGGTGTGAGAGTTCATTTTTTGTTATAAAATAGGGGTGTTCGAACACCCTCATGCGAACCTGTTCGCATGACTTCGTTCGAACAGGTGAAATTACGCACAAGAGGGTGTGAAGTCAAGATTTAACACACACGAACGATGTCATTCGAACTCGTCGAAAGACCCGTGTTCGAGCAGGTGAAATTTCGTTCGAAAAAAAAAGAGTTTTTACTTGATGTTTTTTAGTCTTTTCACACCCTTATGGGATGTGTTTTGAGTAGGAGGGGGGGTGGGAAAAGCAAACACCGTGAGTGGGACCCAATTAAAACATTGGCCCAAGAAACACGTTCTTTCACTCTCGATCTTCTTCCTTCCTTTCCTAACACGCACGCACGCACGCACGCTCTTCTTCCTCTTCGTTTTCCTGTTACGTACTGAAACGCGGCGTTTCGTCAACCACGCGCGCGCCAATTGTAATTGTAATCTCACACAGGCAGGCAAGGCACATCTCACTCGCTGAAACCATGGCGAATTGGATCAGTTCCAAACTCAAAGCTGCCGAGACCATTCTCCAACAGGTAACTCCAACCATATCAATCAATGCTTCTATTTCTATACATATACCCCCTTAGAAATTATTTGTTCCACCGAATTCTAATTTTCTTCCTTCAATTTTAATTTAATTTAAAGATTGATATAAGTAAATAATGTTTTTTTTCTGTATTCCCTTTGCATTTTATGGATATCGTTTTTCCCCGCAAACAATTGCGTTACTTGAACGTTTCAGATTGATCAGCAAGCTGCTGAATCGCTTCGCAAAAACGAGAAGCTTCGATCCGAGGAACAAGCCAGCATTGATGCTCCTGCGAAATCAGGGAGCGGTTTGTCCCTAAAGAATCAATTGAAGAAGAAACTCCCCGATAACAATGACTATCATGGAAAATTGCGTAGTGATCCCAATTTTAGCGTCCTTAAAACTATACCACCAACTGCACCCAAACTCTCTCCCAAGTCTAGCCCTGATATTACAGATGGTGATTGGACTGAACTTCTTAGTTCACCTACTCAGCCTATGCCTTCTGCTTCTGGGGGGAATCAGGGTAATGCGGTACCTGCAGCTCGTCTTCTAAGGCAAAATAGTAGGAAGCAGAAGAGTTTATCGGTGTCAGATGTAAAGAATGAGAGAAAAAGCGGTAACAGTGGTTCCCGGTCTTTGCAGAGGTTGGACTCTGTCAAAGGGGTTAAATTGAGTGGAAAAATAAGTGATGATGGGAAGGATTCTACCTCATCGGGTTCAACTGATAGGCAGTCGAGTGTAGAGTTGGAAACTGATGGTAAGAACAGTTTTGACAAGCCTGTGGTTGAGGCCAACAATAAACCAAATGAACAACATGAGCACGGTTTTGATTATAGGGATTCTTCTTCCCTGGAATCCTTGCAGGAAGACAACAAAATTTTCAATGCAGAAACAATACCGGTACTGGGGTTTGATAAGGTGCATGAAGCTAATATCCCAGTAGATGTTGGCGGTCAACTGAGAAGTGCGATAAAAACGAGGCGCAGACTTAATTCAGTCTCTGGAAATTCAACACCTGATGATTTGAAAAGGGGTTCTTCCATGGAAAGTGATGGAAGTTCCGATTCAGATATAGAGTCGGGTTCATCATCGGATTCTGAAAGTGAACATGAGAGGGAAGAGAGGAGAAAGAAGAGAGAAAGGATCCTAGCTGAGAGAGCAGCAGCTAAAGCAATAAACACTATCAAGGAAAAGGAGAATATCGTGGCCAAATTAGAGGGGGAGAAGCAAAGTCTAGAGAAAATACTCGAGGAGCGAGCTAAACAACAAGCACAAGAGGTAATACTATCACAGTTTTCTTATCTTTATGTTTGCTCTTTTAAGTTTTTTGTTATACTGGTTATGTACAAGAGGATTCTAATGTAGGATATGGATAATGTTGTTAAGATTTCTGCGATGTTTTTTCTTTCTGATGTTGTCGGTGAGAAAAATAAATCACCTTTTCATGTTTCCACGACATTAGAGTTTCTCATAATGAGCTGAAATTGCTTCAAAATTAAGGGCCTTTATGGGCAAACAGCTTAATTAAATACTTACAAGATAAATTATAAGTTGTTTTCATAAGCTATCCTAAAGAGTATATCAAAATAAGCTGAAAACAACTTATGGACATGTCATAGTCTCATAGATTGTTTCCATAAGCTCTCTCATACACTCTGACAAATGCTTATGTCAGCAGATAAACTCAAATAAGATGTTGTTTTCATAAGGTATCCTAAATAGCTTATCAAAATAAACAAAGTAAATTGAAAACAACTTATGGACATGTCATAAGTTGTTTCCATAAGCTCTCTCAGACACTCTAACAAATACTTATGCCAGTAGATAAACCCAAATAATATGTTCATAGTCTATCCAACAAGCCCTAATTGTTGTCTAGATGGCTGTTTTTGGATGCACTTGATGATTTTGACACGTTGGTTACTTATTTAATCCTCTTTTGTTTTGTCCTTCAGGCTTCACAGCTTCAGAGCACTATGATGGAAACCATGGAAGCTGTTGAGTTAGAAAAGCAAAAACACAATAATACTAGAATGGAAATTCTTGCACGTTTAGCTAAACTGGAGGTATGTTGGTTTAATGTGTTTAAGCCATTTGTTTGTACTTACTATTACTATACGATGTTTGGCTTAGAGCACCATATAGTAAATAATTTGGTCATAATGTTATGGTTTTGCAATTATCTAGATAAGCCTGTCATTCATAAATGTTTGGATTGGTTGCAGACTGCTAATGCTGATCTCGCAAGATCCCTTGCAGCTGTGCAGGGGAACCTTGAAGTAGAGGTATGTTTAGATTCTACTATGATGACTTCCTTCCACTTCCCATGATTCATTGAGTGCAAGATTCTAAGGCTGTAGCTAGCCATTGATAAAATTTTGAAATTATTGAATAGAAAATAGACTTGCCACTATTTATCTCAAAGATTTGGAGTTTACTCTTAATTATGTGGGGATTTATGATTTCCTAAATGTAGCGATATAATTGATAATACGATCAAACTGGCGTCACATTGAAAGCCGATAAGAGCCAAGTAACTGAAGATCTTGTTACCAACTGACAGGCTTCCTTGATAGACAAGAATAGGATAAGGGAATTATATTATTATTTGTCCCTGAATTTTATTGATAACAGAAAGAAAAGAGTAATTTTATTGATAACAGAAAGAAAAGAGTAGACAAGAGAGACTGCTCTCTTTACACTGGAAATATCCAGTCAAAAACTAACAAATGCAAAAGATACTCTAGCTGATTCCCATTTCTATAGGCATAGGGATCAACCTTACAACCTAACTGCCCATAACCACTAACTAACTAACTAAACTGAATATGAGAAACAGAAATAAATAACAACCAAGCAAACCGAAAAAAAGCATACATCAATGATTCCCATTCCCCCTTTTCCCCTTTTTCTATAGTAGACTTTTAGGTTCCTCTCAGGAGGATTGTGTTGCCTATCACTGACACTGTCTTGAAAAATTTCCTAAATACTGCTAGAACTGAAAGTTAAAAAGCTAAATTGAATTGACCAGTCAAATCTTAAAGATGTTGCGGTTGCAAATGTAGTTTATTAAAGGATTAGAACGGTTATATTGGAACTGATTTAAAGAAATCCTTGTCATCCTCATATCTGGTTAAGAGTATTAAATTATCGTGTGTTACTTTTGATATGTGTTTGGATCAGGTTAAACAAGTAGCAGAACTCAGACAGAAAATTGCATCAAAGGAGTTTGTTCATGAAGGTACCGGCACTTTGCAAAGTCGTTAAACATTGTCTGAAACATTCTATTTCATTCCAAACTTTAATAGCACCTTACCACAGGACATTAGCTACTAAGGGTCATATACCTGACACCTGTATCATTTTAGCTTGAACGTATTTTTAAACTTTAAATATTTGAACAGAATATGCATAATGATTACTCTAGATATTGTCAATTATTCAAGAGTTCTATGAATATTCATGATTTGAAGCTATTAGAAGTTTGGACAAAATAGGTGGTGTTATGCAATTAAAGGACACGCCATTTAGGTTTGAAACAAAGTTGTGTTTGGCTTCTATGGGGTTTTTAGAAACTGCATTATTAGAATTTAGGCTAGGTCTAACTCAAACCCAAAATCTAACTCCAGGAGTGAAGATTGTCCAAGATTTATAGGTTTGAAACAAAGTTGTGTTAGGCTTCTATGGAGTTTTTTGAAACTGCGTTATTAGAATTTGGGCTATATCTAAGTCAACCCCAAAAGCTAACTCAAGGAGTGAAGATTGTCCAAGCTTAATATGAACTACTTTGACCATTGGGATCTCAACACACCCCTTAATGAACATTGACAAATGTGGGTGGCTCAATAACTGTATCGGAATAGGCTCTGATACCATCTTAAAATTTAAGCACAACTAAACCCCAAAAGCTAGCTCAATGGGTGAGGATTGCCCCAGCATCCCTAACACATCAACTAGGATTTCTCTTTCTCATGTCAGAAAATATCTTATAATGGAAATATATTCCAGAAATGTCTTTCTCTCTGTAGACCCTGGGCAATGATAGCTTTGCTTATCATTCTGTAGTGAACCTTTAATTGTTATGTAGCATCGCAAATTGGTTAGTTAGGGTGCTGCAGTTGTCGAGATTATGTTGAAATGAAATGGTCTACTAATAGGTTGGTTCTTTAACTTCTGTAGAACTCAGAAGGAGCATGAGGAATCCTCGTCAAACCGGAGCTTCACAAAATCAAGTAAGTCACACTATTGTTTGCTGAAACTGATTTAAATTTGGCTTCATTTATTTAAATTTTTTTCCTAAGCTGGGGATTTTAAGAGGGTGTCTATATGGTATTTTCTTTCTGATTGATCATATATTCCCTCTTTTGAACATCTATGTCCGCTTTCTTTTAGTAGGATATTATTGACATATGTGTATTTTTACTGATGTTGTAGCTAGTTTCTAAAGGAGTTGAGTTGGAACGAGAAATTCTTGAGGCAGAACACTCTTTTATGAATGATAAAGTTGTGCAATTGCAGGATAAGGTAAGCTTTTAAACTTGTGCACTTACCTATATTCACATCTTCCGTGAAGAGTTATGATATTTAAGATGATTAAAACATCAAACTTTTGTGTTATTTGAAATGCGGAGACTTGATTTTGTGTTATTTGCAAAAACCAGTTATTTAATTGCTTTAAGGGTGAGGCACCTATCATGGTACATCACCCAAGACTTCACGGCTTGACCATAACTGAAAGCGAGCATGGATTGACATATTTAATTTAAATCAATTATAAAGCTTGCAACTTGCAAATAGTTTTAACTTTCAACCTTTAAGGACGTTTTTAATTATTATTTTCAAATATATTGCATGTTCTTTATTAGTTTTCGTTCAAATTTAAATAAAATGTCATGCTATCATATCTAAAAAAATGATTTTTTTTGTTTATATATATAGTGTATAGCTAGTGTACTTGCCCTGTACAGATTCAAATTCCTTAAGTTTTGCACTGGACCCGTCAAAGTCAATATGACTTCCATTGGCTATGAAATTAATCACAGGCAAGGAAGCTGGAAGGTGACATTGAAATGACAAGGAAGGAGATAGAAGAGCCAACAGAAGTTGAAGTTGAGCTCAAGCGAAGACTTCACCAAATGACTGATCATTTAATACAGAAACAAGCTAAGGTGTGTCTTCCATACATCCAGTTGGCTGTAATATTTTCGGAAATGCTCCCTAATGACTGTTTTATCCAGGGTGGACCAGCCAGTCCGGTCTGTCCTTTATGGGGACTGAACATTCACATTAGCAGTTCGTATAAAATCTTTTTTGGGCTATCAAATAAGATTAAGAAATGGTTTGAAACAAACTCATCCAAACACAGAATTGGGGCTATATTTACTGTCTTGCTTCAGACTTGTATCTATTAAAAAACTTTATTCTGCTTGACGACAGGTTGAATCGCTGTCTTCTGAGAAAGCAAGTCTAATATTTAGAATCGAGGTATGCTTTCTGCTGAGGCCATCTTACTATTTACTAATTCATGAAATCACGGTATACTTTATTTTTTAATTTTCCTAATCAACTCAGCAGGCAGTGTCAAGGTTGCTGGATGAGAACATGTCAACGTCAGGTTCAAAAACTATAAATCCCGGCTCATCATCAAATGACTTAGAATCTGGATTATGGGAGCTATCTAATTCAAAGTTGCCTATGCTAAAAGCCAGAATTCATTCTGGCAAGCGACAGCTGGGGTCATTACTTCATCAATTAGATTATATTTTTGTGACTGGCGCACTTTTTTTGAAAAGGAATTCAACGGCAAAATTATGGGCTTTGATTTACCTTGTTTGCCTTCATTTGTGGGTGATCTATATTCTCACATCCCATTCTGGCCCTTCAGATGAGGGTAGATCTGGTGCCGTGATCTCATTGGAGAACATCAATAACACTGGAGGAGTATGATTGTGCTATGCGCTAATTCATGTCATTAACCTGAGATTTTAAAATGTCTTCATTAAATTGGATATATGTTATTACTCTGGAATACATCAAGCATTCCCAGTGGACACATAGGAATGTTGTACGGTACACAACACCATAACAAGAAAAATATAATAATGATGAAGGAAAATACAGGACTGCGTGGCTTCCAATTTCGATGAACTGGAATCGAATCGCACTTTGTGAAACTTCACTCGAGAACATGGGATTCCTCAGGAAGGAGCAATGCCCTGCTATATTTTTAATGAAGAAGGGGTGTTTGGGTTTGAATTTTGAATGCTGGTAAGATGATGAGAAGCGTTCGTAGGGGCTCTTGAGTTGAAGTATTAATAAGTATTTGGTCTGTACAGAGTAGGTTGTGTAGCAACAGATGTTATCTCTGAACGAGCCCCCTCTAGTCGGTGGCTTGGAGGATCATCGTTGTGTGCATTAATAATCAAGTATGCAGCATGCAGCTCTTGAGCTCCATGATTATTATCTTTTGAGTTTGTAGAGGAAAAACTAATTCATTTTGGTATATACAATTATAAATTAATATTCATTCATTTTTGTAATGCATTGGAATCTTGCTGACTTTTCATGATTATTACTTCATCTAGGTCTAACCCTTGTGCGATGTCCCTAAAGATAGGGTTTTAATCATCTAATAATTTCTATTGTCCCATAAGGGTAGCTCACATGGTTGAGTGAAAGGGACATCGTTAGTGGAAAAATGTAGGCGTACGGGGTTCGAACCCCGCTCCTCGCTCCCTCTCCTCCCCTCTAACAACTAACCCACTAATTTATAACCACTTTGTCTATCTAAAAAAATCTAATAATTTCTATTAATTAGTGGCATTGGTCAAACCTCAAAAGTCAAATAACTTGATGAAGTCAAAACTCATGTGACCCGTGTGGCAGTGACTCTTCAAAGTAAATAAACTCGAGTTAATTCCTGTGAGCACTCTTGGTTTTTACTTAGTGAATCAGCAACTCAGGCGTGTTTTGTCATTATTCTCTCCCAATAACTCCCAAGGTCTATTTGATAACCAAGATAACTAAAGTAGTTATACTATTTTAACCTAGTTGGACCAAGATTAGGTGCAGACACATAATCCCATCACCCTAAACCCCATAAGTGAATCTTCACATTAGCAATCAAATTCAAGTCCAATGTGTTCGGCTTTGAGTTCATTTGTCAGGGATCCACTAAAGATTGAAATAAAGCTCTTTAGGAGTTTTTGGGTCTCACCATCAGTGTGATGAGGAATTAGGCTTCTCATTTTTTATTTTATTTTTCAATAAAAAGTTAAACAAAAGTGATAATTCACCTCATGTCTAAACATAGCACAAGTGTATCAACTGTCATTTAGGTCATTTACTAACGGTGTTATTCAAAAGTTCAAAATAAATAAATCATATTATCATTTTAAAAGTCAAAAGACCAATTAAAAAAAGATAAAGGACTGAAGTAAACTTTAAATTAAGATAAATGACTGCAGAGACTAATACCTCGAGAGATTTGACTTACAAGTTAACCCTAGGCAATGCCACATTTTTATTTTTACCAAAAAATAAGGAAAGAGGGATAAAACAATGCATTAACCTCCCTTCACATCACAATATCACATCACATCACTGGACAGGACGACAAAACTGTGTTCCGCAGATTGGTTGGGTAAGTTGAAGGAAAAAGGAAGGGAGAGGCGGAATCATCTTATTTTGAAATCACGGCGATAGCGAAACGCAGCGTCGTATTGGTTATATATTATAGATGAGGATGCTGAATCGAAGGTATGGCATCCCCAAATTCCCTCGTAATCGTTTTGTTACACTTACGGTTAAAGCTTCTTCCGCTTTGCTTCTTTCTTTGCCTTTTGCTCGATTCTTTGGTCATTTCCAACGTCAATTTGCCCATAGATTTGATAATGTAGACGACGCTGTGAGTTACTTTAATCGCTTGGTTTCTGCGCGTCCTCCACCACCTGTTTGTGAAATTGACAAGGTTTTAGGAGCTATTGCTAGGATGGGACATTATCCCACTGCAATTTCACTCTTTACGCAACTTCATTTTAGGGGAATCTCACCATCTATTGCTACTTTCACCATCTTGATTAATTGTTACTGCCATCAGGCTCATATGTCTTTTGCTTTTTCTTTACTGGGTACCATTCTCAAGACTGGTTATCAACCCAATATCGTTACTTTCAATACACTCATCAATGGCTTTTGTATCAATGGTATGGTCTCTAAAGCTTTAAGCTTTTTTCAAGACCTTATGCACAAAGGGTATCTTTTTGATCAATTTACATATGGGACTTTGATCAATGGGTTATGTAAAAATGGTCAAACACGCGATGCCCTTCGTTTGCTGCAGGAGATGGAGGAACTATCAGTTAAACCTAATCTTGTTATGTATAGTACAGTCATTGATGGACTATGCAAAGATGGACTTATCATCGATGCACTTAGCCTGTGCTCTCAAATCGCCGATAGCGGAGTTTTACTTGATGTTGTCACCTACAATTCTCTAATCCGTGGTTGTTGCAGCGTGGGTCGATGGCAAGAAGCAACACGATTACTAGCTAAAATGGTGCGGGAAAACATTGACCCGGATGATTACACGTTTAACATATTGATTGATGCATTATGTAAAGCAGGGAGGATCGTAGAAGCCCATAGTGTGTTAGTTATGATGACGAAAATAGGCGAGCAACCTGACGTTGTTACTTACAATGCTTTGATGGATGGGTATTGTTTAAGAAATAAAGTTAAAGAGGCAAGAGAACTATTCAATATAATGCTCAAAAAAGGCTTGGAACCAGATGTCTTGAATTATAATGTCTTGATTAATGGTTATTGCAAGACTGAAATGGTAGATGAAGCCATGGCTCTCTTTAAAGATATGCACCATAAAAATTTAGTCCCTAATATTTCTACTTACAATTCTCTTATCGATGGCTTATGCAATTTAGGAAGAATGTCAAAGGTGCAGGAGCTTCTTGATGAAATGCGTGATAGTGGCCAACCCCCTGATGTAGTCACTTACAATATATTGTTAGATTCTTTTTGCAAAACCCGGCCTTTTGACGTGGCAATCTCATTATTTAGACAGATTGTTCGAGAAATTTGGCCTGATTATTGCAAAAACAATGTATCTGTTGACAATTTGTGCAAATTTGAAAAGTTGAAGATCACAGAAGATGCTCTTCGACATCTTTTCATGCGTGGTTGTTGTCCAAATGTCCAAACATATACTATTATGATCAATGCACTTTGTAAAGATGGCTCTTTTGATGAAGCTATAGCCTTACTTTCAAAAATGGATGACAATGATTGCCCCCCGGACGCTGTAACTTTTGACACAATTATTGGTGCACTGCTAGAGAAAAAGGAGACTGATAAGGCAG
The DNA here is from genome assembly GCA_020916435.1 of Oxytropis ochrocephala. Taxonomy (NCBI): domain Eukaryota; kingdom Viridiplantae; phylum Streptophyta; class Magnoliopsida; order Fabales; family Fabaceae; genus Oxytropis; species Oxytropis ochrocephala. The sequence continues at coordinate 548,773 of CM037091.1, read as the reverse complement.
AGCAAATTCATCAAGAAATGATCGCGAGAGGTCTAGTAAATATTGAAAAAAGGTCAGATACTTTAGATCCATTTTAGACTATACTATTATAATCTATTATCTGTTACTCTCCATAAATGCTCAGAAAATGTGCGTTTCTCTTATTTCCGAGTAGTTGGATTGAGTAACAATACATAAAAATGTGTCTCTATGTATGTATACATATACTGTGTCATTGTTGCTGCCTCTGGTTGATTATTTTTTTCATTAAAAAAAACTTTCTGAAAATATTACTCTTCTTCCTTCATAGTGCATTCCTACTTTGCATTTTAACAATTAGTTAGTTCTCTATTATTGCTGTTGGATTTACTCGTAGCTTTAATGTCTTTTTGCAATCTGACTTTCTGCCAAATTGTTGATTTTTTTTTTATTCATCATATAAAGGGCAACCTTTTTAATAATGACAAACCCTGGCAGGTTGATGCATGAACAGCGAGGGAATCTTTGACTGCTGAACTTAGCATTCGTACTCTATTTTCATATATTTACATGTCTGGTAGTCCACACTGTGAAGGCCAAAACAGTTATGCAAGATGAATATAGATTTCAATGCCAAATATCAGAATTTGTGTGCTCAAAATGTTTGATTGGAGTTGACAGAAGCATCCAGAGTTGTGCTGTTTCCTGCTCCGCCAGTTCAGGCTTTCAATTTGGTATACTTGTCTGCTTCCATTTTTCTGATAGCCTCTCTACCCTGCATTGTTCCTTTCCTCTAAGCTATTAATTGTTGCATTTGCTTGATTTCTGCCATGAATCTTGAGCATCTCATCTCATGTTTTTTACACATTTCATTCACAAAAACTAAAACGGCGGAAATGGAATTAGGTTTGTTATGCGACACTGCTATTTTCTTGTAAGCTGACTTCATTCTGAGCAAGTTTCATGCTTGTGAGCTAAATCCCTGTGATCCTTCACATTTGGAGAAATGCACTACTACGACCATGGAAAAATTAGGTAGAAGTGGAACTGTCTCAAGAGAACGGTGATTGTTTGTTCCTGTTATTTACAATCTTGTTCTTCATGTATCAGATTACTTGATTTCTCATCCTTGGAGCATGTGAAGATTCAGTGCATTGTCTTGTGGACTTTGCCAGAGATATGTTAGTACTGACTATTGAGTAGGGGATTTGCAGTTCAGCTCACTAGAAACATTCAGCAGCATCTTTATGTTCAATATATTTTAATGATGTAGCTTTTTGGAATCCCGGAAACAAATCAATGCTGATAATGTGAAGACCACCTGAATAAATAAACTATCTAAATGGAAAGCTGAGAACCAGGTAACAAATTTGATTCATTTTCAATGCTTTTCTAGTAAATAAGAACTGGAAGTCTCCATCTTCATGGAAGAATATAAAATTCTTTGAGGATATTGTTAGACCCTTGATAAGTGGGGTTATGTTAGTTAGAAGTAGTTATAAGGTGTTAGAGTTGGTTAGGTTGTTAGAGGGGTTTGTTATATTTGTTGGGGTAGTTATTAATTGGTTAGCTTATTACCCTCTATTCCCATGTATTGGAAGCCTATATATATTAAGGCTTCCACCCCTTTTTGCCTATCTTTTATCTTTGATACTTTGAGTCTAGTAGACACCGGGTGAGGCCGGAGGTACTTGGTGATGTCGGGGGCGTAGAGCCTACTCTCACCAATTGTATTAATCACATATCAATAATATTCCACTTTCTTCCCATTTTCCTTTCTTTAATCAAATTCCAAGGCTTTCAATTGCATATTTTCGGTCAATGTTAGGCTAGGTGCCTAACAACTGGTCCGACCTGCCGGATTCGAAGAAGCGCGGCCCGGTGATGCCGAACCCAAAACCATGGGTGGAAGGGTCGCAACTTCAGCAATGTTGGTGAAACAGAAAGCGATGAAGGAGGCTTGTGATGAATTGAGGTCTGATACACGAGGTTTTGACAGATTGGAGAAATTGTTGAAGGCTTCCATAAAGAAGTATTCACGGATGAAGAAAAGAATCTGAATCAAGAATTAAAAAAGAGTCCCATTCTTGAATTCACAAAAAAGAAAAACATTTATGATGATGGCAACAATTCAACCAAAAAGAAAGTTGCTGAGGAAAAACCAGAGCTTGTGGTGACTTTTGAGAAAAGCGAAGGAAAGCCCGGATCGAGATTAGAGAAGGCAAGCGGTGGACGCTTCTTCCTTGCTTGGGTCGAAGCGGAGGCTTCGTCCAAGAATAGAAGGAACGACATCGGATTTGGAAGCAAAGAACCGATCGCATGAGCCCACGCATTTTAAGATGCATGCTACGGAGGAGTTGACACCACCACCTCCGCCACCAAAGCCGCCGGACTTGAGCACTCTCAAGAATGGTGAGGGGTGCGAAAAAGGGAGTAAGACGGGAAGAGGGAAGAAATCCAAGAACACGCCCAAACCACCACAACTACCTCCTAAGTCGCCGATGACACCGCCGTGGGAACTGCCATACATCACGTCGGAGATGGCGGCTCAGATTCGACCTCCATCCAAGCCGCCGGATCTAGACAACGCAAGTAACGAGAAAAGGAAGAAGGAAACATTGTGGGCTCAGTCATCATCACCACCGGAGCCACCGGAAACCGCCACGGCTAGCGGAGTTTGGGTGGGTCTTCATGCCATTCAGAGGCGTTTCTTGGTCACTGGTCAGATGCAATTCTTGGTCGCTACAATGGGGAAGGTTCTAGTGAAAATGAGGACAAAAAGGGAAAAACCGAAAAAGGTTAATTTTATCGACTTAATGGGCCAGACCCAAGTTAAACCCAAGTTTGATGGCATTCAAGGTGGAAGCATTATCAACACTAAACTGACTCATGTTGTCGGCACCATCAATGGCCTATATACCAAGCCCACATATCACTGATGTCGGCCCGGTTGAGAGGTTTAGTTTTATTTCCTAATTTTCTGGATATATTTACTGAGCCTAATTTGAAGGAGTGGATCACTAGAAAGAAGTTTAATGACAATAATCATGAAACTGACCGAATGGCAATATTGGGAAAATTCATTGGCCTTTTATGTGAATCTCTTCCTATTTTTAAGGCACTATTGTGTGCTTCTGTTGCTCACAATGGCATAATTATAAAGGATTGGATTCTATTATGTGGAGGTCTTGAAGATGTTATTTGCAAGAAGGATCCCAACGAATGCAAAGCTTCTTATAGGCTTACTGGTATAATGCCATTGTATACACTAGTTTTGATAGTACCTTGGGACCCTGGGAACTACAATGTCTTCATGGTAGCTGAAGCATATGGACTCTACTGGAGAAGTTCTTTCACAATCTATGGGTTTTGGAAATTTGTATATGATAGAAGAAAGACTTGGTCCTCCAACTTCTGGGTGCTGTTAAGTTTTAGTGCCATGAGTAATCTGATTCCTAATTGTCTCAAGCAACATCAAGGATCTCATAACATCACCTTAACTTGTGAAGAACCAATTGATTACAAGACGGATCAATTCTCTAGAGCCAACCTTGAGGACAAGGTTGTTTCTCAAGGGGGCGGTATTGTTAGACCCTTGATAAGTGGGGTTATGTTAGTTAGAAGTAGTTATAAGGTGTTAGAGTTGGTTAGGTTGTTAGAGGGGTTTGTTATATTTGTTGGGGTAGTTATTAATTGGTTAGCTTATTACCCTCTATTCCCATGTATTGGAAGCCTATATATATATTAAGGCTTCCACCCCTTTTTGCCTATCTTTTATCTTTGATACTTTGAGTCTAGTAGACACCGGGTGAGGCCGGAGGTACTTGGTGATGTCGGGGGCGTAGAGCCTACTCTCACCAATTGTATTAATCACATATCAATAATATTCCACTTTCTTCCCATTTTCCTTTCTTTAATCAAATTCCAAGGCTTTCAATTGCATATTTTCGGTCAATGTTAGGCTAGGTGCCTAATAGATATTCCCATTTCTTGTTATGTTTATGTCTATATAGTATATACACTATCATGATTCTCAAGAAATAGTATTATATTATATTTTTCTTCAGGAATTCAAAGATTCCTTTATGAGTCAGTATTGGGCCCTCTTGTTTCTGATGTTAAAAAGGAGAAATTGGTGCATGTTGCTTTGGAGTCTTTGGAGAAGCCGTAACCCTAAGGTATGGGAGGAAATTGATGAAACAATTGCGCAAATATCAATGAGGGCATTTCTTACATTTCAACAATGGTAACAAGCAAATCTACAACGTTTTGACCAAGGTGGGCAAGCACTGAATCTTAATCCACACAGGTGGAAAAAGCCTCCCATAGACATGTTAAAACTTAAAAAGGCAATATTGATATGTCTTTCAAGCAATCCAATTCAACAGGTATAGGACATGTCTCCGAGATGAAAGTGATGTTTTTCTCAATGCTAAAACTTTTGACTTCTCTCCAAAACTCGGGTGTTTATGAAGATGAAGCTTTGGGATTAAATGTTGCAATGCAAAATAGAGGATTTGGTCAGAATATGGTTCTATTAGTTGAAGTTGTTTATTGGTTCATCTTTTAAATACGCATTTTTTTTCAACTTGTTTGTACTTTGTAGAGTTTGCTAGGAGAGAAGCTAATACTATTTTGTTAATGGTAGTCTAAGGCTAACCCTTATGAATTTAAAGATATACCTCCTTGTGTTGAGTGTCTTATGAATAATGAAACGATTAAATTTTCCTTCTTTCAAAATAAAAATACAAAGGATCAAGCCCTTTTCCAGCTTTGAGTTTCTAATATACATATATTTTTTTTGATCAAGTCAGTAGAATACATAATAAAAATACATATATAAGATAGAAGGTAGAGAAAACTTCAATCTTAATGGAAATGCCTCTCCATAATCATAATAATCAATGTAGAATATGACAAATCCTGTCAGAAGGGAAGAAAGCCAGTAGAATCCAGAATTTTTTTAATAGGTTTTGTCTTTGGGGCTTGTTAGCCGAACCTTTAACGAAATCCTTTGAAGTTATGCAGGATTCTTTTTGAGGCATTAGCTGATTCTTCGTATCAATTGTTTTCCAGTTTTAAAAAGTGTGAATTGAAACGATTATACAAGTTAGTTCATGATGGTATGTGCCTCCTTTTACACCGTTGAATTCAGTATGATGAGTGAAGTTATCTTTCTGTTGGCTACTTGCGAGTATCCCCCAATAATTTCAATGAAAAACTAATTTCCACTCGTACTTAGAGACAAATTCCTCGATAGCCAAAATTGAGTTTATCACGGCAGGAATAGAATAGGGGAGCACGTCCACCATGTCCTAAATCCTAATGTAACTTATGTTACTAGACCAAGAATATTGATTTGTTGTTTCCCTTATCTCTAATATCTAATCACAACTTCTACCAAAAAAATATATAATCACAATAAAAATAAGAAATTAATTTCTATGTACAATTGATGTAAACAGTATTTCTCACAAATCATTTAATATGTTGTCACTTAATTTAATTTAATGAGTTCAAAAACACAAGATGTGAAATATGATGTCTTGCCACATCCAATAATATGTAGCCTCTTCATTAAATAATTGCCACACTCACAATTTTTATATAGCTTCGAAAATCTTTCAATGATCACTCTCGGTCCCGGGTTTACTTTAGATTTTAAGACCTACACAAATGGAAAAGTGTAACATAACATGAAGTTTACCGTAATTAGAATGCAAACAAAATATTGCTTATCTAAAAAAAAAAGAATGCAAACAAAATAAAAATATCTAGCTTGCATTCAACAATAAACATTGTTGCTTTCGGATAACAAACAGTAGGAATCCAAGATGGTAATATAACTAACTAAACTAACAATAATGTGAAAAACATCTGTGTTAAATATCTGCGGATATGCAGGTCCAGAATGATAATTGCAGTAGAAGAAATTAGATGACAGAGAAATGGTGATCCATTAGCTACCTCCTCAAACCATAGTACTAGCACACACTCCTCAAACCATAGTACTAGCACACAACAAATTGTACGTATTCATGAAAGAGAACAACCGGATTAAACGGATAAAAACTAGAAGAAAAGCTGCAAAAGCATTACAATGTCTTGATAAAAACCCACGAATATTCCCTAACCACAGCAGGCATTCATGGCAACTGCAACTTCAGTGCGATACAAGAGAAATCAAACGATTCAAAGAACCGTGTTTTAGCCAATTTTCAAGGCATCACTGCTTTTCCCACTGCTTGTTCTACACCTTGAGCAGACAGTAAACAATTTAGTACCATTTATTGACAACTACGTTTAAGAGTTTAAAACGGTATTTTAAAGCATTTGCAGACAGTAAAATCTGACCCTTCCAGACAATTCCATTTTGTGGTAATCAGACACTTTGATAATACTTACAAGGCTCGAAATCAAATTCATAATTAAACACAAAAAAAACAACAATGTAATGGGGAGTAGGAACGTACTAAGCAAGGAAACATAAGAGTCTAGATGACTTATTTTTAAGATGTTCTTTTTCTCTTTCTTATTATTGCGTTTGGCTAAGAATATGTTGTGAAGCATAAGCATGCGATCAACATGATTGTAAGGTTCTCACCATCATTGTGGTTTATGGTAAATTAACTCCCAGATTTTACACAATCTGCATGGTAAGCTTCAGCACTCATGTTGCTGGTCTGAGACACTATATGCAATAATAACCAATAACCAACAAGCTTAAACTATTGTCATCTTGTTCTTAATGACTTAATTTATGCTTCCAGCATGATCTAGGGCTTCTGATATTCTTATTCACAGAACAGTCATGAACCAAACAAAAAAGTGGAAATCTCAAGTGTTACTCTTTTTCTTTCCAATAAATGTTAATTGACGAGTCATTACCACAATGTTGAATATCAATTCAGATAAAAAAAAAATACGCATGCTCATAAATCCAAAAATGGCACAAAAGAACAGTTCTGCACAAAAGAAAAGTTATGCAGGTGAAATTAAAATTGCCCTCACCAATTCTGTTCATCTTGTGGAAGATTACGACTGTAGAATGGAAACTCAAAGAGAAATGTCGTTTTGAACCATGCAGGTAAGTTTCCATAGACTGATGGTGGCAACGGGATTAAAGGGCTGAAACAATGATTGTGCTTAGTTGTTTTTCCTTCATGATACATTGAAATTTGAAACTATATAATAACATGGAGGAGGTAACCTTACCTAGTTCTTTTTTTGTATACCCTATATCCTTCAACATTGCCAAACTTTTTATCTGCTGAATCCTGCCTCCATTATACAATTCATAATCAGAAAAGGTACAAAGTTGCATTGCAGCACAATTTTGACCACATCAGAGGTAAGAAGCAAACCTCGAGCATTGGAATGCCACTGACGAACAGAAGCAACAATGTGAGAAAGATAGGTCCAATGATTACCAGCCATTCAGCATTCTTCAGTACAGGTGTAGATGCCACAAAAATTCCCCACCAAAGCAATATCTGCGTTAAGCATTTGTGAAGTTTCATTAACTTTTTACACTACTTTTTAATAAAATAAGAAATATTGTAGGAAATTGAAGCACCTATTATATCAAGTTATCAACCATTAGCCAATCATCAAAAAGGGGAGGTAATAACTTTATCCTAATAAAGAGGCGAAAATAAACAAAAGCTTATCCAGGCCATTCACTGCAATCATGTGCACATTTGACAGAAATTACTACAAACTGTAGCAAGTCATTTGATCAGTGATTTGTCCAAATAACTTCTATGTATAATAGGTTTCAAGTGCCTCAGAACTGTGCAAGGGAATTCATTTATATTCCAGTATCTTATTTTTTGTTATTTTTAAGGGATTACCTCCATCAGTTTTTCCCCACCCCCAAGAAACGAGATTAATCAACTATCCACTGGGTGACAAGTTTTACTTCTCTCACCCCCTATACTACACAGTAAAAGTTTTCATTCATATCTGATGTGTTCTCTACATCCAGGAAAAAATAAAGATTTTTAAAAGACAGCCAAAACAAGACTTTATCCCAAATCATATTAAATAAAAAACAGATAAACCTGAGTCTAATCAACTACAAAGAAATTGTAATCAGACTAAGAAGAACATTATCAGTTTCAGCCTATGAGGCAATAGTACTCTTCTGTCTTCAATTAACAAAGGATTTTCGATAGAGGCTCAAAAACCAAGTAAGCAGCACTATAGAACCACAAAGAAGTGTGTCTAGCAGCTTCTGTTGCTGCGCCAATTCCAAAATTCTTTCATTTGAAAATAATAACAGTACTAACCTCACCAAAATAGTTAGGATGGCGAGTATATTTCCAGAGTCCAACATTGCACCACCTCCCTCTATTTTCTGAGTCCTTTTTGAAACGCAACTTTTGTTGATCTGCTGAACCTTCAACAATAAAACCCACAGACCACATAATCCACCCTATTATATCCACAGCCTGTAGAAAAGGATTTCTATCGCTTGCATTAACCACCGTAACAGGTAAGCTCACGGCCCAAACCCAGACAGCCTGCAAGAAATTGAATTAGATCCTCCATAAGACATTAAATGAGAACACTCGTGATAATAGCCAATCTAGCACACTAAATATTAGACCAAAAATGAGAGAATTTTAAGAAACCTGAAATATCCAAAATATGGCCAATCTACCCAAATTATTGCGCATTTCATCGAAGCGTCGATCCTCTCCCCACTGTAAAATCCTGATGAGGGATATTGAGAAAGGAGATCAACTATGAGGCATTCACAAAGACAATTACATTACTCTAAATATTGATATTAAGTTTGTGCTAATATGAAGGCACTGTAATGTGTTGGAGCATGAGAAATTGAGAAGAACCGACACGTTTGACAGGAAAAACAAATAAATAAATACTTCAGTTACAAGACACGATTCCTTGCTAGGATCCCAATATGTTCAGAAACGTGATCAATGATGAAGCGTATGATTAAAAAAATCATACAATTGTAAGGCAATTTAAAAGAATGAACATCAATGATACAATATGATAATCGTATCATAGTCTTTAGTCTTTGCTATTCTCTTATTCTCAGTAGTTAAAACATGTATTTGTATGAAATAAATGGCGTGGTTTATGAAAAGTTATTATAACTATAAAGACAACAACAGTTTATGAAAGAGCTGTATAGTTTGAATAGATCATCATGTATTGAGTTTTATAGTAGCATATGGATGATGTGATATTGATACTAACCTGAGCAAGAGAAAACCTCCAAGGCGAAGACCCCATAATAGAACAAAGAGAGTGAGGAGTATCTGAAAGGGGAAAATTTATATATCAGTATCGAGAAAAAGATACGAAAATAAAAAAAGGTGGAATGTGATATTACTTACTACCTGTCGAAAATGCCAGGAGGCTTTGAGCAAGAGGGTCAATATAGCGAGTATAACGAAATTGGTACTTCCTTGAAAGGGAATGGGAGGGAAAGATGTTATTATTATTGTAAACACAAGAGAAGTAGTAATTGAAAGTGAAAGTGGGGAAGATACCGGCAAAATCAGTGAGCTTGTCGAATTTGAGGAGTGCAGTGACGACGAAAAAGAGAAATTGATAGGCAATCTGAGAAATGAAATGGATAAGGAAAGGAGGAGGAAATAAGAAAGGGAAGAGAATAGAATAGAATAGAGATAGTTAGAGACTTACAGTGACTAAGGCGGTGAGAGCTAAGAAATGGGAGTCAATCACAGTGCCCATAATATATATATATTTCTTTCTTTCTTTCTTTCTTCTAATGGTGGTGGTGCTTGTTGTTGTTGTTGAAATGAAGAAAGTGAGAAAGTTAGTTTGTATTTAATTGAATTTGAAAATGGAAGGAGAAGTGTGAATGTATTATATTGTTTGTGGTTGAGATTGGAAGACGTACGTCGTCAGAGAGAGTAGTAGTAGAGTATGCAAATTGCAATGCTTACGATGATGATACGACTTGTCGTTTTTGTGGATTAAATTGAATTGAATTGAATGGAAAGAAAGAATAGTCGGAGCGGCAAGGCAACGCAACGCATCGCATGTGAATCAATCCAAGTTTCCTTTCCTCCTTCCTTACTTGTGTTGAGTACATTTTTTACACTATATATATCGATTACAAGTTGACACATCATTAAAAAGAAATTAGTCAATTGGTAACCAACCGCTCCACGAATTGTAATTTGTTGTGGTTGTAAAAGGCTACACATAATATGTGTATAAATATTAAAACTCTTTTAAAAGTCAGAATGGTTGCTATTAGTTTGTGGTGTAAAAACATTTTACACCTCCTGCGCACACCAATTACACTCTTAATTATATACTTGATCATTTAATTTTGGTTCCAAAATATCTTTATTGTATGCTTTCCGTAATTCAAAAGTATTTAGGTGAATAGTTACTTTACCCCACCCCCAAAGTGTGTGAGACATTGTGACTATTGTTCATGAATGTGTCAAAATTTTAAAAACATTCCCAAATTTATCTTTAGTAATCCACAAGTGGCTAAATTAACAATTGGAATACACTTTTGAGAATCGAAAGACGCCTATGGCGACTATATTGATAGCATCTCACACATAGAGTCATTCAGTTGTGCAATTTTAGCATTTCAATTTCTAATTGAGCGAATCGAGTTCTTTAGGTATTGCAATTTTAGTGCCTTTGTCGTCTTTAAATGCTATAACGATTTTTAACCAACTAACATGCCACTCAGTAATATCCACATGTGCAATTGAGTCCTAATTGACTTGCTTACATTTAATGAATGATGATCAAGCTGGTGCAATGGAGACCTTATCAACCTGTACAATATATTCAAGTGTTGCATGCGGAGGAATTTGAACACCACCAGATCCTAAATCAGCACCATTCTCTCTAAATCCCAATTGAGGAGGCACAATTACCTTTCTCTTCCCTCCTGCCTTCATAGTTTTCATCACATATTCTATCCCTTCACACACTCCTTTACTATATGGCCTTGACCCCATAAATAAGGCCAATGGTTTCTTGTCTCCTTCAAACGTGTTCACAAACACTTCTCCACTGCTTTCAACTTTTCCCATTATATCAATCACAACCAAATCACCTTGCCTTGGTGAAGCACCACCCCCAACTTTCAAATCAATGTACCTGTGGAAATTTTTGTGTACCACAACAGTGAGACACACAGTTATCAATTATCATATCATAGCTTATAATAATCAAAGTACGTTCATGTGAAGGATAATAATATTGAACCTTATGCCATTAGGCAGAATCACCTCTTCCTCCCTCTCAACATTCCTAATAATATATATATAGACAAAAATGTCATTAGTCATGATTTCTAATAACAGTTATAAGTTCAACGGCGTATCTTATCTATTATTTTTCCTCTTATATGTGAAACCAGGAGGATGAGTATATATATAATATGGTAAATGTGAAAGTGTAATCAATTTTGTTATATATATAAAAGCCATCACATAATTCACAAACCTTGTATTTGACTCTTGCTGAGAAACCTCAAGGCGAGTTTTAACTTGTTCTGAGATGACTCCAAATGCAAGAAAACCAACCCATGCAAGACCAGCTCCGAGACCAAACCGTCTGGTCAAGGAAGTGGCTATCCAATCTGTGGAATCAACTTTGAAGATGATGAAGTGACCGGTTTAATGGGTTTCTGCTGCTGCGCTTTCGTAGATACTTGCACCGAGTCTTCATTTGAATTTGTTGGTGGACCTTGAGGGGAAGGAATTGGTGGTGGCGTTTGTGATGATGAAGCTATTTGATGGCTAGTTCTTGTAAGGGGGAGTGACAAGAATGGTGGGGAACCAAAGACAGTAGCCATGTTCAGGATAATAATAGTAACAAGTTTGGTTCAGATAAGCAGAAGTATCTTACTAGTTACAAGCTGCACTGAGAGACCCCCCCACCTTATCCTTATTGTGAGGAGGATATCCATCATCTTATTAGGCTTAGCCTTTTGTTGCACCTGCTGTGACCTGTCTGTCACTCTTGATAATAATATAACTCAACAACCTTAGTTGTTACGAGAGTTGATTTCTATTTTTTACGGGATAATACAAATAAAATTAATTAAATCAATATATATAAAAAGAATAGTGCTAACAACTCCCTCTTTAACACTCATTCTGATTGGGTGAAATTTGTATAGATCATACTAAATTAGTGAGACCAATTTCCAAAATAGTGAAACATAGTGGATTTCATCACTTTGAAGAGTGTGCTAAAAAGAGTGCTGTCTGCATTTCTCATTTCTCATATACTCCTATATCATAAAAATAAAGCCCAACAGAATTGCCAACCAGGCAAAAACCATGTGACTTCCCAAAAAGATGGGAAGAGATGTTTTTCCTTCAACGATATGCAATGCAAATCAGAGAGAACAGCAGCAAGCAACTAAAATGGTCGCTAACTAACTACAGCAGCAACCAATTTTCACTTACATTTAATCCTTTCTTCTGTTCAAGTTACAACTGCGACTATTCATAACTATTTACGGACAACAATAAAACTTAGATGCTGATTACAACATTTGCCAAAGAATTTTGTACAAAACAAAATGGTACAACCTAACAGTGGCTGCATTGTAGAAAACAGAAGAGAAAAGGAAACCTTGAATAATAATTAACATTAGCTGATGGTTTTGAACCAATCACTAATGACAAATAATTTACAACTTGCCCTCACTTTTTTAGCAATAAAATGAAAATGTTTCGTTAGCTGTATAATTGTCTCCTATCCTCCATGATCTTCAGCAACTCGTGATGAGCGAGCATTTGGTCTATGGACTTGAGAACTGGTTATTGGCTTTTGCAATGGCTTCAGAGCAGCCATGATTTCAGCAAATGTGGGTCTCAACTTTGGATCTCTACAATACAAGGAAAAAAAACATATCTAGTCACACATTTTATTGCAGAAAGAAAAGAAAAACTTTCAAAGGAATTATTTGACTCATTAAGTATCTATCTCCAACTGTTGTGTTGTGTTTCACCACGTAAACTTACAAAGGGATGCACCTCAGTGGTAGTACGTCAAAAAGCCTAAGCAGAATGAGAAGAACAATTTCTCAAACTGTTGCTTTAGTAACAGTATTTTATCTGGCTCATTACAACAATAATAGTATATTGGAGTTGCAGTTCAAGATGGAAGAATAAAATGATTAAAAGTTACGCTTACGTCTGCCAACACTGTCTAATAATATTTGCAATAGCAGGGTCCACGTCATCTGGAATGTCAAGACGGCGATGTTGGAAACCAACAGCACCAACAACTTGCATTGGATTCATTCCTCCCCAGGGTTGCTTCATAGTACACAGCTCCCATAATATCACTCCATAGCTAAAAACGTCACACCTAGAATACGAGTCACAAACAAATTACTATCACCACAAAAGCATGAGTTTATAAAAGTGGCAGCAAAGCAAATGAGAAGATAGGATTCAGAAGGTAAAGAGCTTCTCTTTTTTGTTCTTTTTTTCTTATGGTTGATAAAAGAAAGTTTTATTACAGAGCGGCAGGGATTTCACAACACCATCTCCCTCAGGCAAAATAACAAATACCAAGAGTAAGAAGCTTACTTTTCATCTGAAAGTTCATTTCTCAAAACTTCCGGAGCCATCCACTCAGCCTAAAACATAATATACATAACAAAAAGTAAGTAATATATCCAGAAGATGCTGTAGATTGGAACCAGTCTATCATCAATACAAACTATAGAATGATAATGAAAGAAAATGGATGACATAAACAAATGCCCGTATCTGGAGCTAGACCCGAAGGCAACAGGCAGAAGTAGTTTCAAAATTTGAAAGGAAAGAATTTAATGGTCATCCAAAAATAGTTAAATAGTAAATGCCTAAATTTGTCAGTGTACGCATCATTTTGTTTAATATGTTACAACATGAACATCCAAAAAAAGAGGATGCAAGAATAAATAAATTGAAAGGGACGGAATTTACAACAGCTATTCGAATAAGGAAATTAAAATTACGATAGCTTACTGTTCCTGCAGTTGATCTGGAAGAAAGGAACGTACTGTACTTCATCCGAGATAAGCCAAAATCACACACCTATTCAACAGTAAAAAATTGCCATACCACATTAACAAGTCAAATAGTATTTGCCTTGCTATTAAGGAACATTAATCACAAGATTCAATGAGCACCTTTACAACCCAATTTTTGTCAACAAGAAGATTCGGGGACTTCAAGTCACGATGCACTATCACTGGAGTGCAGCTGTGCAAATAGTTCATTCCTCGAGCCTGAATAGGTAAAAGAGATTTAGTGGTTATTATAGCAATACTTTGGTGAATGAAGAAGCTGCATTGATTGCACTTTAAGACAACAAAATCCCTACAGCATCAAGGGCCATCCTCAATCGCCTTCGCTCATCTAGTTGATTGTTAGGTCGGTGAATTAATCTATACAAACTCCCTCTGCAAAACATAGACTGCATCTCAGTATTCATAGAATCAAATAATAATCAAATATCATCCAAAAAGACTATTCAAATATAATGAATATTTCTGATTTTTTATTAATCTAGTGCATGGTTATCAGTATCTTACGATACATATGATTCGTATCCCGATGCGATACGAAATCAAACAAAAATGATACGTATCTTAGTGTGCATCTTTTTTGTGTCTGTATCCCACCATGTATCCCGATACACACTGTTGTATCTTACGATACATGAATTTTGTTGAATCTTACGATACGAATTCGCACCGCTAAAATGCCTTCTCAAGTGGTTTTTTTTGGAAAATTTTCTTAAATGATATGTAATAAGCCAAAAGCAAACCTTCTAAGTCCCTCATGTTAGATTGACTAAGAAACAAACCTAGCAACTATGTTTTTGGTCTGCACTATCTCCTAAAATGTTTTTTTTTTAACTTTAGGCCTTGTTTCTATAGGTTTAATCAAACACATCTTATCTGTATTTATGACTTGATTTATTTTGAAGTTCATGTATTTTTTTTACTTTTGTTACTTAGTTTTACTTAAAAAAGTTATATATTTTTTGATCATGTATCTTACGATACAAGATACGATACGATTCAGAAAATAGGTCTTCCGATACACGATACGTATCCCAATTTGATAACCATGATCTAGTGAGAAACAGTTGAGGTTTAATCAAGAACGTGTAAATGGTACATTGGTAAATAATTGTGTCAGGTCACAGCAAGAAATTTTAGAACATGGCATGGTTGTGCACAGTCACCGATTATATTTTTTTTTGAAAAATGAGTAATAAATAAATTAAGCGCACGGCTATTTAACCAAAAAACAATTAGTGGATTTGTATTTATCATTGTCCAATTCAGAAAGCATTTTAGCAGGCATAACTTTATTATTCTGTCCCATAGAAAGCAATAACTATTTGTCTATTTTATTAAATACACCGTTAGTGGTAGCAAATGTAAACTTCCAGAAAATTGTGAATCTGCAAATGAAGGATTGCAAGTTACCTAGGAAGAAATTCGGTAACAATTGAAAGATTTGGAGGTCGAGTTACAGCTCCCATGAAGAGAACAACATTTGGATGCCTCAGTCTTCTTATTATTTGGATCTATTACAAATTATATCATAAGTTAAATAAGCACTTCCATCATACACGGCAAGAATTACTACAAGTTTTGACAGATATGAAATAGTGGGACAACAAGACAACCAATATTACATATATCTGCAGAAGAAACCAGAAGTATTTCTAAACATATTTTAAAATAGTAAATCTTGATGCAAAAATTAGAAACATTAAAAAAAGACTAGTAACACAGTTTGGAAACATAATGAAACATGTAACTCTACTGGATGAAGTAATCATGCTTGCTAAGTCTACAATTTCCTGATTTCTCATGGTTACAGAAGCTGATGGAAGAAGGTTCAGTTTGATGGTTTAAATCCTCTTATGTCCAGACTACCAGTTCTGTGAATTGCTTCAGACGATTGTCCAAGTATTCAAAGTTTAGTGTAGTTTGATCGGGCTCATTAGTAATTGTCTAGAATCAATAAGTTTCTATATATCACACGAGACTAAAAGGAAAAGAGAATTTAGGGAAGTTACTCCTATGGAGTGGACTAGGGCTTGGCAGCTGGCATTCATCTCTAGAGTATCTTAAAGAAGAAATCCATCTCAAAGTCATTTTGAATTGAATTTCATTGTGCTGTAAAAGTAGAATATGAAGTACCGAAATAGAGAGAAAAAAAAATATGATATTCCTCTAGCCCCTAGGTGGACACCACTGCACGGATCTATCAATGTCACTGTGAATCAGACTATCTTCCATTCGATTTTCTTGTCTCAAAAAAGCGATAAAGCCTATATTGATATTCTTATCCATATGTAATCTTTGGTTTCATGGAATCAATAATCAACTGGGAGTATAAATAAGTAGAAATCCTAAAATAAGAAACTGTGGGGAAGTAGAGGTGGCTCGTACCTCACTTATGAATTCTTCAAGTGTTTCACCAGAGATATCTTGATGTAGAAACTTCTTTACAGCAACTTCCTACAAATCAAAGAGCGGAAATATGCTGTAAATATATATATTATTATGTATCAAGATCTGTTATTTACAGCATAATAGGAAATCGCCCATAAAGAATTGATAAGTGAAATAAATGGGACATAGTTGACTAAGGTAGCAGCAGTAAATATGGGAATATGGTTGATAATATTTTGTGTAGGGTATGAATCTCAATCCTAAGGTTAACTGGAACACATTCAATTAACAAATTTAAATTTTATAATTTGTTGCAGACATGCATTTATTTGCATGAACAAAGAAAGGTGCAATTGCAGCCTTTACAGTTTACACTTCAATGCAACAAAATAACTAATAACTAAATAAAAAAAAAGAAAGATGCATAATATATTAGGTTTATAAAGAAAAGAAACTCACAGTTCCATGCCATTCACCACGATACACCTCTCCATATGATCCTGCATGCCAAACACATGCCACAAAGTTGCAGTTAAGTTTTTCAAAACATCGGATAAGAAACAAGTGCTCCTATAAAAATAGCACATCTAACATAATAAAGTATACAACTCTTATAGAAATGTACAGTTAATACCAAGTCCGATGCGCTCGCCCATTGTGATTTCCTCCCATGGAATGTCATACTCGGCAACATCATCTAGCGCAGAATCAGATTTTGTGCTATCATTACCTACTGATCTATCAGATTTTCTCTCGCCTTCTGAGTTTGCTCCTAATGCATTAGGCTCTCCATCATCACTGCCTTTTGGCTCACAACCAGCACCCTCTGTGTCCCCGTCACTTCGATTGCCCTGCTCATACTGTTTACTGACAGCAGCAGTGGTTGCTACAACAGCTGCAGCAGTAGCAGTAGCTGCTGCTGCTACAGGAATCTCAAGATTTGAGTCAGTGCTTGACTTTGTCACAGCAACTACCATAGAAGATGCAACAACAGCAGCTGCAGCCGCTGCAGCAGCAGCAACAGGGACATTTTTCCCATACTTTACCTGTGGTGCTTCTGCCTCAGATGATATATTGTGCTGCCCAGCAGCTTCCCTTGAATCAAGAGGAAGGCCGATTCCTAAACCTTCTACAGGCTTAGAGTGCTCCATCTGACTGCTAGGACTTGCTTTGTGATGAATCCTAGGGTGAGGCAATGGAGGCAAAAATCGAGCATGACCTAAATTATCACCAACCTTAGCTTCTTGCTGTGCATCTCCCGGTTTATATTCATCTTTTTCTTCAGTTGGAGTATTGCCCTCAGTTGGGGGACCTAATCGCTCGCGATAAATTTCAGAAAACAAG
Organism: Oxytropis ochrocephala; assembly: GCA_020916435.1. Lineage (NCBI taxonomy): Eukaryota > Viridiplantae > Streptophyta > Magnoliopsida > Fabales > Fabaceae > Oxytropis > Oxytropis ochrocephala. Next base: position 531,009 of record CM037091.1, on the reverse strand, counting down.
TTTGGAGGAGCAACAACACCACTTTCAAGTAAAACATCATGAAGTTTTTGAGCCAAGTTAGGGTTCTCTTTGGCAGCATCAATCATATATTGGGAAACATCTTTGACCTTCATTCTATGTGCTGCAGGGGAACTGATACCTTCAGTCCAAGAAGGAGATCTTCCATGCATATATGGATAATTATTAGGTCTGCTAACAGATTCTCGCGCCGTGATCTTCTCTACATTAGGGATATCCTTGAATTCATTTAATGGTTTTGTTAATTCTTCTTTGCCAGTCAGGGGAATGCTTACATCAGATTCTTTCCCTGCATAGGCAAAATGTTTATACTTGTTTCCTTTATCAAGACTCCCAAGGTTTAAAGTTTCTTCGAATGAACTTCCAGCCCCACTGCCAAGCGATGCTATATGAGATGAATCAGGGTCTCTTGATGAAGGACTAGCTACAAAAGAATATTCATCATACTCGATTTGTGGTCCAGTTGCATCAGATGGAATAAGTGTTCCAGGAGCTGCCATGAGGTCAACAATGTATTCCCTGAAATTAAACCAATCAGAACCTATAGATGCATATAACAAGGCTTTGCTTGCAACTCCCAAGCATTGAATAACCAAGTAATAGTAAAATAAATAAGTAAAGCTACGGATATGTGCAAAAAACTTTTGCTTCAATGTCCATGAGAAAAGAACTACATATAAACAAAGTAGTTCTGCCTACTTGCCATACCACCGAAATACAACTTTAACAGCACTTACCTTCCATCATCAATCTTGACAAAGTTCATTGCCACATCATTGGAACCTGTATATTGCGTTCCTTTTACCAACCGACATGGGATGCCCAAACTATCGGCTAAAACCTACATTTAATACACAGAAATATAATGTTACTACAAAATTCAGAGGTTTTTCTAAGAGTATAACAAAAACCTCATAGCATATAGTGGACTCATGATTGCCAATTCTCTTGATATTCTCATAAAAATTGGTTTGCGTGTAATCTAACCAACTTTTTATCCGATGCTTACATCGACCAGTGTATGAGATCATCCTAAATCAAACTGCAAACCAGAAAAGAAAATGACGGGATAAGTACCTTAAATAACAATGCGCGATGCCGAGCCAATCCAATGGTCAGTGATCCAAGTGGCAAAACCATGCTACCAAGGGTTGCTTTTAGACTGTAACTAAGACTTCTCCATGCTCTTGACATGCTTTCAGGATCTTCAACTGATCCACCCATGTAGTCAGCCACTAATTTTGCAAGCTTGTGCACCAAATTTCTATCTAAAACTACTTCAAAATCTTGTCCCGACTTGACTGCCAGCTCGAGGGCCTTTTGTTCAAGTTTCAACAAATTGGAATCGGCAACCCTATTGACCAAGACTGCTTCCCATTTGACCTCGTCTGAGGCTGGAGTTCCTTGCAGATCTAAAAGAGAAGGCATTCTTGTAGAGTTTGACACAGTTAAGATCCCATACAGATCATAGAAACCATCTGAGATCTTGTCATCATAACCAAGAGCATTGTAATTCTGTGAAGCATGGATAAATCTACGATATGAGATAAGTTAGAAAAATAATATAAAGTATGACAAATTAGATGTAGATAACCAAGTGATATAAACAAGTGAGCCATTTTATGTCAGACTGTTCAATAAAAGCATCACTTAAGCTTAAAGAAACATTTAGGGCTATAGGATTTGTTGTATTGAATAGAACTGGGTAACGGGTATTAAAAAGACAATAGAAAAAAGGTCAGTGTTGAAAAGATGAAAATACTACAATGCATGAGTGATCACACAAGACAATTTGGAATTAGCGATGATGTCATTGGAGAAAAAGTAGGATAGCTCCTATTGTAATATAGATAATAGAATCACGTCGTAAGGGAATTGGACCAAATTATGATGGAAGTGGGGTGATTTAGATGTAGTTTGTGGGGTGATTCTATTATCTATAGATAATAGAATCACCCTAGGAAATGGAGTGGGGTGATTCTATTATCTATACCACTCCATTTCCTAGGGAAATCTCTCTCTATTTATCCATTATGATGGAACCAAATTACATAAAAAGTGGGACTTGTGGTATGATATGGTCTCCAATTTTCACCTCTAAACTAAAGACCTAATGTTTAAACATGAAGCACATTCTAATCCAAGTCCTTAAATACAACCTTAACTTTGAAGGAACCACCCCATACCTCCTTCATACAAAAATGTGAACCAATTCTACATCATTTAATATCCACTAAAGATGTCATATAGGTCCAGAACGAAAGTATGCGATGCATCTCAGCTGCAACTTCAGCATCCTTTTTCAATATATTCATAACTAAAGTCCCAATATAAAACACCAACCACTTGTATATGCAGATGATGCTGAGTGATATGGGAATTTCCAACCCAACAACACCATTATTCAGAACACCATCTATATATCAGAGATTGGCTAAATTCTACAAATAATCATGACTTGCAATCCATGTCATTTCACATGGATAAGAAAGTTCAAAGGGAAAAAACCTTGTACATCCAATGTAAGCCTAACATCTTTACACTTAATGACAACTCCATGTAAGCCCTGTACATCCCTATTTATAATGGTGAGACAGTAATTCTTTTGTTCTGGCCATCACAAAATACAAGAATGTGACTTCAAGCTTGCAAGTCAACGGAGTAATAAAATGACTTACCCAATATCTGTAGGCCACAACTTCAGCTGGTGTATTATCAGGGTCACAAGATCCCAAACTGATCTGCTTAACAGCTTCAATCTGTACAGCCTCAGGATCCTCCTTTGCACTCAACTCTAAAGCCAATTGAATCTGATATTCTTCTTCCACTTCAGGATCCCTGGAAGTACTAGACTCCGAATCACGCCTCGTTGAATCAGAAACCAAATCTAAACCACCACCACCATAGCTCACTGAATCAGATAGCTCCACTCTTTCTCCTCTTGCAAGGATGGGAGACGGAGGACTAGGACTCTGCCTATTAGAAGAAACTGAATGCAACCAAGTTGAAAGCTTCTTACGAGTTGGAGGTGATGAAGATGAACCATCATTGAACTTGTTGCTCCTATCTGGTGGTGAATCTTCTGATTGATTAGACATTATATGAAGCTTCTTAAGAATGTTCTTCATGTCTTTTCACAACTGAATCCTAAAGAAGTGCAAGTGGAAACGTCTCCATTGTGTTCTTAGACCAAGCATGAATCTCAGTCTCAGAACAGCAATAGTATCGTATTGGTAGCTAGAAAAATAGTACTATTCTTTCAAATCAAATAACCCCTTTTTTGGTTTGGCAAACAAACAAACAGGTTCTAAACACATAAACTAAAACAAAGAAATGGAAACCAAAACAAAAGCTTTACACTTTTCCCAATCAAGGTGAATTGAAATGGAGAAGTGAGTCTCCTAATCACCAGACAACAGTGGGGGAAAAAAGCACACAGAAAAATAATAGAAGGATTGCTTGTACAAAAATGACTTTTAGGAAGCAGGAAGACAAGAATAAACGAAGAGCTAAAAATGGAAAAAGAATGGATCTTTATTTATTTCTGAAGTTGGAAGGCAAAAATGGAAGAGACAAGAGAGTTTAGAGAAGGGCAGCTAAAGCTATGCAGAGAGGCTAAGAAGACAGCAAAGAGTAGCAGCAAGTGGGATTGTAGGGGCCACAAAAACATGACCCACTTTCAGACATCCAGGTTCAGGATTTCATTTCATAGTCCCAAAAAGAAATATATAAAAAAGTGAAATTGATGATGGTGGGAAACCACAAACAAACTAGTCTAAGAACTAATCAACCAACCAAACTCGTTCTTCTTTCTTTCTTCTTCTTTTTTAGGGTCTCTGTTTGTTGAGGAGTGCGGAACGTAAGTGGTGGAGTGCTTGTGGTGAATTGGTAAGAAATGGCATATAAAAAAGAACAAGTTGGGGGAAAAAAATGGTCCCTTTAATCTTTGCCTTTTGCTATTTCAAGAAAACCCAATCTTTGTCCTTTGTTTGTGATTGAAAGTAGTAGAGAGAGGACAAATGACTTTAGAAAGAGTGGAAGTGCCAATAAATTAAATTTCATGTGCAAACCACCCTCATCTCTCATCTTATACAGTAGTGGAGGCACTCTGCACTGCACTGCACCCACCTTTGCATTTCAGATACATAAATAAGGTGGGTTTTGGAGGTCCACAACTCCTTATACTTGTGTACCGGTCCCTAGCACTTTTTACCTGGGATAACAGGTTTGCCAATTTTGGAGGTCTAAAACGTGTTAATTCGAAATAATCCCTTGACTGTTGCAAATTATAAAAAAAGACCCCCTTTTTTTTCTTTCCAGCAAACAGGAAGATTTAATTTTTAATTACAAAATTAAAATAAATCATTTTGTTCTTCTTCTTCTTCTTAGTAAAACGCAGCAAAAACTATAAACAACAATCAATGACATTAAGAGGTAATAGTCAATTAGGTCTCTGACATTTCAAAAATGTTTCAATTTAGTCTCCAACATTTTCAAATGAGTATCAATTTAGTCCTTTCATTAACCGCGGTTAGTAAGGGAGTATCAATTTAGTCTCCAACATTTTCAAATGAGTATCAATTTAGTCCTTTCATTAACAACAGTTAGTAAGGAAACTGATGTGGCTGTTAAGTGCCAACGTGATGTGGATGTTAAGTGCCAACGTGGCAAATGTCAGTGATCAAATTGATACTACAAAAAAAAATTAAAAAATGGGTAAAATATGTTTTTGTCCTTGATGTGGCGTCTATGTGGCATGCTGACTCGTATTATTTATTACTTATATTTATTTCAGTTTAAATTAATTAATTTTTTAAGTTAAAAAATACAGAACCGATATCTGATCTTCTTCTTCCTCTCCTCCGGCAGCGAAGCGGCGGAAATGACCACCGGCACGGTGGTCGCCGGCGGAGAGTACTCAAATGACAAAAAAAATTGAGGACTTAGCGAGAGGATGGTGTGAGGATTATGAATATCAAACTCATTTTTCGATTGAAGGTCCGCAGTTTCTGAAAAATAAGGAAGAAGGTGAGAGGGAGAGAGTCGCGAAACAGATCTGATCCATGAAAAACACAATCGCAAACAGAGGTGAGAGGGAGAGAGTTGTGACCATGAGAGGTGGGAGGGAGAATAGATCTGAGAAATAAAGAAGAAGAAGTAAAAGAAAAAGATCAAGGGGATTTAGTGTGTTCCGATCTGCGATTTGAAATTTTGTCTTCCATTTGGCTTTCGATTTGAAATTTTGTCACCGATTTGCTGTGTTTAGATGTGAGATTGATCTTCTTGTGTGGTGGTTCAGATTTGGGTTGGGATGGTTGGTCCAGAAAGATGATGATGTTGATGAATGTTGGTTTTGAAGAAGCGTTGAGGGACAGGGGAATTGTTGAGAAAATATGTTGTTGATAGAAGTTTGGTGGTGGAAGTTGTTGTTGCAGCAGAAGAGGGAGTGAGATTGAAGTGGAATGAATTTTTAGTTTTGGTTAATTTAATTATTTTTAGGTTTTTTTATTCTTATTGGTAGTATCAATTTGGTCCCTCACATTTGCCACGTTGGCACTTAACGGCCACGTCAATTTCGTTACTAATTGTTGTTAACGGAATGACTAAATTGATATTCATTTTAAAATGTTGGGGACTAAATTGATACTGATGAAAAGTCAGAGACTAAATTAAACATTTTTGAAATGTCAGCCACCTAATTGGCTATTACCTCACGACATTCAACATTCAACGTTTAAACTGATTATTTTCTCTCGTTTGTCTCTTTTCTTTCTTTCTTTCTCACTTCTCCAATTTTTTCTCTTTCATAGCAGAAGCCTAAACTCTTGTCCTGTTACTTGCGGAAAGAACCCACGCAGAGGCCAAAAGGAAGAGGAAAGTATACGCGCGCACAGAAGAAAATAGATGCAAGTTACAAATTGGAAAATATGCGCACACTTTCTTCTTCTTTTTCTTATTCTCTCTCTCCCACATGATTCCCAAATTGCAAAATCCCCAAATCGCAAAATCCAGCAACACCCAAAAATCCTCATTATTCCCAAATTGCAAAATCCCCAAAATCGCAAAATGAGGGAGGGAGGGTGAGACTGAGTGAGATAGAGTGAGGGAGAATAGGAGAGAGTGAGGCTGAGTAAGAGAGAGTGTAAGAGAGTGAGACTGGCGGAGGGAGAGTGGGGGAGAGTGAGACTAAGTAAGAGAGAGTGAGAGAGAGTGAGGGAGAGTGAGGGAAAGAGAGACTGAGTGAGATAGAAAAAGGGAGAATTAGAGAGAGTGAGACTGAGTAAGAGAGAGTGTGGGAATGACTGAGGGAGAGTGAGGGAGAGTGAGATAGAGTGAGAGAGTGTGAGACTGATTGAGGGAGAGAGAGACTGAGTAAGAGAGAGTGAAACTGAGTGAGATAGAGTGAGGGAGAATTAGAGAGAGCGAGACTGAGTAAGAGAGAGTGAGACTGACTGAGGGAGAGTGAGAATAAGTAAGAGAGAGTGAGATAGAGTGAGTGAGAATTAGAGAGTGTGGGACTGAGTAAGAGAGAGTGTGAGAGTGAGACTGGCTGGGGGAGAGGGAGACTGAGTAAGAGAGAGTGAGAAAGATTGTGAGCGAGTGACGGAGAGTGAGACTGAGTAAGAGAGAGTGAGAGAAAGTGGGGGAGAGTGATGGAGTGAATGAGTCCAACAACGCAAATTGTAAAACATAGGCTTAAAACCAATCCCACCTTTACCAAGTCTCAAATCTTGACTGTCGAATAAAAAAGTAATATATAAAAAAAAATGAGTGCGTAAAAAAGTAATAAATAATTAACCCATTTACTAACTTTTTTAATTACATTTATTGATTTATTTTAAAAAAACAGTTTTATGAATTAAATATTTTTTCGTGGGAACAAAAATGAGTGCGTAAAATTTGGGTGTAAGGTAGTTGAATAAAATAATTAACCCATTTGCTAACGTTTTTTAATTACATTAACTGATTTTTTACAAAAAAAAATAAAGAAACTTTATGAATTAAATATTTTTTGGGGGGAACAAAAAGAAGTGGGTAAAACTTGGTTGCAAAGTAGTTGAATAAAATAATTAACCCATTTACTAAAGTTTTTTTTAATTATAATTACTGATTTTTTTAAAAATAAAAAACACAGTTTTTTGAATTAAATATTTTTTTGGGTTGGGTCAATTTCATAAATTTCAGATTTTTTTTGGTCTCCAATCTTGGTCATTGAATAAAAATATATTAAATCAATGGTTCCAAGAGACCGGTACACAACTAAAAGTGGTTGTGGACCTGAAAATCCACCCATAAATAAATAAATAATCAATCTTTCTTTCATCAATGCACTCTCCAATTCCAAACTACAATTACTATATTTTATAAAAATTGGTGTGAATTATTTGAAGCTTTTAATTAGTTATGGATGGATACCTGATTTGACTTCAATGCTGCTCTGCTCGCGGATAACGGTACCCATTCATGCTACTTTTTGAATAAAATAATTAACCCATTTGGCAAAAACTTAATATGTTGAAAATTTATTGTTGAATATAAATTTCTATCTCTATGTATTCAACTTAGTTGGTCTAGACTTATACTAATTAAAGTTGAACGGTACAAGATTCGTAAGGTTTAAATTTCAACCGACAAACGCCAAAATTGTTGGTGGTATCGATTATCGTGAGTTGAACTTGAGGACCATAATAGTTTTATCGGTGAGTTTAGTGGTAATAACTAATTCAGTCGCATACCAACAAAAAAGTTGAATTGTTGGGCACCATAAATATTTGTTCTTTTTTTGATATAAATGAATTATTGTTTTTATCGTAGAATCATACGCATGGCTCCATTATACAGACAGACAAAAGCAGACCGCTTAAAATAGGGATAAGTAATATTAATTTAGTTTAATTAAAATATAAATATTTTTATTATTGTTTAACTATAAATAAAAAAGTGATCATTTTCAATTTAGAAAAAAGTTATTATATGAGGGAAACGAGATGAAGCCTAATTGTGTTAGGTTTGACCCCGAATGTGTTCCTCAACAGACAACAGTCAAAAGCTATTGTGGTCACTACAGTTTCATTATTATCATTAAAGCTATTTTGGTCTTTTAATCACCTATAGCATCTCTATTTTTTCCATTCTCTTTCCCATATATACATACATTAAATGTAGGGCCTTTATTTTCGGTACCCCTCATTCCCTCCCACACCCCCATAATGTCCCAAATGGACAAAAATACCCCTGAAAATTTACAAAAATTACATGGTTTTGTTAAAAAAAAAAAAAAAATTACAAATTTTTAATTACTCTAAAATTTGGAATTACCTCAAAAAATAATGGAATTTCGGATTTACCTGTAATTAGAAAGATTTTGAATTACTCGAGAATGAGGTGAGGTAATTAGGTTCATAATTGTGAACCAGAATTACCTATTTTCGAGTAATTCAAAATTTAATTTTTTTTTTTCGAACGAATAATTTAGGCTAAAAATCGGTTTTGGACAACATACTCGGATCGTAATGAAACCACAAACCATTAGAAGCGAAATAAATCAAGAATCAAGACTCTAGAAGGGACTTCTTACGGGACAACAAATTTCAAAATCCCAAATTCCATCGTTTTTATTTTTACGATTTTTTTAATTTTTCATAGTCTCCAAAAATCTTAAAAAAATTTGTATAGCCTTATTTTGGTTTTGTTAGATTTTTAGTGGTGTTTTTATATTTTTTAGAGTAGTTTTGACTATTTTTAGTAGCCTTTTAGTAATAAAAATTAAAACAAATCGTATATATACGCATCTGCAGCGTCCCTGGATTGGCGGGATGCCTAGATGTCGCCCATTCACCTACTTCACGTGCTTATTTTGATCATTTTTAGACATTTTGGACCCATAGTTGTATTTGTACTCTATTTTATGTTGGTCATTTTATATATTTTGACGTATTGTTATTAAATCGTAAATCGTTCAGATCATATTTCCAATAAAGCGCGCGTTTAAATCTTAAGACCAAAATACAAACTTTTTTAAAAAAAAATTACAAATTTCGGAATTACCTTTTTTTTTAGAGTCTTAAAATTTTTTATTTTTGAACAGAATTACCTTTTTTGAGGTAATTAGAAAAAATTTAATTTTTTTTTTTTTTTTTTAAAAAACGCAGGGGTATTATTAGCATTTTTGGTATTATGGGGGTGTGGGAGGGAATGAGGGGGGTACGAAAACAAACACCCTAAATGTAGGGCCTTGTAGTTGATTTCTACTACATGGAGTCCTAGTCCGTTTTACCTTAGTCATTATTCTTACTCTGATTATCATTCTAACGAGACAGGGAGAGAAGGGAAGGTGGAGATAATATTCACAAAAGAGATCGGTCAGAAAAGCCAAAGGGCAACCAAAAGTGCATTACCTTATCATTCTTTTTTTTATTCTTAAGGAGAAAGAAATGAGTCAAGTGTGACAAGGGGAGAAATGAAGGAGAAAAGACATTTGACTTACAAATGTTTGGTCTAGTTAGAATAGATTCATCGATTATGAGACAAATCAAGATGGATGATTTACTGCATTAAAAAATGTTTCTTCACGCCTCACTTTCTGATAGGGTTTTACCTTTGAGAGCTGTTGCGGCTCTTCCCCTCCTTAATGGAGGCTTTCCCTCCTCCTTCTGTGGAGGCTTTCTCTCCTCCCTCTGTGGAGGCTTACCTTTCCCATGTGTGGAGCTACCTCTCCTCATAACCCATACAAAGATCGCGGATCAAAATAAAACTAACAAACACATCCGTACAAAATAAAAATCCTAAAAAAACTAATGTGTATGTCGCCCGCCTCGCCCATGTCTGCGCTGGTAGACATACCCTCTAAACAGGTAGAATGGTCTCACCCTGGTTTTCAGCCGCTCAAGTCTGCTCCAACCACATGTTTGGCGGGGAATATGTCCATCCAGCGCCTGCTCCAACTCAGTTGTCAAACATAGTATCCCGGACATTAGTTGTGAGACAGAATGAGATGGTCAAGCGCTTTCTGAAATAGGATAGTGGACTTGCCGCCTTTTTTATTCAACCAACGATTGACATGTGGATGCTCTTCAATATATCTAAGGTCAATCAACTTAGTCCTGAAGCTGTCACCCTAGAAATGCTCAAAGATCCACACCTATAATCAATATGAGAGTCGCGTTAGTAAACATACATAAATACTGTAAACTGATAAATAAATAAATAAATAAATCATATTTAATACCTGAAGGAGTGTGGGGTAATCGTTTGTGTTCCCAGCCGACCGCCCAGGAAGACTCGGATATGATACACCTCCTAGCCGACTCATCTGGGCCTAGAAGACGAAGACTTGCAGGTAAAGACTGCCCCGCCCTTGGCACCGAAGTACCAATCGGCAATACACAAAGGCTGACACGCGGACTACCCCTCGGCAACAGGGCCGACGCCTCCTATAAGCTCGGCCACAAGCGGGAGCCCGGTTAGACACATTAGGCAAGCCCGAGAATCTCGCCTGAGATCTCGCAGGCATTCATGTACACTTATGAGCATTGATGAGCATTGATGACACCTGGTAATATAAATATAAGCCCTTGAGGCTAATGAAAGGGACGAACATTCTCTGGATTACTCATACTCTCTTATTCTCTATGATTCTCTATGATTCTTGTGTTCTTGCTAAACCCTACTCTAGGGAAATAGTTAGGAACATTGGCGCCCACCGTGGGGCCATGGTAAAACTCATCCCTGGCCGCACGTCCGATGGACATCTTCTTACCTAAGCCCCTTTCTGCCGGCGATGGTTGATGAGGGATCTCACTCGCATCAAGTCACCGTCGTCAGAATTGGAGATGTAACACAATTTGTCAACTAAAATCCAACCACTTACTTCCAAAGAGATAAATTTGTTCACATACAGAATCTAGATCTACCTAAAACCTACAGTTCACTCCCCCTTGGTTTTAAAATGACCAAGAGACATCATCGGTACCTTCTCTTCGCTACAGATCCGGTCACAAACAACGACACCAAGCCACGTGACAGCGAATGAAAGGAATTGGAAATATGATCAGTGTCTATCAACGCAACCACCTTGCTGTAGAAAAATCCACAACCAAAACCCTTCAGCCGGAAGTCTGTATGAAGCATGTTCGTCATCACCACGACAGTCGTGTTCGTCTTCGTCGCAAAGGATGTAAGCTGTCAAAACTATCGTACAAATCATCCACGATCAACAGCGCATGGTTGCTCTTCAGCCGAACCCTACGTTTCCAGATAAGTTGCCTTGATCCCAATCTTAATTCCTCAGGTTTAAGAATTAGTTGTAATAGCTGGGTATATTATAATCATACACCTGCTACCATGTGCATACACGGTGATTGTCAAAATTCACAAACTACTTTTAAATCACTGTCCGATCGGTCACTTACCGCTACTTACGCCCGATGTCTTAATTTGCATATATTTAGTTCAATGATATAATGCGCTGTGAGAAATAAGGAAATCCTGATTCATTAGTTTTAATTTATAGTGTTGATCCTTGCATTAGAAGAGATATTCTGGCAGGTGTAAAGCAACAAGGCGTCTGGTCCAATTCATGCAGTGATATTGAATATAGAACATCAAACGGGGTGTTGATGAAGATTGATCGGTAGCACACCCAGTATCGTCGATTCCGTCACCCAACCGCGTTCCCGCCGAACAGGTTCACCAAGCAGGGTCGCGGAGCAAGTTGCTCACCCTTACAGAACTAGAGTAGTTAGTGCCAAACCGTTCTTCCTTGCTGCATCAGTACATTATCGCTGACCTCCTTTTTGCATCAGAGCTTCATCTTCAGATTCCCTTGAGGTTTAAAAGTATCTCTTTCGAGCCTATACAAGGTTCAAGCCATTAAAAATATTTGATTACAAAATTACTATTTCTAAAAATATCCTCTGTCAACTTGTGCAAACTGGCAATGAGTTGTGTTGAGGCTTTAGATTTCGGAAAGAACGATCCGGGCATAGAGCATTATTGGTTCATCATTGTTTGTTTACTTGTTTTGAAAAATGGATATATTCATTAAAAGTGATTCGTTTGTCCAAAATTCCTATGACAAGGGGTAGTGAAATCCACCTACTACCCTCATTTGGCTAAACTAATTTGACTTATAATCAGATGATGCATGCTAGCAACACAACTAGTACCATGATTAAATTAACTGCTTTGCATATGTTTTTCGCATATTTCGCTTTCGATATCCCTTTTTGAAGTTTAATTGGTAAGAGGCTCCTTTATGCTTATGGAGAAACCCAAAACAAACATCAGCAGTCATTCAAAACAACAAAGTATCTCACCCAAAGGTGAAGCTAGTAGAACATTTGAGCATCACCAAGTCAAGGGATGCCATCCAAAGGAAGGCCGGCAGAGCAAAAATGAGGCTATCAATCGGCCAACCAAAAATAAAGGAGCCAATCGGTCGAGGAAACCAAACCGACCGAAAACAAAAATCAAAAATTCAGAAGACGATAGGCCGAACACTGCTGGTGCTGCCATCACTTTCTCCTGGTTCCTCTACCATCACTTTCAAGCATCTTCCTTTCCCAATCAGGTGCTTTCTTTCCTTGGTTCATCTATGCATAATGTAATGTTTGTAATAATGTTCTATCACAGACATCTAGCTCATTATGTCCAATCTATTACAAATCATACGTGAAAATTGTGTTGGCTAATAAATAGAATGACCTTGGTTTTGATTCTAAAAGCAAGGGGTCTTTTACAAATAAGCTGATAAAGTCAAGTTTCCTTTGTTTCCTCATGCGTCAGGATATGAAGAGCAGGAAAGTTGGGTTCATATAGAAATGCATATCATGAAGTAGAATCTGTCTAACTTGCTATAATGCAAAACTCGAAAAAAGTGGTTTAACTCACCCTAACTACGATGGTAACTTGTGTCTTTTAGAGTAAAGATAGAAGGCAATGACATCCTAGCCTTCTGATACCCCATCTCCCTCATCTTGCTCATTAAATGATATGATTTCTTTGAACCTGTGATCTTGTGATAAGATAAAAAGAAGTATCACCAATAAAAAGAAGAGATGGGGCGGTTAAAGTTTGAACCTGCTTCAATTTTAGATTGCAAACATTATGCATTAAAAGGCCATCTTTGTGTATAGTACACTTTGCTGGATGTCTGAATTAATATTGGTCTCATCATTTTGGTGTTTGGCTTGTGCACAACAAACTGTGAATTACTTTTGGTTTCTAATCCGTGCATGGAAAGAAAGTTTCTTGCAGGTTTAAAAAAACTACAAATCCTTACCTAATACCAACGTCAAGAAGTCGAACGGGGTACTGACAAAACTCAACAGGATACAAATCATATTTTGTGGAGGACAAACTACATGAACAGATGAACAAATTAAACTTGAAGGGCGATCACAGCCGCCAAAGTCGTCGGGAAAGAGGACGAAGGATCGTCCGGATTCTCATGAAAACTCGTTGGTTGCCAGCAAAGAATTTGGACCGATCATCACAAACACTCACCAATCTTCATTGATCGGCACTTGTTTATCTCATCACAAACACTCACTACTCACGTGTATTGAAGTTAATTTTAATGTCATTAGCTGTTATTGAAATTACTAATGCTTTTTAGTGAGTGAATGTTTCAGATATCATCCAATGAAGACCGAAAATGAATAGTGAATCAGACAATTGTAATCTTAAATGGAGATAGTCGGTCAAGCAAAAAGAAGAGCCGACTGATAGAAAAGGGAGTCCATTAAAAACCAACCGATCGAAAACGAAGTGCGAAAATTCAGAAGACAATAGGCCAAACAGTATTGGTGCCGCCAAACACTGCTGGTACTGCCGAACTCGTCTCTGTTGCTCGCCGAACACGACACATAACTGCGATGAAAGCACCTGTACAATCCGAACAGGGAAGTGTTTTCAGCTCTGCATTCTTTACCTTTTGTTAGCTCACTCTACTTCTCTAAAGTTTGATTATAATATCAAATACCTTATCATCTTAGTAACTATTTTCAATTTAAAAGGAGGTTACAACACGACTTACCATCCCAGTTTGACATCTCCATGAAATAATTCATCTTACACACATTATATTTCATGCGGGAACATAAAACATTTTCTCTCATATAAAATGTTTGGCTGCTATATTGCTACACATGTCTAGTAAACTAATGATTGGAAGATCAAGGTTAGGACAACTAATCAATTGCTTGCAAGAGACATGTAATCTGCAGGACGTGGTAAAGAGGACGGATCCCAAACTTAATGGGAGACTAAAATAGGCAAGCTCAGACAAAAATTCCTCCAATGAACAAGCAACGGTACAACAAAAGAGAAAGCTAGGGCGGAAGTAAAACCAAACTCAGATTTAAGGAAGTGCTTCCCGAAGGAATGCATCCTCCAAACATACTTTGGATTGAAGAAAAGAAATTAACAAAGGCTCATCATCACTAAACTTTAAGTTGAAGATTTGCCAAATCAAGTGGCCGAATCCAAGTCCACCGGCATCATTCCCCAATCTAAAAATGACTATTGTCTATGCCAATGCAACCACTGGTTTGCTCTTACATATATTGCTCATTGCTTATTGCTTATACTTAAATTGCCTTCACATACATAGTTTCATCATGATTATCTAGCCTTGGTTGTTAAAGAACAGGTAGCAGGCCTTCTTTAAACATAAAACAGTTTTTGCAAACTGAAAGCCCATTGGGAATCGTAGCCCCTGATGCTTCCTGGCAGCTAGCAATTTTGTCTTTGATTTTGTTAAAAGGAGGACACAACCTAACGTTGCTATTGCACTATGAATGTGTGTGAATATCCAGACGGAAGCAGGGAACCGTATGATAAGAAGAAGGCCCATGCATAGTACCAGCCAGCCAAACAAATATGAAGTGTCCAGCTGACAATTGGTGCTGAACACAAGTTTCTTGAAGAGATCATTCCAATGATGCCATAGGTGGAGTTGCATTGCTACAATTGGATAAAAAACAACAGAGGAGTAAAGTTTGATTCAAGTTATGCTCAAATAGTCAAAGACAACAACATCCCAAAGAGGAGCAACAGAACCACAACTCTCATGTATATTCGGTCTTTCATTGAGTAAAGGCCTTGAATGTCATACATAAGTACACCGACCGAGTCGAAGTGGTTGTGCACATTTCTGTGTGAAACTGCAGTGCCTAAACAACTTTCTGCACCCAACCTTGCCAATTTATTTATTGTTGTTCATTATTTATTATTGTTGCTCACTAAAGTTTCAGATACAGTTTCAAAAATGAAGGCATCCGAACAAAAAGAAAGAAGCCAACCATACTAGCTGAAGGAAAATAAAGAAACCGACCACATAGGTCGAGGAAAAATGAAGAAGCCGACTAGATTGGTCGAGCAAAAGCAAAGAAGACCAATCAATAAATGACAAAAACAAAAGAATGTGCCATAATAACGAAGTCCCGACAGGCAAGGACCGAGCAACGTCTCGATGTTGCCCTTGGGCAATGAAGACTAAAGTCCTGACAGGTGAGAGCGGGGCTGACGAGCCACACACCACCCCCTGGCGCACGGTTCGGTTCGACGTGAACCCATGCTTCACTGGAAACCGAAAGGGGGCTTGCATCGCATAGGCTAAAGTAACTGCCGTCGACGCTAACACGCTCGGTGCGGTGTAAGAGCTTTCCGATGTGTAGGCGAAGCTAACGCGCTCGCCGACAGAGCCAACGAGCTCGACATTTAGGAAAGCCCATGAAACCCAAGTCCCGACAGGTGTAGACTGGCCGAAAGCCGACATACAACCCTTGGGCACCAACAAGGCCATTCGCACAACCGGTGAAACAAGCCGAAGTAAACATGAGACGCTATCAAGAAAAAGCGCAACACAAGACGCTTCCAAATAAA
The DNA here is from genome assembly GCA_020916435.1 of Oxytropis ochrocephala. Lineage (NCBI taxonomy): Eukaryota > Viridiplantae > Streptophyta > Magnoliopsida > Fabales > Fabaceae > Oxytropis > Oxytropis ochrocephala. The sequence goes on along the minus strand of CM037091.1, from coordinate 515,103 downwards.
AGCGCAAATGAAGAATTCCGAAGAGCACAACAAATAAGTGGAGTAAAAGGGAAACTAAACATAAACAAAAATTAAACACAACCGATCGAGTATGCAACCGATTGAAGCGATCTCAGCACCACGAGGAATTGCAACAATAGGAAAAGCCATGGATAGTACAAGTGAAGACCTAAACCCCTTCTTATATAGCAAGGGAAGACCAAACCTCCACAATAGACATTTATGATGGCACAAAAACAAACGTCAGTCAAAGCGGGTAGCTGACCATTCAAGCATGAAACTCCCAAGAAGTCAAAGTTCCAAAGCATTAAAGAAAGGACAACTGGAACCGCCAAGGACCCTCAATCGATGGACTAGGAACGTCGCGACAAGCCGAAGCTATCTTAGAGCGCCCTCAACTGACTCTCAGAAGGCAAGGCAAGACAGTTGGAGGCTTCGACCCGCGTCAAGAGCCGAGGGACTCATCGGCCACGCGGAATGAGGGACTGAAGCCGAGGATAAGCCAAAGCACCTTGGAACGCGCGCGCGCAGTGCTCGCCGCCGAGGATCGTGTGTTCCCACCACCGCCCGCCAGAAGACTTCGGATATGATACACCTCCTAGCCGACTCATCTGGGCCTAGAAGACGAAGACTTGCAGGTAAAGACTGCCCCGCCCTTGGCACCGAAGTACCAATCGGCAATACACAAAGGCTGACACGCGGACTACCCCCAAGCACAGGCCGACGCCTCCTATAAGCTTCGCCACAAGCGGAGCCGGTTAGACACATTAGGCAAGCCCGAGAATCTCGCTTGAGATCTCGCAGCATTCATGTACACTTATGAGCATTGATGGCATTGATGACACCCAGTAATATAAATATAAGCGGCGAAATTTAATGAAAGGATTTAACATTCTCCGGATTACTCATACTCTCTTATTCTCTATGATTCTCTATGATTCTTGTGTTCTTGCTAAACCCTACTCTAGGGAAATAGTTAGGAACAGTTTGATTAATTTGGTTTTTAAAATGCTGAATGAGACGAATAGCGTGATCAAATGACAAGAAAAGTTATAATAAAAAGGAGAAAATAATTACAACAAAAAAATAAGAAGAAAAGCAAAATTGGTGAAAAAGAATCACGATAACGATAACGATAACAAACTCGTTGTGCGCCTACAATCACGATGTTATGAGTCACTTCCTTGCTTTCTATAAGAATTCTCCTACTGAATTATTTTAACCAACTTCCTTTTATGATTATGAATTATGATATGTTCTTTTCAAGCCAACTGTAATTTTGACCCAAAAAAAAAAGCCAACTGTGCTTTATGTGGACAGCATGGAACTAAAATACTAATGTGTAAATTCAACCAATCATTTTTGTGCAAATTATTTCCTTATCATAATTTATTTTCAAAAGTTCCACGTCTTTTCAAGTCTTAAAATTAGTGGTGGCCCTAAGTTGCGATTTTTTGGTATAAACTGAATATTTTCTACGCACAATTGCAGAGACTAGTCATTCGATCTGAGTATGACCACAATGACGATAAAGATCTCTCTCAAGAGTTTTAACACGATTGCATACATAAGTTGCAGTTGGGGCAACCGTCCATGACCCTATTTTTTTGTTGTGAGACATCAAATTTTGTTTTCTTACTTATACTCTTATAGTAGATATTAAGATAAAAACTCTGTTGGGTTCGAATCCACACTCCAAGGTCTTAGACTCGAATATTGAGTGTGGCAAAAACTCTGTTGGGAGGGGAGAACCACACAGACCAGCAAAGTCAGGGTATATACGCGGTCAGCCAGGTTCACTGACATGGATTTAATCATCAACAAAGTCAGTAGATATTACGCACTACTAACACGATAAAGAAAAGGGTTTCTAACAATAGTCATTTTAACATATGAATCAAAATCAAGCTATATTAAATCAAATTCTTTAAAGACATTTAATTGTTTTCTTAATATATACACAACTTATAAAATAAAACTAAGTACATATGTTAATGTTGCGGTGCTGAAAAAAGAATTATTTATTAACAATGGTTATTAAAGTGACATTGATTATAAATGTTTTATTAACAATATTTTTAAAAAATTAGAATTATTTACACTATAAGGTTACTAAGGTACCAATTTCTTCGTTTTCCAATGACACCCAAAATCTAAGAGCCAGCCTGGGATAAAAAAGATACGACACCACCAAGAATAACCAGAGAACCTAAGGTAGGTGGAGAAACCTGAAAGACATACATATGAGTATGCATGAAAACAAGGTCATCACGCCTTCTATAGGGCATATTAGGAGCAAGTAACGTCACAAGGCATTGATGGGATCATTGGAAAACGACAGTTAAAGTTAGGTTTCTAAAAAGATAAGATCAAGGTCAAAGAGTCAGTTGAACAGTTAACTAAGTCATAAATGCCACATCTATGAAATCAGAAAATTGCATCTATTAAACGTCATATTGTCGGATGATTGCTCCTACAGGTCGATCGAAGGACTTGAAATGAAAGGCATATGGTCTCATTCGAACGACTTCGCATTTTATGCTTGTCGCTCGAAGGATTGTGTACTATACTCGGGTCAAACGACTAAGGATCGCGCTTATGGAGACCAAGTCGAATGATCATGTGGTAACATTAGGTAGCCAAACACAGTGTTAGTTATATCCTGCTCAATTGGTCAATGTGCGTTTGTAGTGAGTTCGTACCTAGAAACCCTAATAATTGGGGTAAAAAATTGGAGAAGCCAACAAAATTTTTTTCCCTCCTTCAATTTCATAGGACATGCCAAGGCGCATATATGATTAAGATTGATTGGTTAGGAATAAAAGAAGTTTTTAACAATGTTAGAAAATTTAAAATGGAGTGAAAAAATAAGCTAAGAGCTTCGAAAACATGAATTAACCACATCAAGTAGTGTGTGTAGTGAAGCATGGTAGAAGTCCGCAGTTTAATGAAATGATTGGATATCGTTTTTTCCAATTTCCATATCCAAACCAAAACTAAAATGACGCACGCAAGCAAGTTGAAGAAATGTTTAAAAAATAGCAAAGAACAACAATCCAATTGAAAGGCCAAAAAATAATCAAATTGGCCAAAAAATTCTTCGCGCGTTAAATGTAGCGGCATGACAAGCCGCATACATTATCTAGATGTGTGTATGGTTTAGGCTTAGCCCATATTATCAATGGAACCAACACATTTGTTTAAAAAATTGGTGCTATTAGGAAAGTTAATTTAGAGTTTGGGATAAAAAAATACGACACCACCAAGAATAACCAGAGAACCTAAGGTAGGTGGAGAAACCTGAAAGACATACATATGAGTATGCATGAAAACAAGGTCATCACGCCTTCTATATGGCATATTAGGAGCAAGTAACGTCACAAGGCATTGATGGGATCATTGGAAAACGACAGTTAAAGTTAGGTTTCTAAAAAGAGTCAGTTGAACGGTTAACTAAGTCATAAATGCCACATCTATGAAATCAGAAAATTGCATCCATTAAACGTCATATTGTCGGATGATTGCTCCTACTGGTCGATCGAAGGACTTGAAATGAAAGGCATATGGTCTCATTCGAACGACTTCGCATTTTATGCTTGTCGCTCGAAAGATTGTGTACTATACTCGGGTCAAACGACTAAGGATCGCACTTATGGAGACCAAGTCGAATGATCATGTGGTAACATTAGGTAGCCAAACGCAATGTTAGTTATATCCTGCTCAATTGGTCAATGTGCGTTAGTAGTGAGTTCGTACCTAGAAACCCTAATAGACAATTGAGTACCCAAAAATGTTACCGTAACGTAATATTATCATTAATGCATGATTCTGTATTTCTCGTCGTATTATTCTTCCAACAATCATAATATCAAATATGTAATTATTATAACCTAAACCCGTGTAACAATATGTATGCTCTCCCTCATAGGCTAATGGACAAGCTATTTTAATCATTCACACAAGGTAGCATATTCTACTTTACTTGATCACGTTGAGGGGTCATTCTTATTTACTAGATATGAATATCAATCATAAGTAATTTTTGCAAGGGAAAAACTCAAATCTTACGTTGACTAGAGTTATGGTCTCAAAAGAGTATATAATAAAACGACAATTCTCACCTTACAAACCGATTTTGGAGGATTGAATTAGACTCATACCACATTCCAAGAATGAGTGGGAGCCAACTTGCTGAGCCCCATTTCCAGAGTGTGAGTTAAATATAGATTGTTTGGTTCGAGTCAATAACTTGTGGCCGATCGAGTTTAGGTGAGTCAATGTAGGTTGGGTAAGAAACGATTTGATGAAAATCAACAAAGGCGCCATCCGTCCCAACCGCACCACCAAACAGTAGCCAGAAGAGTTACCGACGGAGCTTCTCCCTGCGAGTGCAGCAATCTCTCCCTACCAGAACCTCGGCTTTCTCAAAGTCAAATCTCTGAAACAGTACTATTAAGAAAGAACTGATATGTTGATGATAAAGAAAATAATGAAATAAGAAAAATTCGAAGGGAGGCATGCAGTGGTTAGATTCTAAGAAAAATTACTACTCTTTACAGATAGTATTTGTACAACAAGTGGTTCTCTTCCAGTAATTAGTCGATCTGTCATCCTAGGTGGTTGAGGTTGAGGTTGAGGTTGAGGCAGATGTATGTGGTTGAAAGAGTACTGGTATCTGGAGATATTGCTGTTCAACTTCATGCGTTAATGGTGTTTTAAGGTCCAAAGTTGCGAGTGTTTCCAATTCTTTGATGGCTGCAATTGCAGCCACTGGACTTTCGTGGTTAATAAAATATGGCTTAAGCACATCCAGAGATTCCTTCACCTTCGATTGCTGTAATAAAAAGAGTAATTAAGTAGAATAAACAATTAATTGAAAGAAGATGGAATTACTAGATTAGTATTTCAACTAACAAAGTGTTCAAGTCTCCTCCTCATGATGAGATCCGCCGCCGCATCATAGCCAACCTTCTTCTGCCCCCCTTTATTACCACTTTTTGATCCCTATAATATAGAATGAATATGCAGCAAATAAGAACAAATTCCATAAATATATATACATACTTAGAAAGGCAGAATAAAAACATGAAAGATTAGAAAGGTTAATTAGAGAAGTTGAAAGCAAGCAAGGCTAATACCTTTGGACGGCCGACGGGATTAATCTTGGGCTTACCTACGACGGCAACCGTAGTAGACGATAGGATTTTGGGGGGACGGCCCGGGCCTCGTTTAAGCCCATTGGGCTTTGGAGGAGGAGATCTGGGAGAGGGGCTAGTTGTAGTTGGTGGAGGTGGAGGAGGATAAGGGAGAGTGGAAGGGAGCTTGTAAGAGTTGTTGTTGATAGTGAGGAGAAGAGCAGCTGAGGACAAGTGGTTGAGGTGTCGAGTCAAGAGGGTAGGGTGTGTGTGTCGAAGCCGGTCTCCGTACACTTCCTTTATGTACTTGTCTATTGCTTCCTTGCTCGAACCATCTTTCTCCCTCAGCGCTTCTATTGCTCTGAATATCATCTCAGCATAAGGTGGGTGATCATCCACTTCCATTCCTACAGAGATCCAAGCTGCTGACTCCATGTCTACAGAGAGAGAGAGAGAGAGAGAGAGAGAATCGTTAATTACATTTACTAGTACTACTCCTCCACACTGACCACGATGAGAGTGGAGCGTAATCAGTGAATTGCGTGTCTCTCTCTCTCTCTCTCTCTGTCGGGGAAAGGGGGCACGCTTTTCTCAAACACAATGCAGCAGCAGGTGGCCTCACACATTATTATCGCCTTCTTCTTCTTTCTTTTTTTTTTTTATCAAAAGAAAAAAAAAAACTAAACTAAACTAAAGTACTCCCTCCCGTCATTATTATTATTATTATTATTATTATAAAAATAAAACAAAATCACTATTACCGATTAGCTTATTTAATTCATTTCTTTTTTAAATTAAGTTTTCAAAATATCCTTAAATTTCACTCACTCAATGGATTTTTTCCAGTATTCTCACTCACTTTAAAAACTGAAAAAATAAAGCATTCAACGAGGTTAAAATTGATATTTAAGCAATAAATATATTCTAAAACCTAAAATAATATCTTATATTTGGGACCAAAATTAACTCCAAAAATCTTCTTAGCAAAAAAATCACACAGTTACTGCACCTAACACAAACTAACAAAACTAATTTTATTATGAGTGCAAAACATTTTGTGTCTAAATTTATGGGTGATATTTGGTGAACCGCATGGATAAGAAAACGTGTTTCAAAATTAACACGTCATATTCATACTTGACCGTCCAGCAAAGATCAAGCTTACAGTGGAAGAAAACAGAGGAGCAAGAGCAACTAGTTGTAATTGTAAAAATGAAGCTAACTGGTAACAACTTAACACGCGCAAGATCTTTGTCTGTCTGTACAAAAAACATGTACTACTACAATCAAAATTCTCTCTTGGGGTGTCATTTTTTTTAATAAAGGTCGCGAGATAATCTAAAGTACTCCTCCAACAGTAAGAAAATGAGATTGATTGATATTGATGAAGAAACATTGAAAAAGAAAGTCACAAACACGCGCTTCAAAATGCTTAGTAATTAACAACTCATATTTCAAACGTACAGCAAGATTTAAGCTTGCACTCCAACAAAACCAGCTACTAATACAATTAACAACAAACAGTAAAAAAAAATACAATTAACAACAACACAATTGTAACTTGTAGGTATAAGACAACGTAATGCAATCTCTCTCTCTCTCTCTCTCTCTCTGTCTCCACTGAATTAACATTCATTCATTTGTCGCACCATTACCATAGGTAGGGATAGAGTGTGGGAGCAATAAAAAAAGTGATGAACAACTAATAGTAGTGTATATATATATATATTTTAAGTTAACATAATAACGAAGAGAAAGGGTGAGTAGAGAGAGTCAAAGGGAGGGAGGTGTATGTGTTGTATATTTTCTAAATCTAAATCAATCAATCTAAATCCACATGGGTGGTGGAGGAACTCTCGCTGAAGGCTTTCGTCGCTTGTTCCAACGACGTGCTCCTCCTCCTCATCATTCATCTACTACTAATAATAATAATAACAATCCTAAGGAATTTCATGACGACCGCGTCTTCGTCAGAGATTTGCGCGCTCAATTAGCCATTGTTCCTACCAACGATCAAGATCAAGATCAAGATCCCGATCAAGATCTTCCTCTTCAATCTTATTTCTCTCTCTTGAAAAACATCGAAGTCCCTACCTTCCCACCTTTTCCCATGGATCCTCCTCACAAAAAGGTTCGTTCCTTCTTTCCTTCGTTTCCCCCTTTTTTACCCTTATTATATTAGGGTTACGTGAATTTTGTTTTATACGTTTTTTGTTTAAAAAAAAAAAAACAGGGGACACCGGAAACTGAGTTTTTTACTGAGTATGGGGAGGCGAGTCAATACCAGGTCCAAGAAGTCATTGGAAAAGGAAGTTATGGTCTTGTTTGTTCTGCAATTCACACTCACACTGGTCAAAAAGTTGCAATCAAAAAAATTCATGATGTTTTTGACCATGTATCCGATGCCACACGGATCCTAAGAGAAATTAAACTCTTGCGTTTGCTTAGACATCCTGATATTGTAGAAATTAAGCATATCATGCTTCCTCCTTCTAGGAGAGAGTTCAAGGACATCTATGTTGTCTTTGAATTGATGGAATCTGATCTTCATCAAGTAATCAAGGCAAATGATGATCTTACTCCTGAGCACCACCAATTTTTCTTATACCAACTTCTTCGGGGCATGAAATATATACACACAGGTTTACTTATACTTATAATAACTGCCTCTTTTGTCTTTTTCAGATAGATAGATAGTCATGTTAAATTAATATTACTACTTTTGTTTCTTGCAGCTAATGTGTTTCATCGTGATTTGAAGCCAAAAAATATTCTTGCTAATGCTGATTGCAAACTTAAGATATGTGATTTTGGACTTGCTCGAGTTGCATTTAATGACGCCCCATCTACTATATTCTGGACTGTAAGTATTCATTCTATTGTGCAAATACAAAACCATGTAGTTGATCTGTTACATTTATCACTTTTCAGAAGGAACTTGCTAATTGCAATCTAGGTGTCTCTCTAAAGCCTTTGCTGACTTAATTTACCTACTTTTACTAAGGACTATGTTGCAACTCGGTGGTACCGTGCACCTGAACTATGTGGTTCTTTTTTCTCAAAAGTAAGTTATTTTTCCCTTTTTACAAAATCTTTTATCGACTTGTGTATGTTTGATACAATTTGAACTTGTACATAACTTATATTCATTGTCTCCTGCAGTATACCCCTGCAGTTGATATTTGGAGCGTTGGATGCATATTTGCAGAAATGCTCACTGGGAGGCCCGTGTTTCCTGGGAAAAATGTGGTGCACCAATTGGATCTTATGACTGATTTGCTTGGAACTCCTCCTCCCGAGTCAATTGCAAGGGTTAGTTTATTAACATCTACTTTGTTGTTTTCTGAAATTAATAGGAAACGTGTGAGATTAATGTTAAACTTCTACTGCTCCTTGAAAACACTTCCTATATTATGTTTTTAAGATATAATAACTTATGGTTTATTCTAATAAATACAATTTAAGCATAATTTTACTTCACCTCCCCTGTCCTAAAATTCTTAGTCTTAATTTTACAGATTCGAAATGAGAAAGCTAGACGGTATCTTAATAGCATGCGAAAAAAGCAACCCATTCCGTTCTCCCAAAAATTTCCGAAGATAGATCCGTTGGCTCTTCGTTTATTGGAGCGCTTACTTGCATTTGATCCTAAAGATCGTCCAACAGCTGAAGAGGTTGGTCTTTTATAATTTATATATGATATATGATTACCAAAAGGGAAATTACACTGAAGATTTCGGGAAATCTTATTATTTCTGGTATGCTTGTAATAATCAGGCTTTAGCCGATCCTTACTTCCATGGTTTGTCGAGCATTGATCGCGAACCATCCACTCAGCCCATATCAAAACTTGAGTTTGAGTTTGAGCGAAGGAAGTTGGCCAAAGATGATGTTAGAGAGTTGATTTATCGAGAGGTATGGCCTTACATATCAGTCTCTCCTGCTTCAATTTATTTGTTCTCTCTTATGTGGCAATAATGAATTATACATTTGAAGTAAACAGATTTTGGAGTATCATCCCAAGATGCTCCAGGAATATCTACGTGGTGGAGATCAAACCAGTTTCATGTATCCAAGGTAAATATGCTTGTATGCTTGTCCTTTTGTTGAAGGCTTGATACATATGTTAAACCTGATGTGCATGGAATATCTGTCTGTTCTGTCTCAGTGCATAGCCTTTCAATATTGAAATAAGATACCAAGAAAACTTTTACCGAACGGTTTTCATTTTCACAATATCTGTTTCACTTTGCTATCGGGATCCCCTGTATGCATTTATTGTTGTTGCACTTACATTCTTTTGATTTTATTTATTTATTTGCAAACTTCTGCACAGAACTAGAACGTCCATCAGTTAAACCCAGGCATGCTTGTTTTATTTTCCATACTCGTAAAAAATTATTTCCTTCCCAATATAAATTTTGGTTGATGCTCATCCTTGTAATAGGTAAAACTTTGGCTCTTTGTTAATTTATTGATGGTTAACTGTGTTTTTCATGCAATCTAAGAACTCTAATATGAAATAAGGGTTCTTTAAAATTTATAATTTTCATGTTTTGGTCATTAGTTACCTATTCTATGTTGTTGTGCAGTGGGGTTGATCGGTTCAAGCGACAGTTTGCGCATCTTGAAGAGAATTATAGCAAAGGTGAAAGAAGCACTCCATTACAGAGACAGCATGCCTCCTTACCTAGGTGAGTGTTGGTTAGCTATTTCGTTCTCAACAAAGTTTCTAGCCTTATCAGTAGTATTTACTTGGTCCAAACTAGGCGAACCTTTTCAATAATGGATTGCTGAGTTGCAACCTTTTTGTCTTATTTTGGGAATATATCTGTCAACAAGCCTGTGAAACATAAGCTGTGGTATTGTTCGACTCATGCATTGACTAATGACTACTGTAATTTCACTTTTTGCAGAGAGCGGGTTCATACTTCCAAGAATGAAAATAATGAAAACAGTGATCTTGAAAGGCCAAATGGAGCAAATCTTCAAAGCCCTCCAGGTTCTAACATGACAGATGCTGGAAACTCAGACACTCAAAATGGACCCACCACGCAAAACTACAGTACTCGTAGCTTGTTGAAGAGTGCCAGCATTAGTGCTTCAAAGTGTATAGATGTGAAACAAAATAAAGATCCAGAGGTAGATAACTCTATATTTTCAAGTGGATAGCTCATAGCTGGAGGTTTTGAAAAAATATCCATTAACTGGTAGCAATTTTGTGTTGTCCTATGATGCACAAATATGAAATGAGGTAGATAATATGATATAGTGATGGCTATTTTCCAAAATTTAGGATAGGGTATTTAAAATTAATGGGAACTTAAAATGACATTCACACCCTTGGATATAATTAATTTATAAAGAAAATAATTGGTTTTTTTGGTCCAAAGGTGTTGGATGCTAAAACCAATGTAATCAAAACCAGATCAGCCATTGAACCGGAGAAGGCACCGGTTCTAGGTTTAAGGGTTTGGCAAGGGTTAAACCGAGGTCGAACCAGATATAATTAGATAGTATACTTTAAATATTTGATAATGTATTACACATTTTTTTAATTTTGTTATTGATATTAATATTAATATTAGTATCCATAAAATGCGAAGTTTAAATGTAATGCACAAAGGAGGTAGAGGGAAAGCACAATAAAACAAGAAGGATAAATGGAAGGCACAATAATTAGAAGTGGAAGGAGTTCAGCATGGACAAGAGATTAGAGCAAACAAAGCCTTGATTTGGACTATGAAATCTAGTCCAACTAGTAATGGCCACTGGCCAGTATCTAGCTGCAGGAGGTGAAGATGGATATGGCGTGTGCCATCATTGAATACTTGATAGTATTTTCTTCACCGCAAAAGACAGTGCATTTAAAAAGGTAAAGCATTACACTTGTTATTGGAAGAACACTCGAAGTCAGTTCTCCATTGTTCTTCCAAGTAAGATTCTCAAAATTGAGGAATCCCCATTGCAAGTGTTAGATGGTCATTCCGGTGATGTGATGGATTTAATTGGTCTAATTCAGCTGGGAATTACTTACTGAAGCTGGTATTTTATCCTGCAATTATGCAATAAGCAGTAGCAGTAGTCCCGCATCGATAGTTTAATAAAGAAGAGTGGGCAGTAGCTTCTATAAATATGTTGCAAGAGTCTTGCGGCGACAAAGAACTTAAATAAAGTGAGTGTTGCTGGTCATTCTTTATTGGCTGGTGTGCACCATGGCATCGAAAAGTAGTTAATATTTTTTGTGAACAGCTGGTTGAACCCGTTTTTTACGATTGTGTTGGTTTTCCGGTTTATCCGATAAGCAGTTTATAGGCTTATATAGGCCGGATCTGGTTCACGGTCTAATCGGTGTCGACTATGGGCTTTGGATAGAAAGGAGAAAATTTGAGCTGACATTGGCATCTCCTGCCAGTGGAATTGAAGAGCCGCTTGGTCAAATGTTTAGATCTAAGGTGTACTGAAAATATTAAAAATAAGTAAAGGAAGGGTCCAATAGTATCAGTATCGACTATGTATTCGATACAATACCTGAAAATAATGCAATTACTTCATAGGTTCTGTCAATTGAGATATGCGTTTTTGTTACATTTTCCACATTCATCTTAACAGAATGTTTATTGCGACACTGAAATCTTACAAATTAGTACTTTCTACCTTTTGCTATTTTTTGAATAAATTTTAATAGGAAAGGTGCAGTTTATTACTGTTTTGGTCTGTTTGACTTATTTTTTGGAAGTGCGCGCAATAAACAGCTGTCTTAAAATCATGCTTGGTATTTATCTTCAAATTCTTACTGAAGCAGGAACCTATTATGGAGGTCAATGACGAGGCAGTGGATGGATTGACAGATAGCATTGATGCCCTCAATGCTTAGTTCTAGCTTCATTATAGTGGTAATTTTGAAGTCCTCAATGCGTAGAAATCCTCCCCATTGTTTGTGCTTGAAGCTAACTTAAGGACTCCTTTGTCATAAACTGCCACTTTGTGTTACTGCTGAGTTTTGTAATTATGTATTTATTTGTGTACGGAAGCGCAATGTATACAAATGATAATTTATTACTATGAATCAAGGATGAACTGTATCAGGTAATTCAGTTATTAAACATTTTGCCTAAAAGGATCAACCTTTCGGCATATTGGCCCACATTAACTGTACACTTTCCAGAATTAATATTTTGACTCTTCATTTTCTTGGCACCCAAAGAAGCTGTGCATCACAATGGGTTTTGAATCGTGAAATAATTAAATGGTAGGTTTGGGCTATTTTTGTACAAACTGTATTTTGGTTTGGTTTGATTTATAGCCTGCTCGTTCCTGATTGTGTTTCTATAGACTAGATGCTGAAGAGGCTTCACAGAATGTTGTTTCTTTTTTCTTTTAGGTATACGGAAACATTGTCTGCAAAAGCCATCTGGTGCAAGGAAGGCAAGTTTAAGCGTATATATAGATAGCTAAAACATATCTAGATATATAGGTGAAGAAAATTGAAATTTAACACTAACCTTGGGGGTAATGGCTCCTAAGTTCATGCATTATGATCTGAATTTTGAAACTAAATGCTTTGAACTTGGTCAAAATATTTAATTGGTCTGTAAAGCCCAGATTTTTTGACCATAAAACCAATTCGGGTCCTGAGTTATGAGTCTATGATAGTTATAATGTATATTTTACTTCATAGTTCATTAGTTCATAATATGAGTGATACATGTTTCCTTCAAGATCACATTCATTACATATCCTTCAAAGATGCTTTTGGACCATCTTTAACAATGAAAGCCATGGCAAGACCCCAAGATGTGTGCTCCTCAAGATGACAGTGTATAAACCACACTCCTGGATTGTCTGCCTTAAACCTTATAGCAGCCCATCCTCCCTTTGGAACTCCCACTGTATTTCTCTCTGGAGGATCAACCAGATTGTAATTTGCTGGATCCTTGCCAACATTGTAGTTTCCCATCCCCCAGCCAACAATGAAAAAGTTGTGACCATGAACATGAATTGGATGGTTCTCCACATTAAGGAAACCAGTATCCTGAAACACAATCTCCAAGTTTGTGTCATAAGGCAAAGCTAGAAGTCTTGTACCAAATTCTGTGTTCATGTTTTCTATTAATGGATCCACACCAGTATAGTTAAAAGATTTTGGAGGCTTTTCTGGGAAATTAAGGGAGTATTCATGGGTATTGAGTTTCCTGTAGTAAGAGTCTAATAATGACATTGAAGGCCTAACAAATGACTGGTTATTCATTGAAGCAAAGAATCTCTTGCCATTATATCCATTGCAGGTTGCATTTGTTGGACAATCCTGAAGATTAAGGCTTATAGTTGTTATTACTCGCTTGTCAATTTTCCGAGGTACATTACAAGGAAATTCAGAAGATGCTATGCTTCTGAGCTTATCAGAGAATTTTGTTGCTAAATTTGTATCTTCCATCTCTGGAAGGTTGGGATTAGAAAGACTAGTAGGAACATAGAAAGGCTTCATTTTTTTGGAGCTTGTGTTTTTATACCTCAAAAATCCAATTGTAGTGGAGTTATCAAAGGGAAAAACAGATGTGCGGTAAGGCCTAGCTGTCATAACAAACATGCCTGAAGAATCAGGTTCAGGAGTTTGATTTGCTGTGAGCAGAACATTGGTGGTCTGGCCAGGAGTAATCATGATTGCTTTGGTTGTAAATGGTTTTGTGTATGTTGCATCAACCTCCACAACTGTTAAGGTGTGGTTAGCAACAGCAAAGTATAGCTCGTCACTGAGTGCTGCATTGATGATTCTGAGCAAGTATGTTTTACCACTCTCAATAGTATAGATGAAAGTATCTGCACAAAAATGAAAAAATGAGGGGTAAGAAAATTTTCAGACCATCCACTGAATGAAATGATTTTGAAATATTAACTACCTTTGTTTGAACAAGGATAAAGAGGTCCTGGCAAACCATTTATGGTGTAAGCATCAGAACTATTTGGTCCACTTCCATACTTGATCATCTCACTTTGCATTCTCTCCACATCTGAATTCCACCATTCACCTATTGTCGTCAAAAAAGAACATAATTGATGATAGTTGTTTGTCAAGAACATTTTCTCTTTAACTAAGAGTTTTATAACAATGGAAGGAAAAGAAAAAGTACCAAAAATAATGGGGACCTCAGCTTGAATTGAAGAAAAGAAAGGGTAGGGCATCCGGGGGTAAATTATACAGAAGCTCGTTGCCAAGAATGATGTGCATGCCATAAAAGTGTGCCTCTTTGGTTGACAACCCTGAACTTGTAAGTATAGGAATTCCCTCTCTTGATAGGACACTGGGTGATATATGCTGGTCCATCCGCCCATCCTGCTGTTCTTAGTTGCCTTACTCCATGCCTATAATAATAATATATAAAACCATAACCAATAATTAATTGAAATAGTTAGTTGTCCGTCCATGCATGGTGCTGCCAGCGATAGACATCACTTACCAGTGAATAGTAGTGTTGTTAGCAATGTTGTTGGTCACCTTAATTTCAACATTGTCACCTTCATGGATAGCAATTGGATACTTCCCATTCACTGTTAATAGCAGCAACTTAGTGTGGCACAATCGAGTCACCTTCTTCCACTCTACCTGAAAACCACCCAAAAATAATATAGAGTGCATCAGTATTACTATTTAGGCTAACAATTATATAGTTTTTTGTTATAATATAATAACTAAGTTACTATACAACTTCCACTCATTCTCACATTAAACTGAAAGCTTCTTGTGGTTGCTGTAACTGTAAGCAAAGAAAGAGATTGTAGAAAGGCAGCTAGTATCAATAGTGTTACTACTGACAACCTAAAATGCTGACTTTGACCCTTCATTGTGTCAAAACCAAAGTACGTAACTAGTGTGCCAATTATATTAATTACTATATATTTAACTTCAATGGACACCTCTATATAGATTTTGAGTTACTCTCTCTAACCGGTGATGCTTCATGGAGTATATATGATTTTTCATTTTATTCTTGAAGACGGTTTTTCCTACCGCTGGAAAGGGTAGGTAGGTAGAGAAGAGCAAGAGACAAAGGAAGATGTTAGTTAGATACATAGCAGCCAGATTTCAAGTTAACATATCATTATCAAGCGTTTGATTTCTAGCTAGCTTGAAGATACCAACTTCAATTGCACTTTTTTTCGTTACTTTCTTCGATCTAAACTATCTAAAACTTCCGGGTTGTCACATCCACAATGCTATTACCTATCAGAGATTCATATAAGTTTTAAAATTGTAATTGTAGAATTATTAATTAGCATACGACCTCTGTTAATTACCTACCAAATACCTTAGCTTTATATCTCTAGCAAAAGAAAACGGCAATGAGTGTGTTGGTGGTGGATAAACACAAATGAAAACGAGAAAAGATTGTCTATACATAAATATGTGTTTTGCTTGCACACATAGATATGTGATATGAGAATTAAAAATTTATACATGATGTCATCATGCATTAGAAAGTACAAATAGGTCGGCCACATCCAATTATGGAATGCATATCTTACTTAATTAGTAGTGGTAATATGGGTTCCACCTAAGGAGTTGGTCTGTTTAAGTATAACCCACCAACTGAGCGAGTTGGGTTCAAATAATGAAGGGTGTTACTTTTACCACACCCCCTCCTACTCCAAACACACCCCCTCACCCTACACATTTACCAAACTAACCCCACTTACAATTCTATTTCCCTCTCTATCCCTCTCCCTCTTCTTCTCCAACACCCAAAAACACTCCCTCCCCAACACCTAAACCTCCCCTCTCTCCACTCCAAAACCCACCCATCCTCACCTTCATCATTCACTCCCATTCAACTACCCATCATTGGAAACTAGCTCAAGGTAATAACCCTACCAAACATTTTTCATTTTGGTTCTGCTTTTGAGTTTTTTACGCCATTTTTTTTTCTCGCAAACACGCCGGTCGAGCAGTGGTCGCTCAACATGTTCGCATGAACGTGTTCGAACAAGTGTTACCGGGTGTGAATTTGATTTGTTCGAAACAAATTTCATTCGAACATGTTCGCATGAGGCCGTTCGAACAGCGTAAATCGATAAGTTGTTGCGGCTTCCGTCGCGTGTTTTTTTGATTAAATGGATGAAAATGAGGAAGCATCTGGAGCAGTTGAGTTGTCAACTTTATCAGTTGAGATGTCAACTGTCGCAGTTGACATGTCAACTGACGTTGTCGAATCCCAAGACTTTACTAGTTCGTTCCAAACTGATACGGTGAGAATGAATTAGTTGTTTTAATTTTAGCTAACTATTCAAATTATGTAACTGACACATGGTAATTGAATTTCAGTTATTTCCTACTCGTGAGGACCTGCTGACTTGGGTGCGTGCGGTTGGGAAATCTCTTGGGATGGTGATTGTTATAGGAAGATCGACACCGGACGACGATCGTGTAAACAATACCGCATGTTGATTTGTGATAAATTTGGATCATATAAGACAAATGTCGAGGAAGGCACAAACACTAGAAAATGTTGTTGTCCTTCGCATCGAAAGGAAATTTATTAAGAAGCTTGGAGGATGGATTTTGAGGGTTATGAATGGAACTCATAACCACGGGATGGTTACTTATCATGATGGACGCCCGTACATTGGTAGGTTAACTTCGTAAGAGAAGGAACTAGTGGCTAGAATGACTAGGAATCATACTCGCCTAAATTGATCCTTAATGAGTCGAAATTGATGAAGCTCGATGATAACTATACTGGTTGTGAAACAAATATACAACCGCATGCGTTATGGATGCCGCATCGCTATTGTTTCAAAAGTCGCCATCGCCATCTTGTTTCAAAAGCTCTTACTTTGTTACGTGGTTATTGCTGCTACGTAAGTCGCCATCGTTACGTAAGTCGCCATCGCATCGCTTCAAAAGCTCTTACTTTGACACCACTCCGTTTACACGAATCTTATTGTTACAGATGTCGTTGTTATGGATGTATTTAATACATACATAATAGGGATGCCGCATACATGCGCCCCTATGTTGAAAAACTTGTTAACGTGGTTGGTGATGGTAATCGTGGATTAGGTGTATTGCAAAGATTTCTTGGAAGGGTGAGGAGGCTTGGCATCATCGGAATCGATCGATGGAGGAGCTTAACCAATACAATGACTTCTACACTGATCGTATGGTGGTATTGGTAAGGTCACATTTTTGATGAAGTCGTTGTTGAGGCACATCATGGGAACAATGTTGAAGATAATTGGATGACTATCTAGGAAATGGGGTATCCGATCAAGAACAAGTAAAAAGTTGTCCCGAGTTGTTGGTCACCTAATTGTTGTTACACAATTTTTCCCTTCAATGTTGCGCCATTCGTAAGTGCCCGATAGTTCACCATCCTATTCGTGCTGTAACACAAACACTTTGTATGTGTAAAATGTCTTCTATTTAGATTCAGCAGTAGTCATTCCAAAACATTACATAACATTATGTTTTTTGTTGTCTTTTGAAGATCTTTATGAAGCCCGGAAGTCCAATGC
Organism: Oxytropis ochrocephala; assembly: GCA_020916435.1. Taxonomy (NCBI): domain Eukaryota; kingdom Viridiplantae; phylum Streptophyta; class Magnoliopsida; order Fabales; family Fabaceae; genus Oxytropis; species Oxytropis ochrocephala. The sequence goes on along the minus strand of CM037091.1, from coordinate 497,455 downwards.
CCCCGCGGATTTGATGTGGATGACTAATAGGGCACCCATAGCAAAGCGGTTGGGACTCGCTTTTTATTAGCCGCATGCAAAAGTGGAAGTGTTTGCTCATACAATCACAACCCCCATCCCCTTCCTTGTGTAGATTTAAGTAAAGATACCTGATGGTAGTCAATGTTAAGTTAGATTTATAATTTTGGTACACAACTTTGTATATGACTATTAGTAGGAAACTTTTGAAATGAAAAAACTCTCTTTCTGTTTCTGTTTCAACTTTGTATAACATTGGTTCGAATGATACCATTCGAACGCCTGTTCGAACGCCACCCTTCGAACATGTTCGAATAAAGCCATTCGAGGCACCAATAACACACCCTCACACCAACAGTTGACAATATTCCTTAACACGCATGAGTTTGTTCGAACAGGTTCGAACGATGTCGTTCGAACAACAAAAATTCCTTAACACGAACAAGGTCGTTCGAACTCGTTTCAACAAGGCCGTCGAATAAATCACTTAAAACCACGCCGCACGCTGGCGCCCCACACGAGGCCATTTTCGGAAAAAAAATGTTTGGGGGCGTGCGATGAGTAAACGGGGGTGTGGGAAAAGTAAAAGCCATAATGAATGACCTTGTTGACTCAATCTAACTTGTCTCACACTAACCATCTAATAAATAGGGCAAAGACAAGGCAGGGCATCAAGCTCAACAAGAGGTTTGATGTAAATATTATGCTTATTTCTATTTTTCATTCTAAATATTATTGTCCATATCAATAATTATGTAGTGAATGTGAATTACATCCAATCTAGTCATTAACATATGTAAATAATTTCAGGCATTTAGGGCAGCTCAAGGATAAAATAGTCATAGCTTTAGGTTCACTAATAAAAAGTTTAGGCACATGCTTTCCCCATTCTCCTCCTCCCTACTCCTCACACACCCTCTGACTCCATGAATTTACCAAAATAACTTTACCAATATAAAACATTTCCTTCTTATCCTTTATGCCTCTCCTTCTCCTCCAACACCACACACTCCCCTCAAACACTCCGCACCTCCCATCTCTCTAGTCCCAACCCTATTCACCATACCTACTTCATTAACATTTCAATCATCTTCTCAACATTGTCGACCATTATAAAACACTATCCCTACCATTCGTTTTACATTTTGGTTGATGTTTGTTACTGTATTTGTGATTTTTTTGTGGAATCGCGCTTGGTTCAGTTGGGGGTAATAGAACCAGTTCGGTTGCCAGCAACCGTACCCATTAATGTGTAAAGGGGTGTGTTTGTCAATTTGGGGTTCGGCTAAAGGCAACCGAATCGGTTCAGCCCCTCCCAGCCGAACCTGCCCAGCACATCGCACACCCCTTTTTTCCAAATTTACAACGTCCGATTGACTGTTGTCGTACCAGTTTGGTGGGAGGCAACCGAACCTCTAGAAAATATGTTGTCTATGACTGTTGTACGTGAGAGGTAAAATTGGAATATTTGAGATTTGGTGGTGTGATGTGAGGATGTGAGGAAGATGGAGTTGGGAAAAGCACGAGCCAAAGTTTATTTGTCATTAGTTTTTATAAAGATCATGTAGGACCATAAAAAGGCCTAATCTCAAGTTTTCCACTAAAAGCAAATTAAAAGACCTATTAAAATTTATTTTTTTATAAAGAGGCTCTAATGTATATTTGGAGACCACAAAAAGGCCTAATCTCAAGTTTACTCCAATTTGCAAGATTTTTCAAAACTACTAAAAGCAAATTAAAAGACCTATTAAAATTTATTTTTTAGGACAAACAACTCTTTATTCACAATTATTAGACAAAATATTATTAGGTACCATTTGTCTTATACAATGCTCTAATGTATATTTGTAAGAGATAGTTTTTTAAACAAACTTACTTCACATAAAATGTAAAATTACAACTGGTTTGGTTTGGTTAGTTTCCTAAAATAAATCAACTACTTTGGATTGGTTCGGTTGGTTCGGTTTTTTAAGACAAAAATAATTTAAAACGGAACATAAATCTTTAAGAAAAAATCTACCAAATATATATAGTATATAAATCACTCTCTTTCAATTCTTTAAGATAATGTTTAAAAGAATTTAAATTAAATATTTTGTTGTAAATTTTAAATATAACATAACAATATGGAGTAAGTGAGTCAAATAATTCTTAATGAGTGAGTGAGAGTTGGGTTGTATTTGCTAATAATGAGTATCTTAATCGCTAATAATGAGGCAGCGCATGCATATACATGAAAGAGTTGGTTTATTTAAAATTAAAACAAAACAAAACAAACAAAAAAGTGGAGGGCAGAAATTAAGATCTATGATTGTTGTAAATTTAAGAGTTGTGGCAGCCGCTTGTTTCAGAGAATCAAAATCCTCCCATGTCGAGCTAGTTAATAGTTTTGAAGCTTAACACACAATTAAGAAGAAGTAGCACAAGACTAACCCATTTTCATTACAATCACTACACTTAACAACAACACTTGATGTTGTTGAGATCACTATTTTGCAGCTTCCATTGCATCGAAAACAGGGCAAGAATCTCATATCACCACAACCTTCACAAACAGCACCAAAAGCTTTTCTAGGCAAACCACGAATCAGTTCCCCCAACAAACCCTCTTCCGCCAACTTCAACATCTCTTCAGCACCTCCAATATAAAACCCTTTCACAAACACTCTCGGAGGCACCACCACAACTCCTTTCTCCTTCCCCTTCAACAGTTCCCTCAGTTCCTCTCTAAACCCACTATCCATCGACACGTCACGCTCACAGATCTGAACACCAAAAGCTTCAAACGCTGCTCTCACAGCATTGCACGCTTCAAATGTCCTTCGTACGCCTCTCAACGTTGTTGTGTAGATCACCACTCTTTTTCCCCTTTCGGTGGACATATCCTCTCGAACCGATGATCCCATAGAGAAGAAGAACCACCGTTGAGGAGGTTTGGGTTGGAGTTTTCTTTGTTGGTGGGGGTGAAGGGTTTGGGTTTGGAAGGAGGAGGGAGAGGGGAGAAGCGGAAGCTTTCGGCGTCGAGGTCTGCCATGAGTTCCCAGGAATTGATGACTTCAGGTGGTTCGGAACGGAGGGATTTGAAGAGAGAAGAAGGAGGAGGAGTGGAGTTGGGTGGGTCGAGGGTGCTGAGAAGGCCATAGGTGGTGGAGGTTAGAGAGACGATGTGGTGGCCGACGCCGAGTGCTGATGAACCAAAGTCGTCTTCGCGGTTTAGGAAAGTGGAAGAAACGCAGCCCATTGATTATTGAGTTTGAAATTTGAATATGTGTAAGAGAAGAAGAAGAAGACAAAGACAAAAGAATGTGAGTGAAGTGAAGTGAAGTGAAGTGAGCTTAGTTATTTATTATTACTACTACTCTTTCAATTTTGAAAACAACAACGAGATCCTTGCCTATATTGTCAAAAACAAATAAACGAGATCCTTGCCTTCCACTGTGCTGCTAGTATCTACTCTTCAAGTTTTTTTCCCGCTCTCAACTTTTTTAATACAAAAAAAAACCTTTCAAATGCTACTTTTTGAATTACACCATGTTAAAAAATACTGGAAAAAAAAAGTAATCAACTTTTTTTAACTATCTTTGGCAAGACTAATTCACTAGCTTACAGCGGATCAACTCATTATAAGTGTTTGGTACAATTAGCTTTTAGTGTTTTTCATTAGTAGTATTTTTTGAAACACTACTTGAAGTAGCGTTTGAACTTATAGTTAATAGCATTTCATTTTTGTCCCAATTTTACACTCATTACTTTAATTAAATTCTTCATTTATCCTCCATTAAATGAATTACTTTAATTACAAATGTCTGTTTACGTAATTTTATACTTATGAGTTACTTCAACCGTTAAATTTACCAAACACTCAAAATTGAGTCTTCTACCTCATCTGCTATTTGCTACCTCATCAGTTATAAACTAGCTTATCCGCTATCTGCTAACTTATCCACTAGTTTTTGCCAAACAAAGCCCATGTCTTAGGATATGATTTTTTTTAAATAAACACAAAAACAAAATTATATACCCAAATACCCCACTTTTTTCCTAGGTAAAATCATTTAATGGATAACTTATATTTTGTTTATTTTTTATTTAATAGTATTTTTTATCTTTTAAAAAATACTATATTTATTTCTTCTCTTCCATTCAACCAAATATAGAGACACATTTTTTGACAACAAAAAAAAAATATAGAGACATGTTTCTATTTTTTTTTATTTCTCTTCAACCAAACAATACCTATATATTTCTCAGTTCTCACCCTTTCTCATTCTTTCTGACAATTTTCTATCTTCTTTATTTTTCTCTCTTCTCATACTCTTTCTCACAATTTTCTATCTTCTGTATCTCTTCTCACTATCAAACACAAACATATTGTAAAGAAAGACTTCAGTAAAAGGAGCAAAAATACACAAGAGGGTGAAAGTGAGACTAGTATTAATCGATTATGGGCAAAGCAAAGCAAGTATAGAGAGTGAAATATGGTGGTGCAGTTGGTAGAAGCTCATTGCTCGTTACTCAATTCCTCGTCGGTAAACAATGCGCGGGAACTATATATTGAGAGGGAGACAGTTTTTGAACTCCAACTTTCAAGTTCAACCCCAAATCAGAGACAGATACAGAGACCCACACATTCTCAAATGCACCAAATCCATTGCTACCCACATGCGCAATGGCCACTGCCACTTGGCCCTCGGTGTCTTTAACGCCATGCCCGAGAGGGACTTGTTTTCCTGGAACTTGATGCTGACTGGTTATGTCAGGAACCGCAGACTCCGAGATGCCCGCAACTTGTTTGATTTAATGCCTGAAAGGGATGTTGTTTCGTGGAATTCCATGTTGTCAGGTTATGTCCGGATTGGCTACGTTGATGAGGCAAGAGAAGTTTTTGATAACATGCCTCATAGGGATTCCATCTCCTGGAATGGATTGCTAGCAGTGTATGTTCAGAATGGGAGACTTGAGGAGGCTCGGCAGTTGTTTGAGTCAAAGCCCGACTGGGAATTGATTTCTTGGAATTGTTTGATGGGTGGGTATGTGAAGAGGAAGATGTTAGATGATGCAAGGCAGATTTTTGACCAAATGCCTGTTAGGGATGTAATCTCTTGGAATACCATGATTTCGGGTTATGCCCGAGATGGTGATTTGTCGCAGGCTAGGAGACTGTTTGAGGAGTCTCCTGTTCGTGATGTTTTCACGTGGACATCAATGGTGTATGCATATGTGCAAAATGGAAGGTTGGACGAAGCAAGAAGGATTTTTGATGAAATGCATGAAAAAAGAGTGATGTCATATAATGCAATGATTGCGGGTTATGTGCAATACAAGAAAATGGACATGGCAAGGGAATTGTTTGAAGCAATGCCTTGTAGGAATGCAGGTTCGTGGAATATCATGATAAGTGGCTATGGTCAGAATGGTGATATTGCTCAAGCAAGAAAATTGTTTGACATGATGCCTCAGCGAGATTGTGTATCTTGGGCGGCAATCATTGCTGGTTATGCTCAGACCGGTCACTATGAAGAAGCTATGAACATGCTTGTGGAGTTGAAACGGGATGGGGAAAGTTTAAATAGATCTACCTTTTGTTGTGCTTTGAGCACATGTGCTGATATTGCTGCTTTAGAGCTAGGGAAACAAGTTCATGGGCAGGTAGTGAAGACAGGTCATGCAAATGGGTGTTTAGTGGGGAATGCACTTGTCGGAATGTATTGTAAATGTGGCAGCATAGACGAAGCCTATGATGTGTTTGGAAGAATACAACAGAAGGATATCGTCTCTTGGAACACAATGTTAGCTGGTTATGCTAGGCATGGATTTGGCAGACAGGCTTTAATGTTGTTTGATTCAATGAAGACAGCTGGTTTCAAACCTGATGAGATTACCATGGTATATATTTGGTTATTGATCTTTTATACATTTCATATACATGAATACTGCTCCTTATCCAGTTGTGTTGGATAAACTACTTTCCGCAAAGCTTCATATGTTACTTCATTGTATTTGCGTTCAGACACAGCTGGTTTACAACTTGGTTTTCTGTTTAAATTTTTCCTGGTTAATATGGTCAAAGCATCTCCTGAGGAAATATAGTAGGGTTCCTACTTCATACTATGGAGTCACTGATTCCAATGTGAATAAATTTTCTGTGAAGGGAAGGAAAGCTCGATCTTTTCTCGTCATCTGTTTATTTTCGTCCTCCTTTTCTCGTTATCTGTCTATTTTCGTCCTGGTAATTTACTTTTTGTTGTTAGTGTTGAGAATATTATATACCTAAGTATTTGGGATATTTTATTTCAGACTAATTGTTACTGATCTGAATAACCTAGAGGTTACATTGAGGCTATATATTAAAGTTATCTGTTGAGCTGTACATGTTGTAATATGCTGTAAACAGATGTGGAGAATCAGTTGTGAAATCCCATAACTTAAGAGTTTGATTAGGCTGTTGTTTTTGATTTATTCTAGAATCATGACTAATTTAGTTGTGAAATCCCTATTATGAATTACCCTATCTTCCGACTCTTTTCTACAAGTAAATCATTCTGCTTATTCTTCCTCTAATCATGTTTCAGGTTGGTGTTCTGTCGGCTTGCAGTCATACTGGCTTGACTGACAGGGGATCCAAATATTTTTATTCAATGAATAAGGATTATGGTATAACACCAAATTCAAAACATTATGCTTGTATGATTGATCTTCTTGGTAGAGCTGGCCTCCTGGAAGAAGCACACAACTTAATGAGAAACATGCCTTTTGAGCCAGACGCAGCAACATGGGGAGCTCTACTAGGTGCAAGCCGGATTCATGGCAATACAAAACTTGGAGAGACGGCTGCTGAGATGGTTTTTAAAATGGAACCCCATAACACGGGAATGTATGTCCTCCTTTCAAATTTATATGCAGCTTCAGGTAGATGGGTTGATGTTGGTAAGATGAAATTGAAAATGAGGGAACTTGGTATTCAGAAAATACCCGGGTACAGTTGGGTTGAGGTCCAGAACAAGATTCATACATTCACAGTTGGGGATTGTTTTCACCCACAAAGGGGTAGAATACATGCTTTCTTAGAAGAGTTAGATCTCAAAATGAAGCGTGAGGGGTACGTTTCTTTGGTAAAATTGGTTCTCCGTGATGTGGAAGAGGAAGAGAAGGAGCGGATGCTCAAGTATCACAGTGAGAAGTTAGCTGTGGCATTTGGAATTCTGAACACACCAGCTGGCAGACCAATACGTGTCATGAAAAACTTGCGTGTGTGTGAGGACTGTCATAATGCCATTAAGCACATATCCAAAATTGTAGGAAGGTTGATAATCTTAAGGGATTCTCGTCGCTTTCATCACTTTAGTGAGGGTATTTGTTCTTGTGGGGATTATTGGTGAGTGGAGAAATGTGGTGAGAGTTCTCCAAATTATAAGTATAATTTGTAGCTTCCCTTGAGCTGAGTAAATAGAGAAAACTTTATCAGGATAGATAGATAGTTGATAATTTTTTTTTTGAATGATACAAGGTAAAGCATACTCTTCGGTTGTGGAACATTGATTGCGAACCATACACTCAACCCATTTCAAACTTGAGTTTGAGTTTGAGTTTGAGAGAAGGAAATTGACCAAACATGATGCTAGAGAGTTGATTTATGGAGAGGTATGGCAATACATTTCAGTCACTCCTGCTTCAATATATTTCTTCTCTTTGATGTGGTAATAATTAATTATACATTTGAAGTAAACAGATTTTGGAGTTTCATCCCTCAGATGCTCCAGGAATATTTTTGTGGTGGAGATTAAAATGCTTAATGTATACATGGTAGATGTGCTGTGTGCTTTGTGATCTGGAGTATCTGTCTGTTCTGTCATGGAGAATTTGTCTGTTCTGTCAGAGGGCATAGCCTCTCATTATTGAAATAAGATGTCAAGCCAACTTTTACTGCTGGTTTTCAAGATATCTATTTTATATCTATTATCAGGAGCCCTATATGTACCTATTGTTGTGGCAGTGAGATTCTGTTGATTTTATTTATTTGTTTGCAAACTTCTAACTAGAACTTCCTTCAGTAAAACACATACATGCTTGTTTTATATGCCATACTTTTAGAAATTGATACATACCGGCAAACAGAGAACAACAACATGAAAGAAGCCCTTGTGTTATTAAACTTCAGTTCTGAGGATCTCTCAGAATTGAGTGAAAGATGATTACAATAAGGAATGTAAAAGACTGTATATGATAAAATGACACAGAATGTGCCAAGTCCCAAGCCCTAGCCAATCCCAAAACCAGCCTAAAACCTCCAGCTATTGATTCCCTCCTATATATAACTCTTCTCTCACCTCTAACAACCTGATCATTCGCTCCCTCCCTTCCTACGTGACTACTGCCAACGTGGCAGTAGTTTGTTACATCATAAAGAGTGCTAATCAAGTGGTCCCCAATTAATAAGTTTCTACTTTCCCCTCTCATAAACTTATGGATTTTACCCTTTGGTCCCTCATTAACAATGTCCTTATCAGAAATATATTTCATTCTGAATATAGCTGTTGTTGAAGCCCATCCTTGTAAGTTGTAATAGGTAAAATGTTGACTCTTATGAAATAACTCAGTTAATTCTGTTTTGTTTGTCATCTCAATACTCTAAATATGGACTGAGTTCTTTGAAATTGAAGATTTACACGTTTTGGTTATTAGTTAATAATTCTATGTTGGTTCAAGCCACAGTTGCACATCTTGAGGAAGGTTATCAGTAGTATTTTCTTGGTCCAATCGTGGCGAACCTGTTTAAAACTGGATTGCTTACTCCACATTGAACATCAGCCTTTTTGTCTTCTTTTAGTGATTTATTTGTTTTTCACTTCATTTTTACTCATGTGTTTTAAATTTTGATCCAGATTATTAATGTAGGTCCGCAAGAAGCCTGTGAAGCATATTATCTGGTAGTGTGTGAGTCATATGCATTGACTGCTGCAATTTCACTTTTTTGCAGAGAGCGAGTTCATACATCCAATAATGAAGACAATTTTGGAAGGTCAACTGGACCATATCGTCAGAGCCATCCAGGGTCTAATGTGACAAATGCTGGAAATCCAAGCGCTAAAAATGAATCTCCAAGCCACACTACATTACACATACCTTGTTGAAGAGTGACAGCTTCGTACTTTCAAAGTGTATAGATGTGAAACAAAGTGAAGACCCAGAGGTAGCCAGCCCAACTCTATCTTGTCCAGTGGGGGCTTGGTAAAACAACCAATACTACCAAATATTTTATGAAAAGCATTTCTGATAATTCAGTTTACTATTGGATTTATTCTATGCATGGCATTGGCATGCAATCTTTTTAAGTTGTCGGGGATTTACGTTCTCTGATATAATTGAAGAGAGGTCAGATTCAAACTTTCATAAAATTGTTATACCTCCTCTTGGTCAAGTATCAAGTCTTACTTAGATTTTCCAATCACCTCATTTAGGACACTGATTCCATAACTAACCGAGCGGACACAGAAGCACTTTTTTCACTTTGATCACACATAACTTTTATTTTCATTTTGCACCTGTAACTAATTGAACAGATTTCACTAGAAATTCTTTATTATTTTTAGATATGAAACAGGAGGGTGTAAGTTTAGATATTAATTTTTATTCAATATTTTATATCCTTACAGCCGAAGGAAAAAGGAGAAAAAAAAATTAAAACATGTCCAATTTCTTAAAAAATTTAATGGAAACAAAAGGGAGGAAGATTTTTTATTTTTATTTATTTTTAAGTTTAGACGAAATGACGAATTAAAACCACACACGATCACAGTTGCGTCCAAACCTCAGAGTTGACGTCTCCATATTACTAAAATTGCTAATACGGTGGTTATTGATTAATCAACTTTTTTTTTACACATAACCAACTTCTTTTTATTGACATGTCAAATTGTAATTGATAGATGGTGTAAGAGCATCTCCAATAGGAGAAAAATAAGCAAGTTACTTTTGGTTGTGTAACCACTTTAAAGTGGGACCACGATGACACATAAGTGTTAAGCAACATTTAAACAATTCATCTACTTTTTACTAGCATATGTGTCTCACTCGTCTTCAACAATCATATTATGCATTATGATACACACATACATTATTTGTTTAATTGTATTCATGTGCCAAGTACGTAACGGACCACGTACAATTGCGAATCGAGATTGAAGCACTCCAAATGCCTGTTCCATGTCCTTTCTTACCGATTCTTGTCGTTTGACAAATAACTTTCTCTTTTCACCTTGTGGCATTGGGATAGTCTTGATAAATGTAGTCCACTCGGGATAAATACCATCTGCTAGATAGTACCCCATATTATATGGGGTTCTATTCACCATGTATTGTATTGTGGAAGCTTTCAATCTAAAACACTTCCAATACTTTGTCAAAACACAGTGCCAAAAAAACATGGATATAATCAATAGAACCTAACATATCTCGACTATAAACTTTCCACGTCCACTGGACATTTCCATTCCCAATGCATACAATCAATAGAACCTAACATTGAAGCCTCCCTCCTCGTTTGATGTACTCGGGCCCAAATTTGTGAAGAAGAAAGTGTGAATAAGACCACTTTACTGCAATCACATCTCCTTTACTTTAAGGTGGAAGTAAATAATGTTGGTGTTGCAGTTGGTTAGGATTTAAAAAATTAACTTTAAGCAAGAAATATGAGAGCTCACTTCACTCCATCCCATGTGTCACTTCTTAAAATTTTCTACAATTAAGCAATTTGCTAAGCAAGTAGCATTGAAGCTGCTCTAAGATAATTATAAACCTATGGTGTATATAAATTAAATCCTTTAAAAACACCCTAAATTTTATATTGATTTTTTTGACCAATTTATATTTGATTTTTTTATTTTTATTAAAAATTCTTTATTCTTTATTTTTTCCTGATTCCTTTTATTTTTGAGCTTATCCACTCAGCATTTATTTACTGTCAAAAAAATGTTCAAAACATGAAATCATGGTGAGCAAGCGTGAAACGTAATAGTATTAGTGGCCTCTCCGGTCCGGTTGTTGCATTCAAACCAGAATTGCACAAGCAAGCAGATGCATGCATGAGATGAGAGAAGGTAGTAGTGGATGAATGAAGTCATTCCGCTGAATATAATGCGTGGGAGCTAGCTATGTTTCGTATTTGCAACGTGCGGCATGAGTGCACGAGGTATGTTGGAAGACACAGACACAGAAACCTCTGTAGTAGTACGAGGAGGAGGAGGTCGAGGTATGTTGAAACCAGCCACCCTCTCTCCTCCTCCAACAACAATAATTCAAAAGTGAAAGACCCTGACATCCTGAAATGGAACAGGGCCATCTCTACCCACATGCGCAATGGCCACTGCGACTCCGCTCTCCACGTCTTCAACACCATGCCTCGTCGAAGCTCTGTCTCTTACAATGCCATGATATCTGGTTACCTCAGGAACGCCAAGTTCTCTCTTGCAAAGCACTTGTTTGATGAAATGCCTGAAAGGGACTTGTTTTCCTGGAATGTAATGCTTACTGGCTATGTCAGGAACCGCAGGCTTGGTGATGCCCGTAGGCTGTTTGATTTAATGCCTGAAAAAGATGTTGTTTCCTGGAATGCCATCTTGTCTGGGTATGCCCAGAATGGCTATGTTGATGAGGCACAGGAGATTTTTGATAACATGCCTCATAAGAATTCTATCTCCTGGAATGGACTGCTTGCTGCCTATGTTCACAATGGGAGGATTGAGGAGGCTTGTCGTTTGTTTGACTCCAAATCAGACTGGGACTTGATTTCTTGGAACTGTTTGATGGGTGGATTTGTTAGGAGAAAGATGTTAGGTGATGCTAGGCAACTTTTTGACCAAATGCCTGTCAGGGATGTGATCTCTTGGAACACTATCATTTCGGGTTATGCCCAGGTTGGAGATTTGTCACAGGCTAGGAGATTGTTTAATGAATCTCCGACACGGGACGTTTTCACATGGACAGCTATGGTGTCTGGATATGTGCAGAATGGAATGTTGGATGAAGCTAGAACTTTTTTTGATGAAATGCCTCAGAAAAATGAAATTTCATACAATGCAATGATTGCGGGTTATGTGCAGTCCAACAGAATGGACATTGCAAGGGAGTTGTTTGAAGCAATGCCCAATCGAAATATAAGTTCATGGAATACCATCATTACAGGCTATTGTCAGAATGGAGACATCGCTCAAGCTAGGAAATTGTTTGATATGATGCCTCAGCGTGATTGTGTATCTTGGGCGGCTATTGTCGCTGGTTATGCTCAGAGTGGTCACTCTGAAGAGGCTTTGAAAATGTTTGTGGAGATGAAACGAGATGGAGAAAGTTTAAATAGATCTACCTTTAGTTGTGCTTTGAGCACCTGTGCTGATATTGCTGCCTTGGAGTTGGGGAAACAAATTCATGGACTGGCGGTGAAGACAGGATATGAGACTGGGTGTTTTGTGGGGAATGCACTTCTAGGCATGTATTTTAAATGTGGCTGCATAAGTGAAGCTAATGACGTGTTTAAAGGAATAGAGGAGAAAGATGTCGTCTCTTGGAACACAATGTTAGCTGGTTATGCCAGGCATGGATTTGGCAAACAGGCTTTAATGATATTCGAGTCAATGAAGACAACAAGTGTTAAGCCTGACGAGATTACTATGGTATGTATTTTATGCCTCTCATATGCATTTAGGTTTGTTTGTTTGTTTTTTATTTTTATTTTTTAATTTAGAAATTATCTTTAGCTTGACATTCGGTTCCTTTATCCAGTTGTGTGTGTGGAAGTATGAATCACTGTCTTCAGCACTTCATATATCCCAATGAGATTACCATTATATATTTTGATTTATACATTAGTGCTTACTACTTAATCTTTGATTATTTTGTTCTTGAGCAATATGATCAAACCACCTCCTAGGGGAATTCCCGGTTGCTATTACAGTATATTTGGCGCCATAAGGAGCCTCTGAATCCAGTCTTAATATAATTTGTATGATAGGAATGAAGACTAATATTATCCTGTTATCTTGCTATTTTCATCATGGTACTTAAATTTTTGTTGTTATTTTGTCATTTGTCTATAAAGAAATTGACTACTTAGTAATATATTGCAGCAAGAATGTTGCAGACCTATGTAACTGGGATAGATTATTACTATTTATGTGAGTGACATGAATAAGCTAGAGATTCCATTAAACTATATATGAAAAATAACTTTATTAATATAAATGTGTTGGTTTTGACTTTTTTAGCGAGATAATACCATTACTTGTCTGGCATTATGCCCGAGAAGTTAAAACCCCTTAATAGTAACGAATCATATTACAGTGCTGTATGCTTTCAAATTTGTTAGAGAGAAATACTTTCATTAAATATGGAAAAAACTGACACATTAAAAAAGTTTATAAAATAATCTTTTTAAGCTTTCCATAAATACAATTGAGCTAATAGTTGTTTAGCAGCTCTCATACTTGCCTTCTAAAAAAATCCGGTAATAATCATCAAGCACTGAGAAATGAACTAAAAAGGAGGCATTAGTATTGTTTTGTCTACAATTGAGTAGCATGCCGTTTGACCTTCTGCTACATGTAATATTACATTCTGCTTATTCATCTTCTTATCTTGTTTTAGGTTGGCGTTCTGTCCGCTTGTAGTCATAGTGGCTTGACAGACAGGGGAACTGAATACTTCTACTCAATGAATAAAGATTATGGCATAACACCAACTTCAAAACATTATACTTGCATGATTGATCTTCTCGGCAGAGCTGGCCGCTTGGAAGAAGCACAAGACTTAATGAGAAGCATGCCTTTTGAGCCAGCTGCTGCTTCATGGGGAGCTCTACTTGGTGCAAGCCGGATTCATGGCAATACTGAATTGGGTGAGAAGGCTGCTGAGATGGTTTTTAAGATGGAACCTCAGAACTCGGGAATGTATGTTCTTCTTTCAAATCTATATGCAGCTTCGGGTAGATGGGTTGATGCTAATAAGATGAGATTGAAAATGAGGGATGTTGGTGTCCAGAAGGTACCTGGGTATAGCTGGGTTGAGGTACAAGACAAGATTCATATATTCACAGTTGGGGATTGTTCCCATCCAGAAACAAAGAGAATATATGCCTTCTTAGAAGAGCTAGATCTAAAAATGAAGCGTGAAGGGTACGTTTCTTCAACAAAATTGGTTCTGCATGATGTGGAAGAGGAAGAGAAGGAGCATATGCTCAAGTATCATAGTGAAAAGTTAGCTGTAGCGTTCGGAATTCTGACCATACCAGCTGGCAGGCCAATACGCGTCATGAAAAACTTGCGTGTTTGTCATGACTGTCATAATGCCATCAAGCACATGTCCAAGATTGTTGGGAGGTTGATAATCTTAAGAGATTCTCACCGCTTTCACCACTTCAATGAGGGTATTTGTTCTTGTGGGGATTATTGGTAAGCATGGGGAGATTGGAGTTATGGCGAAAATTAATACTCTCTGGGCCTATTTATATGCAATCAACGAAGTGCTGACAGCAGTGAGAACTGAGAAGCGCATTTATATCCACCCAGGTAGTTATGGAATCAGTTGTGAACGAGTTGATTGGAAAATCTGAGTTACTATGTCAGCCTATTGCATACTACCAAGAGGAGGTATCGTCTGATGAAAGTTTCAATCCAACTTCTCATGTAATTACATCAGAGCAAGTCACAGAAATGAAAAAAATAGCATGACATGCATAGAATACATTGAAGAGTTAGCTGAATTATCAAGCAGCTATAGAGATACTCTTCATAGAATATTTTGCAACTTGTCAAATTACTGATATATCCAAGAAAGGAACCTGGGTACCACAGCAACTCCTAACAAACCAAGGCGCGACTCACTCATTTCACCCCTTCCAATATAAGAAATGTTTCATATATTCTTTTTGCCTCTAGTGTATTAGGCTTCATCATGATAACCTCTTTTGTATTTTATCAATAACATTTTTTGCAAGCACACAGTCTGAAAATCTTGAGCTCTTCACATTTTCATAAGATGTTGTATTTCAAGTAGCTCATTCCATGTCTCTCAGCACACTACCATTTGTGCGGCATGGCGGAGGAACTATTGAAAATGTAGAGGGAATCATCATTGAAGATGTTTCTGTTCTAGCCTTTGCTGGAGTTGTCAAAGCCAATTTGTTTTTCCTACGATTTCTCTGAATTGGTGTCTTATTGTGCCAACAACCTCTGTCTAATTAAGAAACTATCCAGGTACCATTTTTCAAACAGCTATATAGTATGATTGAAAGGAAAAACTCACGTGTGGTTAGTTTTTGATTCTTATATTAGTTAATTTTCCATTATAGAGGATGTTGCACAAGTAGCAAACATAGCTAAATTTGCCACTAATTGGGTATAGAAGTGAGATAGTCTCACATGTGGTCTAAAATAAAAACTATATAAAAGCCAATTAGCCCAACACCTTAATTATAGAAACAAAATAAAAACAACAGCCCTCTCCCAACTTGGACCAAAAAAGGTAACTTAAAGTATAGACATAGTGTTCACTTTTTCACCAAAACACAAAAGTGTTCGTTCACACGACAAACCACTAACAGGTTGATGAAATTAAAGTTTTTTTTTCATAATGAGAAAGAGGATCAGGCTTTTGCAACCTTAAGTCTTTTAAGCAGCTTTAGACTGCAAAGCGTGCCACTCTTCCAATAACAACAGCTCGGAGCTCAAAACCAGAGAGAGAGAGAGAATGAGAGATTATAAATTAATATTAGCAGCATAGAAACCCAGGGTTTTGCGGCACACCCATGTGCCATGATGCAGCAGTACAGACTAGCCTACAAATCTTACATCATTTGGAAAGGATCTGCAGCGAAGCGAGCATCCATTTATAGTTTATAAGGTTGAAAGATTCTTCCTCTTCTTCACTTTTTACCAAATTTACTGAATCTAAATTGACATGCAAGTTTACAAAAGTGACAATTGAAAGTCATATTCCTCTAAAGCGAAATTATTTATGTATCAATAAGAAATGATTGCGGATTAAAGGAAGAAAGTAGTAGACCAAAGAAAAAACAAAAGCTGAAGGGTAGCCCATCATGGATGTTAGATAACGATCCATCAAATGGCAACAACTGGCTTTTTCTTTCTCACTTTTTGGCTTTGCTGTGCAGCAATTAGGAATAGTCACTGATGATAGACTTTATTTTGGAGTAATGACTGATTATAGATAGACTTATAGTAGTAATTAATTATAGTGGTAAACATGAAATGGCCCACTACTGGTGATTTTCTTCAGCTTACTTCTCATTTTCTATATTTTATTTAATTGTGTGTAACTTGGGAAACTAAATTTAGAGTTTATTCTTAAAGAGCTAAAAAATCTAAGTGCAAAACTTTAACCTCAAGTGTTTATAATACTAAATAATTTTATTTTTTATTTTTTTCACAGAGGGGACACAATTATGCATTGGAGTCACTCAAACTTGTAAAATATGGAAGACCAGGTGAATACTGTACCAATTTAAACTTTTACAGTAACAGAAGTGATTATTAACCTGCTTTGTAAACAGAGCCATTGCATCTAAACACTACAGTTCGATGGATAATACCGGAAAATTTCCGGATTTCATGCCAACTTCATGATTAAATTAGCAAAGACACAGCTACTAAACTACTTAGTGGCTATTATCACTATACAATTGATATTTTTCAAAGTCCAATGAAATTACTTAACTTAGTGGATCGGGCAGGTTAACCAAATTTTTACCATTTTCAAGTTATTAAAGAAAATAAAGCAAACTTGTTGCTTACCCCCCAGGCCCCCAGCATCACGATGTCATGTACTATCTTCATTCTAGGATACTTGCTTGTATTTAAACGTGACGGTTAAAATATATGAGAAAATAGATTTGGAAAGTGACAAAAAATTGGCATGGTAAAAATTCTAAAAAGATTGCACCATCAATCTGAATCAACAAATTACTAAGATAAGAGTAACATTCCCCATAGAGGTAACAATGACATACTAAACAAGGTAGCATGGTGCCAAACTTTAGTGAACCCCACCACCACCTTTTATTTTCTCTTTCCCTTTCCTTTGCTTGTTACATCTAAGTTCTGTTCTGACCCAACAAAAAAACCACAAGGGCTACCACTCCCATACCTCACCAATATTCTCTTCTTTTTTGTTGGAGGAGAAACAACAACACCAAGATCACATTCACCATGTTTGGTTATACTCTAAAATCACCATGTTTCAACACCCTTTTCATGATCTTGTTCACTCTCCTTCCTTGCTACCTAGTTGCTGCTGCAGCAACAGTTCAACCAATGAATCCAAATCCATCTTCACAAGGAACAATCCCTGCATTTCCAGAACAAGCTGATGTAGCAAGGTGTCCTCTTAGCCTCTCAGAAGAACACTTGAATGGAATCAAGACAGCATGTTCCACCAACAAAGATAACAAAGAACTTCACCGTAGTCGTTGTTGTCCTGTTCTAGCAGCTTGGTTATACTCTGCTTACTCTGCCACTGCTCTTGGCACTTCCACTGGATTACAACATTCTCACACTCACACTACTTCTTATGATATGCCTTTATTACCTGATGATTCTGAAACTTGTGAGTCTGATTTAGGAAAGACTTTGAAACTTAGAGGAATTCAGCTTCTTCATCCTAATGATACTTGTGATCTTGTTTATTGTTACTGTGGTATTAGGCTTCACCCCTTGAGTTGTTCTGAATCATTTTCACTTACTCCTCCTGGTAATCTTGTTGGTGATGAAAGTGTTACAAGATTGGAGAGAAATTGCTTGAGTAGCTCTAAAGATGCCAATGGATTTCCTGGTCTTGGTGGATGCTCTAAGTGCTTGCATACCCTCTTTTTGGTAAACTTTTTCTTATCTTTACCTTCATGAAATTTTTAGCAATCTAGGTCATTTTTTTATAGGCTAATGTTAGCATATTAATTGTTGTGTTACTTACTTAGATCAAACCAGTTAAGCTACACAACCCCAAGTTACTTGAGAATTAGTGAAATATACTATAGCAAAATGACTTGAATTAAAAAATTAATCTAAATCATGTGTGTAGTATAACTGCTTAAGCACATGCAATGTCACTATATTGTTCTACAGAATAAATGCAATTTTAAGGCGGCTCCAATTTGTCTACCAGTTTTTAAGTCTGCCTCATGATCTTACTAGTAAGTTGGTTTGTTGACATAGTTGTATTTTAATTGCATTATTGTTCCAAGTCAGTCACATGCTACATTACAAATTAAATGCAAAATGAGTGAAAACATTAGTAATATTCACTTATTGCATGCCAGACATAGCTCCTATTCACATTTCCAACTTCACCCATATAGTTATTGGCATTACATGACAAAATCTGTTGTCACATTTGGATCTATCGTTCCTGTTTCTGATTTATAGTTAACAGTTTACAAAATTGCATGTTGTCGCTTCTGCCAAACTTTGTTGCATAAAATCCAAGCATTATCTTAACTTTATTATTCAAAAAAAGCTGGACCTCATTTCTTGTTTGTTGTATTTGAAGATATTTTTCTGCTGTCTGTCTGTGTGAGTGTTTTTGTTGCTTAATGACTCCAACCAAATACTGTAATTAGTTGGTTGAAATTCCAAATGATGTGACATTTCTTCTGTTTGATTATCTAAATGAAATTAAATATTACTTGCATCGCATGTGCAGCTTAGAAAGAAGACTTCAAATTCAAGCAAATTAGAAGATAGAACAACCAAGATCCACAACAAAGATTGTGAACTAATGGGATTGACATGGCTTCTGGCTAAGAATAGAACAGCTTACATTCACACAGTTACTAATGTTCTTCGTGCTTTGATGTTGAGTCCTGATGGGTCTGATCCACAATCATGTACACTCAACAGTGATGGAATGCCTCTAGCCGTTGATTCCTCTGAAATCTATGATCAGTCTTCATCATCCAACCTCCAAATACCATTGTTATTTCTATATTTTGTACTACTACTAGTTATTCATTTCATTGTAATTTGTATGATATGATTGATATCCATTCTCTAATCCAACATGGATGGCATTTGTAAATTTGAAACTCAGCTTTGGTGCCTAGGATGTAACTTTTCTTAATTGAAATTGGATTGAGATGTTTGTTTGTTTGACACAAAATTCATAGAAGGTTATTATTTTGGTGGTCCTCCTTTGCCATGTGCTTATAGCGACTACTGCTCAGTGTTGGTGGGACAAAATTGGATGTACTTTCACTGCCTATGCTGTCTTTATTTTAAGACAGTTGGTGCTTCACGGGCGACTCATCATTTATGGGAACTATGACTCTCTTTGGACAACGAATAAATTAGCTTACACCGGATAAACTAGCAGATTGAATTTAAAATATTTGGTAAAATTATTTATTGAACTAGTTTATTAGTATATAATAACATAAATACACATTTATAATCAATGTTTAAATATGATAGAATATATTTATTTAATGGAAGGATAAATGAGAAATTTCATTAAACTAACAAGGATAAAAATGAGTAGATTTAAAACTCCTCATTTTTCTATCATTGAGTCAATGATATTAAGGATCTAAAAGGTTTTGTCATATCTCATTATATTCTCTCGACTTAATATCATTGACTTATTAGCTTGGTAGTGTTGGGATAGTGGTTGTACTTTTACAGGGCTTGAAAACCTATTTAAAAGCCCATGAGGGATAGGAGTGTGGGAGAATATTTTTTAAATATTAAGGGTATTTTGGTATTTTCACATTCAAAGGAGGTGTTGAGAGTAGTAGGGAGAATGTGAAAAAAAATTCCAAATAGAATCCATGTCAATATAATGATTGGGCCAACCAAGAAGGTTGCTAGAAACGGAGCCTTTGTAGATAGTTATAGGACGACTAACATAAGAGTCGCTATTGACACTTCTATTTTTACTAATACACTCCGCAAAAGTTACTGGCATATTTCCTTTTTATACTTAATAACTAGCACTAATCCCCATGCTACGCATAGAGTTATGACAATTTATTGTAATTATGTTCAAAAATATTTTGTTAAAGTTTTAATGCAATAATATGCATGGTAGTAAAAATAATAAATTTCAAATATGAATAACAATGAGTTAATCAAAAGCCAACTATGTCTTTATGGCTTTACATATTTTGCAAATTCAATTTACGAGCTTCTTCAGTTCCCTTTTGCCAATAATTGTGTCCATCTTTCGAGCGTTTTATGGGAAAAGAGAATATTAAATTCAATCTACAACAAAAAAATTCTTCTAAGGAAACTCATCTTTTTTGCTTTAATAGAATCATTTGCAAAAAAAAAAAAAAAAATTGGAATCCTAATCTTTTAGAATCATAAGTTTTTTTTTGTTAGAACTAGAATAGAGTATAATCTTATCTTCACACAAGGCCGACCATGGGCTTGTGCGGGTTTTGCTACCGCACAAGGCCCCAACTCAATGTCATTTTTTTAAGGCTCAAAAAAAATATATCACTCTCTCAGTTAATATTTTTTTTACAAAATTACTTCTCCTGTTCTTAATCTTTGTTACTTCTGACTTTTTATTTTTGTCCCAAAATATATTGTTTTGTAAAGTACTTATTAGTAAAATAATTAACCCAGTAGACAAATTGTTGATAAATTTCTTACGTGGATTTTAATTTATCTTAAAAAATAGAGTAATCGGTGGAGCCTAATTTGATAAAAATAGGAATCCAATTTTTAAGATTTGAATGATACCTCTAAATTAATTAGGACGGTTCTGTCTTCACATTTCTAATATATGAAGATGAGATATTTCTATGGTGTGAAAAGCTTAAACAAACATACACTATATTGGCAATGCGTAATGTTTTTTTTTTTAAAGACTCGATGGCCAAATATCCATTTATAACAAACAAAGACATTATAAACAAAAAATTTACAAAATAATTGTTGACCGGAATGTTTCCCGTCAAGAATCAAATGAATGAGATTATACCAAGAACATGTAAGTTTCCTATTGAAACTCATTACCGAGTTCCAAATGACAGTTTTGACCCTAAAAATTAATAGGATGCATGAAACACAATAAAAAAAATTAATTGAAATTAAGAATAGAAAAGATAAGCCAACTATACAGACAACACCTGGATCTCCACTCACACAAAATCATACACAGCAATGCCGCAAAGCAAATAAAGAATACTTGTATAAAAATTAATTTAAGTTTAATTTGAAAAAATCAAAACTTTTTTTAAATAATAAAATCTTGGAGACTCCCGTCTAATATGACATGGAGAATACCAATGAATTATAATATACTAGTCTCAACACCCGTACGATGCACAATGATCCTTAATTTTGATGTGTTAAATATGTAGTACTACTCTAAACTTATTTATAAACAAAAAAAACACTTTTTAGATTCAATGAATAACTAATGTATTTGGCCTATATTATAGACCAGATACATCAGTTATTCAATGAGCTTTTTTTTACACAAGTTAGTTTTATACATATTTCGTCACATATTATTATTTTGACAATGTTAGATAAAGGAGACACACGACGCAAAAACTGTTAATCAAAAGTTAACAAAATTTAGGTAGAAATGATTTAAAAAAGTGTCAACATTAAAGAAAGCTGGAAGATGCCCTCAATAACTAGCATCAATGTCTTTCCGTATTTGAATTTCTAAATATTTTATGAACGCTTATTTAAATATTTATTTTTTTGTACGGTGTATAAAATATTTATTCAATAATTACATATTTTGTCACATATTATTATTTTTACCACACTTTATGCTTCTCGTTAATTTTTTTTACTGGACTATAAAGTACTCTAAAACCACTATTCAGTGTCACACTTTACGTATTTTATGATGAACTTATTTTTTTCACAAAACAAATTATTGATGAACGAACCTTCCGTATTTGAACATTTATATACAGTATAAAGTATCAAAAAACACACTGTTTAGAATCGCACTTTACGTGTCATGTCAGTAAATTATTTTTTCACCAAATGGGTTTTTGAGGTGCTTCAAAAAAACACACGGGCTTTTTTGTGTATGTTAACATTTTTTTTCTTTGACACTAAAGTACCCAAAAGTACACTACTTAGTGTCCCACTTTATGTATCATACAATATATAAATCCTTGGAAGTCTCCTGTGGGGCCCTCCCACTTTTTGGCGCCAAATCCCCTCCCACCCCCCCCCTCCCTCTCTCCCACAAGCCTCCCACCCCCTACCCCCACCCCCCCTCCTTTTTATTTTTCTTTTTTTAATCCCTACCTCACTTGACAATAATTTTTAATTTTTTTTAATCGTCCCTCTCGATTTTTTAATCTCTTTAATCCCTCCTCTCCATACCTCCCTCACTTTTTCTTCTTTTTTCTTACAATAATTTTTTCTTTTTTAAATCACTCCCTCCTTTGTTTTTGATATTTTTATTTAAAGTGTGATGTTAGCCAGTATGTTTTAAGGTACTTTAGAGTTCGAAAAAATTAATGATTTAAATACGTAAAAAAGTGCAATGCAAAACAATGTTTTTGGGTACTTAGGCGGTTGAAAAAATTTAACTGTTCAAATACGCAAATTTTGTTGGTCGGTAGCTGGTTTGGTGAGTAAAAATAATTTCATAACAAAATATGTAAAGTACGATGCTAAGTAGCGTTTTTTTCATGCTTTTGTGTTTGAAAAAAAATCAACTATTTAAATATGCAAAGTTTGTGCCTCAATAACCGGGTTTAATGAAAAAAATATGTAATTTCATTAGAAATACGTAATGTGTGATGCTAAGTAGCACGTTTTGGAGTATTTTAGTGTTAGAAATTTTTTTAACCGTTCAAATACTCAAAATTCATTCCTCAATAGCCGATTGGTAAAAAATAATAATTTCATGACAATTTTAAAAGCAAATTTTAACAAGACAGGAATTCAGTATTAACTGAAGTTGTTGCCCCGTGCAACGCACGGGTGCACCCGCTAGTTCAGAAACAAACTCTGTGTATTTAAATCATTTTTTCCCACCAAATTGGTTATTGAGGAACAAACTTAGCGTATTTAAACATTTAATTTTTTTTCTCTAAAGTACCATAAAACACACTATTTATTTTTTTTCTTTTCATCAAACTGGTTATTGAATAACGGACTTCGCGTATTAGAAGAGATGAATTTTTTTCTGGACTTTAAAGTACCCTGAAACACACTGTTTAGTAATGCACTTTACATATTTTGTTATAGAATTATTAATTATTTTCACCAAATCGGTTATTGAGTAACAAACTTCTTGTATTTGAACATCTAAAAACTTTTCTGCACTCTAAAATACCCCAAAACACGTTGTTTATCGTTGCACTTTACGCGTGTTGAGATAAAATTATTTTTTGTCTCCACCAAACGGGTTTTTGAGAAACGAACTTTCCCTATTTTAACAGTTATTTTTTTGGGCTCTAAAGTATTCCAAAACACACTGTTTACGATCACACTTTATATATTTTCTTGCGAAATTATTATTTTTTTCACAAAAACAATTTTGGGGAAACAAACTTCGTCTATTCAAACATTTAAAATTTTTACTAAACTCTAAAAGATTAAAAAATTGTAAACAAAGAAAAAAAAAGCAACTTGTATTGTGGCGCCCTTTTCACGAGTACAGCAGGGAAACATATAGGATTATATATAGCTTATCGGAAAAAGAAAAAAAGAAAAAAAATATAGGATTATATATAGGATATTTTTAATTAGACAATTATTAATTCAATTAATTTATCTTTAGACCATACTCTCACTCTTCTATTGAAGTTAAACTGATGTAATTAAACACAAATTATAATGTGAGAACTCTTAGTTTTAATGTGATCACACTGTAACCGTTAATTTTAATCTAATTGTTATAGTTAAGAGTTCTCATGTAAAATAACGGTTCAGATTACCTCATATATAAGAAGCGTATCGAGCGAGAACTAGTGCTTACCGCGATAAATAAAAACTTTTAATTATAACCGTTAGATTAAAATTAATGGTAAAAACTATTTCTCACTATATATATATATATATATATATATATATATATATATATATATATATATATATATATATATATATATATATATATATATATATATATATATATATATATATACATTGACACAAAATGTTAAAATTACTGACTTACAACAATTAATAACTTCATATAAAAAATGAAATTTATTAATTCGACCGTTGAATCATTTGATATTATCATTGTGTTATCTAATGTGAGAACTCTTAATTAATTATAATGAACTTTTAAATATATTAGATTAAAATCAACATTTGAGATTACGTGCAAAATCTCGTATAATTGTTTTCTTTTTAAATAAAGATCACATTATAATTCCTTGGTAAGGTCTCGTGTAGCTGCTTATCTTTAGACGGTTATAATGATGTAATTCTGAACCGTTAATTTTAAACTAACGGTTATAATTAAGAGTTATCATGTAAATTAACGTTCAGATTACATCATATATAGGTAGCGTATCGGGTGAGAATTGTTGACCTGAAACAGCAACAACGAGAAGTAACCTGCAAAACAATAAATGTTAGAAAATAACCAGGGGGTCTGACGACGTGCCCTTAATGATTTATACATCTCAAAAGCACAAATCCCCCGAGGGAACAACGGGCCTCGTCTCAAGTCACAATAGTGACTGAGGTATCTGAACATGCAAGAATATCAGGACATGAACCCAAGAAGGAAGAAAATGAGCGTAATTTTTGGTGTGTGTCAAGAGCTACTCGACCAGTCGACCTTGGTTATTATAGGCTTCATATCACTTGTGTTAAATCAGTGTCGGTTACAAAATAAATAACCAACGATTATGAAATAAATAAGTAACTGTTACAAAATAAAAAAGTAACCGTTACAAAATAAATATAACGACAATATTAAATAAAATTCTAAACAAAAAATTAGCTTAAAATTGGCATTTTTGGATAGGCTCAAATAAGTCTAAAAATATAATTATAAAATAATATATCAGTAAATAAAATTATTATTGTTTCACAAAATTCACTTAGAAACTTTGAAATATATCACAAAAATTTACAACAAAAACTAGTGCTTACCGTGATAAATGAACCGTTAGATTAATTAAAATTAGCGGTAATACCTGATTCGCTTTATATATATATATAAGTCAAGATACACTGACACCAATTAATAATTTCGTATAGAACATGAAATATGTTAATTCGATCGTTGAATAATGTGATATTATTATTGTGTTATCTAATGTGTCATAGGTGTGTTATCTAACTTCACACATTTAATTATCTTTTAAATAATATATTACTTATCGAAATAAAGGAGTGCGATATAGTGTCAAATAAATTTTGATTTATTTGAAATTTGATATACACGATCACATCATGCTATTCTTTTTTTATCCTCCGCACAACTGCAGAGAACAATGAGCACTAAAACTCTATCTCAAAAGATTTAATATTGTCGCATGACCAAAGCTAGATTCAATCCCAAAACCTTGATTAAGCTGGAAAAGACTCTTATTTTTTTTGTTGAAGATTCGGGTTGTTAAGATTTTCTATGTAAAGTTATTAATCGATGTTAAGAAAAAAAGTCTATTAGTATTCATTTAATGTGTATAATTATTACCATTAAATGCATACATTAAATGCAATATGTATTACTTTTGTGACAGTAAATGCAATACATTACTAATATTAGGATTAATTATTAATTAATAATTATTAATCACATTTAATTAGATAATGAATGTAAAAGGTTCATAATGAACCTTTTTTTGTAGTTTAATTACTCATTTGATCCCTTACAAATCCTCACAAGTACTTGTGGGACAATTTCGGAGAAAAACCCGTATTTAAGTCATTGAATAGGATGAAATTAGATAAATTTGTTTATATTTTGGACTAATTTTTTTTGTTTGTAATCAAATCCTATAGTGGGTATTTGGAGAGTTGTGTAAAATTTATAGTTTTCATACTCTTATATTATGATTATGATTAACAACTTTTTATGTGTGTAAAACTTTTCATTATCAAAATTAAAATATTTTAAATTTATTAAATATTTTAAATTTTAATATAAATATCCTTTATAGTGTTTAAAATATATTTATTAAATATTCCCACATGGAGATAAAGTCTCCAGGACTAGAGTTAACTGCCAGTGAAAAATCTGATGCTTATCTAAAAAAGACAATAGTGCAGTGAGCGAGGCTGTGTTGTGGTACCACTAAATCCACCATTGCAATACATGTACCCTCTTTATCTGCCGCTAAGTCTAAAAATATAATTATAAAATAATATATCAGTAAATAAAATTATTATTGTTTCACAAAATTCACTTAGAAACTTTGAAATATATCAAAAAAATTAACAAAAAAACTAGTCCTTACCGTGATAAATGAACCGTCAGATTAAAATTAGCGGTAAACACTAGTTCTTACCTGATTTGCTTTATATATATATATATATATATATATATATATATATATATATATATATATATATATATATATATATATATATATATATAAGTCAGGGATACACTGACACCAGGTCTTCACGCAATAAAAACTACTTCACCAAAAGATACATTAACATCAGGTGTTAAACTTAGCGACTTACTACAATTATTAATTTCGTATAGAACATGAAATCTGTTAATTCGATCGTTGAATAATGTGATATTATTATTGTGTTATCTAATGTGTCATAGGTGTGTTATCTAACTTCACACATTTAATTATCTCTTAAATAATATATTAGTTATCAAAATAAAAGAGTGCGATGTAGTGTAAAATAAATTTTGATTTATTTGAAATTTGATATACACGATCACATCACGCTATTCTTTTTTTTAGATCCTCCGCACAACTGCAGAGAACAATGAGCAGTAAAGCTCTCTCTCAAAAGATTTAACATTGTCGCATGACCAAAGCTGGATTCAATCCCAATACATTGATTAAGCTGGAAGAAACTCTTTTTTTTTGGTGAAGACACATCACACTATTCAGGTTGATAAGATTTTCTATGTAAAGTTATTAATTGATGTTATGAAAAAGTGTCTATTAGTATTCATTTAATGTGTATAATTATTACCATTAAATGCATACATTAAATGCAATATGTAGTACTTTTGTGACAGTAAATGCAATACGTTACTAATATTAGGATTAATTATTAATTATTAATCACATTTATTTAGATAATGAATGTAAAAGGTTCATAATGAACATTTTTTGTAGTTTAATTTAATTACTCATTTGATCCCTTACAAATCCTCACAAGTACTTGTCGGACAATTTCGGAGAGAAACCGTCTTTAGGTCATTGAATAGGATGAAATTAGATAAATTTGTTTATATTTTGGACTAAAAAATTTAATTTAATTTTTGTTTGTAATCAAATCCTAGTGGGTATTTGGAGAGTGTGTGTAAAATTTAGTTTTCATACTCTTATATTATGATTATGATTAACTACTTTTTATGTGTGTAAAACTTTTCATTATCAAAATACCAACAAAATATCTTTATTAAATATTTTAAATTTTAATATAAATATCCTTTATAGTATTTATTAAATATTTCCACATGGAGACAAAGTCTCCGGGACTAGAGTTAACTGGTGCAGTGAGGGAGGATGTGTTGTGGTACCACTAAATCCACCATTGCAATACCTGTACCCTCTTTATCTGCCGCTGATTTGCATTGTGGGCTCCACCAAAAACTGGCGTTATTCCTTATGAGGGTGCATGAATCATCGCGCATTATTTCCCTTCGTTTCATCAAACGGCAACGATTACGCCATTTGTCACACTGACACACAGGATGGCTGTGTGAGTCCAGACACGTGGCAATCATTTACTGTCTCTGATTTTCTGATGATCCTATGCATGAAAGACGAACAGGTATGTATATTTCACTTTACTTTACCAGCCCCATTTATTTACTTTCATCAGATTCTATATAAACCCTACCTCCTGAGCAAAGTTGAAAACCACAACTTCTCTTCTGTCTCGTTTTTTTATGCCTCCTCCTTCTTCTTCTTCTTCTTTCATTCTCTTGTGCATTGCCTTTGTGATCATCATGGCTGCTTCCGTTGATCCTTTGGTGGTTGGTCGGGTGATCGGCGATGTTGTTGACATGTTCATTCCATCGGTTAGCATGTCTGTTTACTTTGGTTCAAAGCATGTCACCAATGGCTGTGACATAAAGCCCTCCATGGCTATCACTCCACCAAAGGTCACTCTCACAGGAAACATGGATAAGCTCTACACTCTGGTATGTAATTATTTTCTGAGTTCTTCACTATCGATCCTTCATGCATGCATGTCTCTGAGTCATAGATGGATGGATCTTGAATGCATGGGCTTTTTCTGTTCTTTTTTTCCTTGAATATGTTATTGTCATTTCAAATGGATCATCAATTTTATTATGTGCATGCATGCAGGTCATGACCGATCCTGATGCACCAAGCCCCAGTGAGCCAAGCATGCGCGAGTGGATACATTGGTAAATTTATTTCTCCTCTTTCTTAATTTTTCCTTTGAGTTTCTTGCTCTTTATTTTATCATTTTCTAACTGATCCATCTTGCTCATTCCACTTTCCAGGATCGTTGCTGACATCCCTGGAGGAACAAACCCAAACCGAGGTATATATCTAAAAGAAACCCTTTAGCCTTGCTTCTATTGCAATTTCATGTTTATCAGCAACACTTTTTATCACTCAAGTACGGTTAATCAGCAACACTTTTTTTTTTCTCAAGTGAACGTTTGTTAACATGCCATCTATCCCTGGCCAATTCTCGGTTTCAGAGATGCATGTTCACTGCTGATCTTTGCTCCGTTTCCCTGAAAAAATCAACATGCATCATGTTCTTTACCTATTAGTAATTCGCATGTTCCAGCTGGTTTCTTCTGAAAAATATCACAGAATTTCAGGGTTACATCACATCACACTCCTGCTTCCACTCTTTCAATTAATCAAATGATCATCTCACACCTGTGGATACCATTGCTTCCATTCTCCACGTGTCCTGCATGTGGCGGCTATGGACACGTGTGACAACCAGATATAATTCCCCTATATTCTCAAATAACTTATTTTTCTATTTGTTAATTAAATTCTACACCTAGCTATTTTCTTTTTATTACATCCTAGTTTTACTATCTAGTCTAGATAAAAAGAATGATTATCAAGAGTAATTATATTTGTGCACTGTCATATTTTTCAAATAATTAATTAAACCTTTTTTACGGCGAAATAATTTATTAAACCTTAATAATTGTAAAATGTTTATTTTATTAATTACAATATGCATGCAGCAATTTAGAGAACAGGTGTTAACTAAGGAATCCTTGCTTTGCAATATTCATCACATGTGCCACGTGGTTTGCATGTCACCAAGGTGGCTGCCTGCCTGGGTTTCAGGAATTAATGATAATGTGTCAAACACCAAGCATTGCCACTTGGTTCAAATTAAGAGTACAATTAATTCTGGAATAATTAACACAGTGCATGACTAATTAAAACACTAGCTAGCATATAAGCTTTTGGGTATTGTTTGTGCTCCAATATTCATTCAAGTAGCCACATGAGAATATAGTGGTAGTACAGTACAGTATATAAAGAGTTACCTTTAATTTTCTTGCAGGTAAGGAGATTCTCCCATATGTAGGACCAAGACCACCTGTGGGAATACACCGATGTATTCTGGTTCTCTTTCAGCAAAAAGGACCGCTGGGATTGGTGGAGCAGCCAACAAGCAGAGCCAGCTTTAATACTCGCTACTTTGCTAGACAATTAGACTTGGGTCTCCCTGTAGCTACAGTCTACTTCAACTCTCAGAAGGAGCCTGCAGCTAAGAGGCGTTGAGTCATGAATTCTCGTCTCTGCACAGTAGCCATACAATATATATAAAATATGGCTAGCTAGAATAATGAGGGAGGGAGGGTGTGTATATACTAGTTATATAGCTAAGCTAGCTAGGGTTACTCTCGGTCTCAGTCCCAAGAACAATTTGCTTGTTCGTTCTATGTGGTGTACTGTGACTTTGATAACTTTCTTCTATCTATATATATATATGCTTCTCCTTTGGTTTATCAAATCAAATATATATTATAAAGTTATAATAGAATACCACCTGCACCTACAAAAAGACTCCTGAAATTACAAGACACAAGCTAAATTAGCAATTACAATTGTCTCTAAGTGAATTTACAAAACTAGTCCTAACAACATTATGACCAGAAGCTAAACAAATGTTTGAACTACCTTCAAAATCCTTCCCGTTTGGGCGGTACGTACGTATTATCATTGGCAAAGAGCACTAGTGAAGGTAGTTCAAACGGGAAGGATTTTGAAGGTAGTTCAAACATTTGTTAGAACAAGAATCCGACCTGAAGGACTCATCATCTAGACAGCTGTCCGTTTAGAGCTCGGCCTAGTGACACGTGGCCCAGACAGAAGACACACAACAACCTTAGACAGGAAACCAAGCTAGCCTTTGGGGAACCGATCTCCAGGACCCCCACACCAACAAGAGCAGTTAGAAGGTCGTCGGCTACATAAGGAAGAGCCCGGCATACTGCAAAGACATCGGATAATCACACACACACCGTCATTGATCTTGTATGAACATGGCTTCCATATGTACTTGATCCTTTAATAAATATATTGATCTTTGTTCTGTACCGTATCTAAGATAAGGATATCCGAGATAGTTGGTAGGTAATAAGGTTTTGATCAATTTGGAGTTATGTCGGTGATTATTCCGAAATTTGGTTGTTCCGTGTGTGTGGTGGGTGTACTGCATAAACACTCCGATCTTTGAAGTCGATGCTTGATGGAGTTAATGCAAATAAGTGATAATTAATGCGCACTCTCTCCTTGAAATAAATGCGATTTATAGGTTTGGGAAGCACTTGGGTGTCATCATCCGAACCATTGGTTGTGGAGGTGCATAGTGGGAAAACATTGGATGAACGCTTATGGGCCTTGGTACGTTGAAGGCCCAATCGGTTGGCCTTTTGTGTGAGAGAGGGGTGCAAATAGTATGCATGTGATTTCTCCATAACATGATTGCCCCCAAGCCAGCGGTTTGGCATGTTAAGTCAAACTAGACTTGAAATATGTGTAAAAAGTGAATCGTTTTAAGTGATATTGGAGAAAAATAGCTGTATTCGGACTTTCTTACCGATCTTGTAAATGATTCAAACCGAACTGTATTACCGATCTTTGAAGATGGTTGATCTTGAATCAGCACTACTACCGATCTTTGAAGATGGTTGATGCCGAATCGTACTACCGATCTTTGAAGATGGTTGATGCCGAATCAGCATACTACCGAGCTTTGAAGATGGTTGATGCCGAACTGTACTACCGATCTTTGAAGATGGTTGATGCCGAACTGTACTACCGAGCTTTGAAGATGGTTGATGCCGAATCGTACTACTCGATCTTTGAAGATGGTTGAGTGTTGGTGACGCTTCATTTTAATATTATTTCTTTTTTAAATGAGCATTAAATGCTTGTGTTGATCGATGTGACCGTTCACGATTACTCGAGGCGTCTTTTTAATGATGACTTCCTCGATTCTTGTGTCGTTTCGATTACGATTGAGTGCGTCGCTTGAATGAATAGTGCGGTCATATCTCGAACCCTATAAATACAAGCGAGGTAATTCATTCATCTTTTTAGTTTCTGCTTCACTCAGAGCTACCGACTTTGTGGTTTTAAGCTCTCCGAGCTCTCGCTCCTTCGATTTACGACATCAAATCTCTTCATTCTTTCTCAAGACTTTCTTCCGAGGTTAGTGCTTCTATTTGAATTTACTTTATGTTGTGTTTTCAGTAGAATTTATTCTTCGTTGCGCCGTTTTCAATTCCACCGGTGAGATCTAGCCTCACCGCCATCTTTTTGCGGGATGGGGTTGTCGGTCGGGTTCAGACCTTGTTCGTGAACCCAACATCTTCTTATGATTTTATCCACGATAGCTTGCCCCCATTCCCCGTAGGTAAAAGCGGCGAAAAACAAAGCAGATAACTCGCGCCAAACGCGCTCCGACTTATAGATCAAGCCGAGCAAGCTCGCAAGTCTAGAGGTCACGATATCGGAAAGTTAATGGCATCTAGAATCGATTCTAATCCTTTAGATAGGAGAGCATGGCTTCACGAAATACGAGGAAGAAATGTCTTAGGGCCTAGAGGAAGTGATGAGAGAAGAGCTTAGACGAAGAATCGCCCACCCCTTCCGCCCCAACAATCCGAACTCGGAGGCTCAGTGGATGTGGATTTAGATCCGAGCTCTTGAGACGACTCCGATCTTGATTCGAGTTCGAATCCGATCTTGAATCGGATGGAAGAAATGTTGACGACCCTCCCGTTGACCCGTAAGAGGAAAATGTTGGTGAAGATAGAAGAGGAAAGAAGCGGAAGATACCAGAAAGTTTTGAGTTGTTATACGGGTATGAAGATTAGGGGTTAACAACGTCGACCTCCCCGTAGTTCCCCCTTGGGCTCGCCCGTGATTACTCCTGGGTATCAGAAACTTCGTATCTGAGACTCGCTATTGACTCGGAGATCGATATCGCAATTATTCAAAGAGGCTTTATGCAAAAGATCCCGTATTTGGCGTGTCTTTGGAATGGGAAAGGGCGAGCATGTGGCCACTTACCCAGATTCTCTCAAGTTTATTGTTTACTGGACGACTTTAGCTCACATGCGCATCCGTCCTCCATTCACGGCCTTTCAACAGTCGGTTTTGGCCAGGTTAGAAATAGCCCCATCTCAACTTCACCCCAATGCTTGGGCATTCGTACGAGCTTTTGAGCTGGTATGCATTCATCTAGGTCGGCCCCTTTCCCTTCAACTTTTCTTGCATATGTTTCAAATAAACAAAAGGACCGAGAAGAACAGCGGCAAACCTGCACGCTTAGAGCATTATGCCCTCCGATCCAGACCAGGAATCAAGGTTTTTCGGCCATATTCAGAAAGTTTGAAGTATGAATGGAAGAATAAGTTTTTAGGTCGAACCCGGTGTTGCGGTTGTGGTAGACCGAGTTGGGACTTTTAATGCCGAGAATGACATCGTTCTCACCACCAAGTTTCCTCTTGGTTGGACCCGTCGAGATGAGACGAAAAGGCATTCCGTTGAAAAGAATCATTTGAACGAGGAGGATCGAGAATACCTTGAAAGTGCTCCAATTTATTGCGAGATCGGATCGTCACCAACAACGAGAATAGGCCGACTCGTGGGGTTTCGATACCAAGTTGTTGGTGGCATCCGTTAAATTTGAGCAGTCGAGAAAGCTTTAGGTCGGTTTTAAGGCGTTTCTCTTAGTTTATTTTTACTATGTTTGCCGTTTTTAAATATCTGCGCGATCTTGACTTGCATAACATTTTTAACATAATTTTGCAATCTTTAACTTTGCAGATAGCATGGCCCCGAGAGGCGAATATGGCGGCTTTGAAAGCCTTAGCAATTAAAGATATTACCCGGTCATGCCGCAAGTTGGAAGTAGCGGCGGGGTTCTAGGTGAGGAAACTCTCCGCAATTGTCACTCATTTGTGCCCATCACCGTGGTTAATCCCAGGGGAAGAGGAAGAGGAAACTCGGCCATTTTTACGAAAAAGGAAGCAACCATCCGGTCGACTTCCTCCCAGGTCCAAACCCCAAGATCGGAGAAAAATGTGATTGATCCGGCGACCATTCAAAAAGCACAAAAACATAAGCCCTCTCTGCTCCCTTTGATCCACGGGCATATATGACCCTCAAGACCGAGGAATTCCAAGTGACCCCTTCGGAGTTTCACTCTCGTTTTTTCAAGGAGGATGGTCGACTTAGTGAGGAGGATAAAGCGTTTGTGTGACTTTAAAAATTAAAGGTATAGTTTCTGGTTTTCAAAACTTGCCTACCCGGACTTCCAACTTCTTTTATACTTATGTATTTATCTATTTGTACAGATCTTGAAGCCAAGTACGAGTCAGCTCGGAAAGCTGTAAGTCCACTTCTGGTGATCTCGATAAATCTCAAAAAGATGTGGAACTCTACAAGCGGATGATGAAGATTTGGAATCTAAGCGCTACAACTTGAGGCGAAAAGAAAAGCAACTTGAGGCCGAAAAGAAGCAACTTGAGGCCGATCTGACGCAGACAAATGAAAAATTTGAAAATGCTGCCGTCGAGCTTCAAGAAAAAGATGCTAAGATCGCGGAGTTGACAGCTTCGATCTCGACAAATAACTTTCCCGAGCTTCAAGAGCAAATTGAGAAACTTATCGCTCTAAATGTTGAAGCTCGGAAGATCGGAAGAAAGCTATTCGGATGGGTCAAGATGGCATTGTCGAAGCTTTCAATAACGCCTTGACCAAGTCGCCGTAGTTAATCCGACTTTGTTGCCGATCGTGATATTTTTAACCCGAGTCACGGGGTTCATGATGGTCATATTGTTGAGTTTGACCGGAATCCGACGAAGTGTCAAGGATCGTTTATCAGAAAGATGTGTAATTTGCTAATTTTCATCTGTTTTTTTGAGATCGAGGTCCTACAGTAACCGGTATTTTTGTAATGATATCTCTATATTTAACTCGTCATATTTTTGGCTTCCTTTGTGGCTACGTTTTTATCTCGGATATCTCTTCCTTCTACTTTTAAACAAGTTTAACATCTGAAAAATAGCGGTATTGATTGAATGCTTTAGCAAAGCTAGTCTATATTAAAACAAGATCGGAACTAGAATGTCTTAGCAAAGCAAGTCTATATTAAAACAAGATCGGAACTAGAATGCCTTAGCAAAGCAAGTCTATATTAAAACAAGATCGGAACTAGAATGCCTTAGCAAAGCAAGTCTATATTAAAACAAGATCGGAACTAGAATGCCTTAGCAAAGCAAGTCTATATTAAAACAAGATCGGAACTAGAATGCCTTAGCAAAGCAAGTCTATATTAAAACAAGATCGGAACTAGAATGCCTTAGCATATTAAAACAAGATCGGAACTAGAATGCCTTAGTCTATATTAAAACAAGATCGGAACTAGAATGCCTTAGCAAAGCAAGTCTAAGCTGTAATATTTCTTGAGTTTGGTGGCGTTCCAAGTTCTTGGGATCGCCTTGCCTTCTAAGGTTTCTAGCTCGAAAGCGCCATTTCCGTTTTTGTCGTGACTCGATATGGACCTTCCCGATTCGGTGCTAGCTTGCCTGCGATGCATTTTTGATCCTACATCCGCTCTTCTCAAGGCGAAGTCGCCGATGTCAAACTCCCTTGGGACGACTTTACGATTATAACGGGTAGCTATTCTTTGTTTGTTGATGGCTTCTTTGAGGATGCATGATCCGGATTTCATCTACCAGATCTAGCTCTTCTCGTAAAAAGCTTGCTCGTTGTCTTACGGTGATTTCGGATTTGAAGTTCTCCAAGATAATTCTCCGATTTCGATTGGGATGCGAACCGCTCCCATATGATAATCGGAAAGGTGTTTCTCCCGTGGAGCTTTGAGGAGTTGTTCTATATGCCCACAAGACATAAGGGAGTTCTTCAACCCAATTTCCTTTGGCATTGTCTAACCTTTTCTTCAATCCGTTGAGAAGTACTTTGTTCACGTTTCGCTTGACCATTTGTTTGGGGATGTTCCACCGTAGTGAATCGATGTTTGATTTTAAGATCGGACATCAACTTCACGAATCCTTTATCCATGAACCGAGTTCCATTGTCCGTGATTACCACCTCGGGCACCGAATCAGTAATTATCTCTTTTCGGAAAAAAGAGATGCAGTTCTTTGCCTTAATAATAGATAGTGGTTTGGCCTCAATCCATTTAGTAAAATAATCAACTGCCACAATTAAGAATTTATTCCTCCCGGGGGCTTTTGGAAAAGGTCCTAGAAGGTCTATCCCCCACCATGCAAAAGGCCATGGGGAGAGAGAGAGTTGTGAGACCGGTAGGAGGTGCAATGTGAGCGTTTGCGTGAATCGGCAATTCGGACATTTCTTCACATAGTTCCTTGCATCGGCTTCAATGGTTGGCCAAAAGTATCCCGCCCCTTAACACCTTCACGGCTAAGGATCTACCACCTAAATGTTGGCCACATATTCCTTCATGAATTTCCATTAACACATATTCGACCTCCGTGCGCTCTCTGAGACATTTCAATAATGGTGCAGAGAGTGCCTTCTTGTAAAGCTGTTCATTGAAAACTGCAAAAGATGCTGCTTTTCTTCGGACGATCTTGGCTTTTGCAGGATCGGAAGGTTCCGTGCCCGACATGATGTAATTCAAGATAGGAGCAATCCATGTTTGATCTTCATTTATCACGCATAATCGATGACATCGAGTGTAAATCGCCCCCAAAACTAGGTTTCTTTGAGGATCTCTTGTATAAGCGGCCCGGTGATTTCCAGTAGTTTTGGTGCTTGCTAATTTGGAAAGAACATCGGCTCGAACGTTGTTTGTTCTTGGGACATGCTTAACCTCGGCGAAATCAAATTCGGTCAGGAGTTTCTTGACATGATTCAGGTACTTTTGGAGGATTGGCTCTTTTGCTTAGATCGCCCCGATCCGAGACCACGAGGAGTGAATCGGTATGGAGATTTAGCCGAGTGATACGTAGATCCGAAGCCAAACGTAGGCCAGCAATGCATGCTTCGTATTCACTTGATTATTTGAAGTTGTAAATTTGAAAGTGAGTGACAATTCTATAACCACTCCAGAAGGACTTTCAAGGATAATTCCGGCCCCACTCCCTTTGGGATTGGAAGAGCCATCGACATGGATCGTCCATACTTCATTCTCGGTCTCTGCCGAAGTCATTTCTGCTACAAAGTCGGCTAACACTTGAGCTTTCATTGCCGATCTTGATTCATATTTGATACCGAATTCGGACGGCTCTCTTGCCCACTTTATTATCCTCCCGAAAGGTCTGGACGATGTAGGATTTGTCTGATCGGATGGTTTGTTCGAACGACAACTTGGTGAGAAACAAAATAATGTCGGAGTCGCCGAGTAGCTATTACTAAAGCCAAAGCTATTTTCTCTATTTTTTGATATCGGAGTTCTGGCCCTTGTAAAGCTTTGCTCACAAAGTAAAAGCAAGGCTCTGTCCTCTTTTGTTTCCGGACCAGTCTGTCGCCTCTAATGCTTCCTCGAGATATTGAGAGATACAAATATAATACTTCCTCGTGCTCAGTCGGGTTAATATCGGAGGTTACGATAATATCTTTTTAGCGGGTGAGTGCCTCATCCCGTTACGTGGTCCAAATAAATTGATTCCTTTTTAAAAGTTTAAAAGGGTAGTGATTTAAAAGCGACATTTGAGATGAACCGAGATAAAGCCGCAATCATGCCGTTAAGTTTCGAATTTCTTTCTTGGTGTTTGGGGTTTTCATCTCCGTCACCGATTTGCATTTGTCAGGTTTGCCTCAATCCCTCTTTCGGTGAGATAGAATCCCAAGAATTTTTCGGCTTTGACCCAGAAAGTGCATTTCTCGGATTTAATCTCATCCTGCTTTTTCCTTATCTCTCGAAAAAAGCTCTTTGAGATCGGTAACATGACGATTTGCTTGCTCACTTTTTGCAATCATATCATCTAAGTATACTTCTACATTTCGCCCGATCGGTTTTTGAAAACTCTGTTCATCATTTCTACGACACGTTGCTCTGCATTTTTGAGACCGAAAGGCATAACTTCGGTAACAAAAATTTCCGTTTTCGATCATAAAAGCGGACTTCTCTTGATCGGGGAAACATTGGGATTTGGTTATATCCACGAATATGCATCCATGAATGATAATAAACCAAATCGATGCATGATCGACTAGTCGATCAATATTTGGAATCGGAAAAGCATCTTTAGGACATGACCTATTAAGATCGGTATAATCAATGCACATGCGCCATTTTCCATTTGATTTTTAACAAGTACGAGGTTTGAGAGCCATGTAGTATATTTGAGCTCGATTACAAAATTAGCTTTAACTAAATCGTCTACCGCCTTGGTCGTTTGCTTCCGTCTTCTCGATATTCTCGAACCCACTGCGTTGGGCAACCCACTTTGCATCGGGATATATTGACAAATGATGGCAAGCGACTTGGTGGTATACTGTGCATGTCTTCACCGACCAAGCAAAGAGATCGGCGTGTTCCCTTAAGCTAACCGGGTTAATTCTCTTTTTATTTCGTGCGGTAGTGTCCGCACGATCTTGACCGTTTTGTTGGATCATCGCCCAACATTACTCGATGAATTCCCCGTCCGGTTTTGGTCGTTTCGGCCTTTTTTACGAATGAGGATCTTTGAGTCTTTGTCTTTTCTTCGTCGTCGAGAGCTCGAGGATCGAAGCGTGCGTCTAAATCCATTACATTTACCTCTCGAAAACTTCACTTTCTCTTCTTTCGCAGACGTATTCTTTGATGCAAGTTCGGTTTGTCTCTTGCAGAAATTTCACTTTGAGAAGGAGGTAATAGCATCTTTCGGAAGATTCTAAATCGGCATTGATTGTTACTACCTCGTTATTTTGAGAGTGAAACTTCATTTTCGGATGTCAGAGAAGTCACCGCCCGAGTTTCCCCAAAGTCGGCCTCCCAATGATGCAATTGTAGATTGATGAGCAAGGTAATACCATGAATTTAACCAGGAATTGTCCGAGATAAAGGTTCCTCTCCAAAGGTGACCCTTAAGTCTATGTAACCCATCGGTCTAGTTAGTGAACCATTGAATCCGGAGAGGTCCGTTAAAGTGATAGGGAAAAAGTTCCTTGGTGTAATTCCAATTTTTCTCTAGTACATCGAAGAACATGATGTCACAAGAGTTGCCTTGGTCAATTAAAATTCTTCTTATCTCTTTCTCGGCCATTCTTCTTTGAGATTAACGAGTGGAATGTCTTCGTTTACCTTCCGTTTAGAAGATCGTCATCTCCAAATGACAATGGGGGACGAGTTGCTCTTTGGTTGTGCCGATGATGTAGATGCTACACATTGAATTTCCTTCCACTTTCTTTTGATTGTTCTTGTTGTAGCTCCTTGGACTTCACCACACGAGATTACCATTACCACAGTCGGCCTCTACTCCTTCGAGTGTCCGCTCTTCCTTATAATCTACGATTTCTTTCCTCTTACTTCGTCAACCTCTTTCTCTTGTTTGATGCTTTTTCTTGTTGGAATGGCTTCTTGATATCGCCCGAGCTTACCTTTTTGATAAGGTCTTCAATGTCGTCTTTTAAAGCGTTGCACCGATTTGTGTCATGGCGCGCTTTGGTGATAACGACAAGACTTGTTGTTCCTCATTCCGCCGTTGGGGAATAGGATCGGGATACCTTACGTGTTTAAATTCATTGTTCGACATTCTTGCAAGATCTTCTCCTTTCCACATATGAGTTGGGTGTAGTCTCGATGTCGCCTTGTCGAGGTTTGAATTTCTAGATGGCACGATCCGAAATCTCAGGGAATTTCAATATTTGGATTTGACTTTTCGACACGAGGTCGGCTTTCTTTGGTTTGGTTAGCTACGCTTTTCACAAAGAACTTGCTAGCTTCATCGCCTTCCTCTCATGGTCGATGTACTTCTCGGAAAGACGGAGGAACTCTCCTAAAGTCGAGGGTTGGTTGATGCTTACGTCGATTTGGAATAAAGTGCCTCTGCGTAAACCCGGGATAGGAAATATAGGCGAAATTCCTCATTCAACCCATGCACCTTTCAGGCTTAGTGTTGAATCTTGCAATATAAGACCGGATAGATTCATCATCGGCTTGGTGGATTGCATGCAACACCATCCATGATTTCGCCTTACCTTCGAATGTGCGAAGCTTTGCGAGAATAACTTGGAAAGTTGTTCCCGGGGAAGAGATTGAATTTCTTGGGATGTCTCTCGAACCATAAAACCGCAGATTTTTCAAGGGTGAGGGAAAAAGTCTACACATGATCTCACTGGAGCATTCCGATATTGCATCATGGTTTCATAGTACTCTAGATGAACATCCGGGTCTCCGAGTCCGTCATAAATTTTCAAGTGTTCGGGGAGGTTTCTCTAAACCTGCGGGAATAGGAAATAATCTATTTCAAGTGAACGCCCTCTTCTCGGTGGTTGCAACTCTGTTTCTTCTCCCGGTTTCGAGCTTTGCGAGGTTGGTAATGGAATGATGTTGTTTTTTCAGGGCTCTCTCTTTATAGTAGTGATGTCCGCGCCTTGGAGGACTTTCTGCGCTCCTAGGCCAGTTATGCTGCGTGGCGAGGATGATGCATTAGAGGAATCTTCTTCGCCGCGAGTCCTCTATATTTCTAAGAGTTGCCCTCGGCTCTTCTCTTCCTCGTCTTCTAGGTGGAGATCGATGATAATGACGCGTCGTCTCGGAGGAGAACGATGTCGTCTTGAGCTCGGTGGTTCTTCCGGG
The DNA here is from genome assembly GCA_020916435.1 of Oxytropis ochrocephala. Classification (NCBI taxonomy): domain Eukaryota; kingdom Viridiplantae; phylum Streptophyta; class Magnoliopsida; order Fabales; family Fabaceae; genus Oxytropis; species Oxytropis ochrocephala. The sequence goes on along the minus strand of CM037091.1, from coordinate 457,043 downwards.
ATGCTCGAGCTCGTCTGTCATCGGGTTAATCCGGGGATCATATCATTGCGGAGACCCCGATGCCCGCAAGATCTCGGGCACGATAACTGCGCAACCTCGGCTTCTAATTACGAAATGCGGAGGCTCCCGCGGCGAGATGCTTCATTATCTTTGATTTAGAATTTGAACAAATTTGTTGTAAAGTGTTTCTTGGAACGGAATAAGCGTAGGAGGTGAAGGAGCTCGATAAGAGGTTGACTCTGTTATTGATATTTCGGTCGAGAATGTTGGTTCTCGCAATCCTCGGGGTTCCTTCATCTTGTGGCCAGGATGATACTTGCTATCCGCACTGCCGGTTTGTGATTCGGGATCCATGATTGATCAAAAATAAATAGATAAAGTTTTTAGTGAGTTCGGGAAAACTCCCACCGTGGTCGCCAATGTTTGCATCAGTATCTAAGATAAGGATATCAGAGATAGTTGGTAGGTAATAAGGTTTTGATCAATTTGGAGTTATGTCAAAAGTGATTATTCCGAAATTTGGTTGTTCCGAAATGTGTGGTGGGGTGTACTGCATAAACACTCCGATCTTTGAAGTCGATAGTGATGGAGTTAATGCAAATAAGTGATAATTAATCGCACTCTCTCCTTGAAATAAATGCAGATTTATAGGTTTGGGAAGCACTTGGGTGTCATCATCTGAACCATTGGTTGTGGAGGTGCATAGTGGGCTGTTGGATGAACGCTTATGGGCCTTGGCTGTTGAAGGCCCAATCAGTTGGCCTTTTGTGCAGAGAGGGGTGCAAATAGTATGCATGTGATTTCTCCATAACAATCTTTTATCCGAGAACACCCACCTTCTAAGAAGAGTTGAAAAAAAACATCCACTATATATGGATCCTAGACCAGAAAGGAGTACAAAGATCATTGTTTGGGGAAGTAGCCAAGAGAATATTGTACAAATTACAAACTAATTAACAGCATATAAGAATTAATAAGGGGAAAACACCAAAAAGCTAAGCTACCAATATACTACTACACCATAATTAACTGCTATAGCATGCATTTAAAAATCGGTGTCCAACTTTTCCTTTGCAAAAGGAATTAATTTTCTTGCTAAACCAATTTAAAAAGGATATTGAATACACATGGATGATGAGAGAATGATGTAGATTGCCATGCTAAACCTTGTGAAGCAGACAGTTAGTTCTTGCAGGAAACTCAATCTCGTTGCCTTTCCGACCTTGAGATAATATATATAGGTTCTCTAGAAATTAAGAGATGGTGCAACATTATTTAATTTAACAAAAATAAATGTTTTGGTCAAAACAAAAAAGTGTAGAGTAAAGATTTGATGTACTTTGAAATTTTTTTCAGTAAATAATTAATATTCGATGTTTTTGTGGATAATACTACCAGCTTAATATTTAATTAAGTTGAAGTGAAGATATAAGGAGTCAATCAAGGACGAACAGACAACGAAATAAAGATTAATCCAATCCAGCAAGAGAATGTTCACTTGACAAAGGAAAGCAAGGAAATCACTCACCGTACAGTCTTTCTCGCTACAGCTGCATGTTAATTAGTTAATTTGCAGCTTCAGTCAAAGTTTGTTTATATATGATCAAAGAGAGGAATATATATATATATATATATATATATAATTATATGTAGAAGAACGTCTCTCATGATCTCAGGTATATATCGAAAAGAAGAGGAGTAAAGCAAATATTAAGTAGGTAGCTAGCTAGCGAGGTGGAAAGTGCAATGGAGAGTTAGCTTTATTACCATGCGGAAACACATGGTTGACACACACACACACACAACACACACACACACATACTCCATCTGGACCTATTTATAAGCAAAAAATCACTTTTTATGTTCATTAGAAAACTAATGTATTTAGACTATAATGTAGTCCAAATACATTAGTTTTCCAATGAACATAAAAAGTGATTTTTTCGCTTATAAATAAATAATGAGAAAATATATATATATATATATATATATATATATATATATATATATATATATATATATATATAATAGAGATCGAAATCTAGCTAGCTCTTACTTGCAGGCACTGAGAGAGACTAACCAGCAACCATTGACTTACGGGTATCTATCATCCCGTGTGCAACAACGAACGAGGATAGCAGTAGTATTATGAATGTATATGTGTGTGAGACAGTGAGAGTGAGAGTGAGATAGGGAGGGGTTAGTTACATACAAGAGTTTCAATACGTTGAAGAGTAAATGAAAGCAACTGTTGGGTTGGCTCATCAACCACCTTGCTACTAGCTAGCTACCATATTTTTTTGGTTACATAAGTTTTAAGTTGATGGAATGACGCCCCAATCCAATGCAGAATTTCAAACTCTTTAACCAATTATGAAGGTTAGTAGTGGATCTCTCAGATACAAATCCTGACATACTCTACTAGACAAATCATTGGGGTTTGTAGCTACCACATAGTTTTGGTATCCAAACAACTTTTTATATAAAATAAATAAGGAGATAAATACACAATGCGATAATTTTACCTAATCACTTACTCTCCCAGTAAATCTTAACTTTTTGCCTCTAACAAATCATTAATTTTATAATTTTTCACACAAACGAGGAAGGAAAAAGGTTATTTAATTTGAAGAGTATTTTAGTAATTTCATTGAGTTAGGAGGAGTGGGAAAGTAAAGAGGGGAAGTGGGAAAAAAAGGGCCGTTGTTGATTTATTGATTGATACGACCCAAGTTTTATTGTTCCTCGTTTTTTTGGGTCAAGTGAATATGGTTTTCATTGATAAAACGAAGTGGGCTAGGCCCAACCAAACCATCAGTACACATGAAACACACTAGTCCAAATGAAAATAGAGCAAAACAGTAAACCCGACCCACAAACCGAAACTGGCTAGCTAAGGAAATTAAATTGTACTCAATTACACCCAACCACCAAACCCAATCACGACGGTAATGGCCGGCGGTGACGCCATGGAAGGGGTGGAGTTGGGTGGTTACATGTGGAGAGGAGGGAGGGTGGGGGTATTGGTGGGATGTTTGGGTAGGGAAAGATGGGGTGTGAGTTTGAAAGATGGGGGTGTTGGTAGCCGAGTAGGGAAAGATGGGGCGTGGGTTTGAAATAAGAAGTGATACTTTAGAGTTTTCGATACAATGTGAGTTCCGAAAAAAAATGGCGTTTGCTTTTCCCACACCACCTCCTACTCAAAACACACTCCATAAGAGTGTGAAAAGATTAAAAGACCAGCCAAAACCTTTTTTTTTTTTCAGGAAATTTCACTTGTTCGAACACGGGCCTTCGAACAGGTTCGAATGACATCGTTCGTGTGTGTTAAATCTTGACTTCACACTCTCTTTGGGCGTTTTTCACTGTTTGGTGAGGTCATGCGAGCTGTTCGCATGGCGCTGTTTCAACCCGCTCGAACGACATCGTTCGAGTGTGTTAAATATCGACTTCACACCCTCTTGTGCGTAATTTCACCTGTTCGAACGAGGTCATTCGAACAGTCTTTAAACACGTGAACTCAGCGTTTCACGCGAGGTTATTTTTGGAATAAAATTTGTTAAGAGGTGTGAAAGAGTAGGAGGGGGTGTGGGAAAAGCGATGGGTAAAAAAAAATGTTGATTTTTATACCCTACACTTAGACACTATACCCCCATAAAAATTAACTTCTTTTTTTTATATAATCCCCCACAAAAATTATTTATCTTCATGTTACCCTATTAATTTTACCATGTTTATTGTATTTAATTTTATTTTTTTTAGAGATTTATCTATTTTTTTTCAGGTATGAGTGTGACTGCACTAACTGCTAAAAAAGGACTGCACACTATACTAATCCGAGATTTACTGCTGTAACAATGTAACGGAGAAAATATGCGTTGTTTTTCAGATAGATGGATTTGAGTTTGAGAAAGCTAAAAAAGTTTAACAATTGATTATTCATTCATTAGTGGTTAGTTCAATTCTTCTTCTGGCATCGTGCACTGCATACATTCCTTATTCTCATCAATTTAAGCACACACACACACAGCACTTCACTTTGAAAGTTGAAATTAGAACGAGCAAAGACTAAAACAACTAAACATGAGCCTGGTGGAGACTTACTCCTGCATGCCCTCAACGGAGCGTGGCCGTGGGATTCTCATCTCCGGCGACTCCAAGTCAAACTCAGTGCTGTTCACCAACGGCAGATCGGTAGTCATGATGAACCTCCAAAACCCCCTCCAACTCTCCGTCTATGGGGACCACGCCTACCCCACCACCGTCGCCCGATTTTCCCCCAACGGTGAATGGGTCGCCTCCGCTGACGTCTCCGGCACGGTCAGGATCTGGGGAACTCGCAACGACTTCGTTTTGAAGAAGGAATTTCGAGTCCTATCGGGTCGGATCGATGACCTTCAGTGGTCCCCTGACGGTCTTAGGATCGTTGCCTGCGGCGAAGCTAAAGGAACCTCCTTTGTTCGCGCTTTCATGTATGTTATCATTTCTTTTCTTCTCAATCTCAATTATCCCACTATTTTCACTCTTTTACTCATCTATTTGACTTTTTACCATAAGCCAGCCAGGATCCATCTCTTACATTTCTTCTAATTTATTTATCGCTTTTATTTTCAGTAATTATTATTATGTTTGGCTAGGCTTTTTCTTTTACTTTTCAATTTCATTCACTCTGCCATGTTATCAACTCTGCAATGGATGATAATAGGTGGGATTCAGGGACGAATGTTGGTGAATTTGATGGTCATTCAAGGCGAGTTTTGAGTTGTGCTTATAAACCAACAAGACCTTTCCGCATTGTTACTTGCGGAGAGGACTTTCTTGTCAACTTTTATGAAGGACCGCCTTTTAGATTTAAGCAATCTCACAGGTAGGTATCCTATCATTTTATACTTCAACAAAAATGCCTTAGTTGATGGATCTTCAAAACAAATTTCTTTCCAAATTAAGTGTTTAATCATACTACCGATGGTCTGTGTGAATTTATTTTTGTCTCATTTTTCTGTTGAGTTTAATTGGTATGTAGTGCCACCCATCAACCAATAAAATTTCATGGTAGTAGGGGTGACTTTTAAGACAGTTGAGTTGAGATGAAGTGAGTCATTTTTTATGACATGTCGCTTCATGATTGGATGACGTCGTAAAAAACCTTATACATATAAATTAGCTTTTTTTTCTGTTTTGATTTGTTCTCATATTTGGTCCTTTATGCCTCTTACACTAGTCTTGACACAATAATCTGTTTATGTACAGGGATCATTCAAATTTTGTCAATTGTGTAAGATATTCTCCAGATGGGAGTAAATTTGTAACCGTAAGTTCTGACAAAAAGGGTATCATATTTGATGGAAAGAGTGGAGAAAAGATTGGTGAGTTGTCTTCTGAAGGTGGACACACTGGCAGTATTTATGCTGTTAGCTGGAGTCCTGATGGAAAGCAAGTAAGTAACTTCTGAGTATTTTTTATTGATTATAGCAAAGTCCTCTGATGTATTGATCCCATTTTCTTGTTTTTGTCTTTCTCTGTCTTCATTTCAATGCATGATTTTAATCACTTAACTTTGTGTCGCAAAACTGTGAATTGGTTTCAAGTTTCATGTAACATTTCAAAAAGGTTGCCTTTTTGTTACTAATATTCTCAATGAAGTTACAAAAATAAGGTAAAGTAAAAGGCATGCAAATTGCAATAATAATTTGTTTCCTATTAAATATAAATGCTGTGCTGCAGTTTTTTGAAGACAATTTATGGTGCATACAAGTTAAACATTGCATAAATTAGGGCTGAGGAATGGAAATTAGAAGTTTTTGTTTTGTATTTCCTCCTTTTGCAAGGCTTGACATATACTTTACTTTCCACTATGAAGCTCTCAAAATGAGCTATTTGTGCATGTATGGTAACTTGCAATGATCTGTTTTGTTATCTCGTCTTTTGGGAAAATTTCCTATCAAGTTTAGAAGAATTTATTTAGATAAATGTTGCATTGTAGACCTATTTGAAATTTTAAAAACATTAGATATTAGCAACTTTAGTTGTTGACTTTGCTGTGAATATTATTGTTTGCTTGCTACTGGATATGTTTGGCATAGCAGTCCACACGTTAATATAGTATGCATAGTTCAATTGGCAAAGTTATTGTCCTAATTAACTTTCGATTTTGTAGTTAAATACTTGAACCATTGTATTTGCAAAATTGTTATTTTCTCCGTTTACTTTTCTACTTGTTTTTTGCACAAGTCTATTTTTTCTCTTCCCTGTAAGATTGACACGTTTTGATTTGGATAATCTGATCTTCAAATGTAATGTTATCTGTAGGTGCTGACTGTGTCTGCTGACAAGTCTGCAAAAGTATGGGACATAACTGAGGACAACAATGGAAAGGTGAAGAAAACATTGACTTGTTCTGGCTCTGGTGGAATTGAAGACATGTTAGTAGGGTGCCTATGGTTGAACGATTATCTTGTCACTGTTTCTCTTGGTGGGACACTATCTATCTTTTCGGCAAGTGATCTTGATAAAGCCCCGACATCGATTTCTGGACATATGAAAAATGTTTCCTCCGTAACTATTCTTGGAAGTAACCCTAGAGTTCTCTTGTCTAGTAGTTATGATGGCTTAATAGTCAAGTGGGTTCAAGGAATTGGATATAGTGGTAAATTACAAAGGAAGGAGAATTCTCAAATCAAATCCTTAGCATCCGTAGATGAAGAGATCGTCACATCTGGATTCGATAATAAGGTGAGTGTTTTTCTTATATTCTTTAGCTAATATGAAAATGATAATCATTACCTTACATTTATTCCCTTTTCATTTTCACAATTTATTATGGATGTTAAAAATATGTGGTGTTTGTCATTTGCATTTTAATAATATACTGTTTTCTTTATGTGATGAAATGAATCATTTAAATCGCATTCTCCATTTGAAGTATATTGGTTGTAGAGTTTCATAATTCATACAAATCTCTGATGTACTTGGCTAAATCTCTTGTCCTTTTGACCAATTGATGGTAAGGACCATTTGTCTCCCCTACAGTACTAGTTCTATTGAGCTCATTAAGTGGCAAGATTAGCAATTGCCGTATTAGTTCAGAAATACGATAGTTCAGCAGATGAAATTTTTATGTATGTCTTGCTTTAACCGTGAAAGAATGCTTTTGTTCACTGATAGTTTGGCAATTGAAATTTTTATGTATGTCTTGATTTAACCATGTAAGAATGCTTTTGTTCACTGATCAGTATCTACTTTGTTGTTTATTGTTCCTGGAAATATATTTAAGAAAATTTTGTTGTGTTCTATATAGTGATGTGATATTCTCATGCAACATGTTTTTTTTGTGAGAAAGCTGCTCATTGGATGATGCTTTTTTATAATAAGATAAGATGTAGCAAATTAGTGGTGGGCCAAATTTCAAGGCATCTGTAAATTTGAAAGTGAAGAAAACTATGGTTTTTTTTTTCTCTTATTCATCCATTTCCTCTCTCCTGACAACCAGATACGGCGAGTTTCTTTACATGAGGATCAGTGTGGAGATGTTGAAGCCGTTGATATAGGAAGTCAACCAAAGGATTTTAGCGTTGCACTTTTATCTCCCGAACTAGCTCTGGTTTCAATTGATTCTGGAGTTGTCATGCTGCGTGGCACAAAAATTGTCTCAACCATCAATCTTGGGTTTACTGTTTCAGCATCCATTGTCTCTGCTGATGGAAGTGAAGCCATCATTGGTGGACAGGATGGTAAATTGCACATATATTCTATTTCTGGGGATACCCTTGTAGAAGAGGCTGTCCTTGAGAAGCATCGTGGTGCAATTAGTGTCATACGGTATTCTCCGGACTTTTCAATGTTTGCATCAGGGGATGTCAACCGAGAAGCTGTAGTGTGGGACCGTGCCTCCCGAGATGTGAGTACAAACTTTATATAACCAAAGTATTATGTTTACTCTCCATCTCTAATGTGTTTACTGTCTAGCTGCATTTTGTGCTTTAATCAACCTTTTTTTTATATATATATTTTTTGTGTTGCAGGTGAAGCTTAAGAACATGTTGTATCATACTGCACGGATAAACTGTCTTGCTTGGTCCCCTGATAGCCGTAGGATTGCTACAGGATCACTTGATATGTCCGTTATTATATATGAAATTGACCAGCCTGCATCTAGTAGAATTACCGTAAAGGGTGCTCACCTAGGTGGGGTTTATGGGTTAGTATTCACTGATGAATATAATTTGGTTAGCTCAGGTGAGGATGCTTTTATCCGTGTCTGGAGGATAACCCCTCCCTGAAATATCAAGGTTGAAAAGGGAAATTTTTGGTGGATTCGAAAAACCAAAACTGACATGGAATGTGCTGTGCTTATCACCACAAGTTGGAGAATGGAGAATACATACAAGACAAATGAGCTTCTTCTGATTGTTTTTTCATATCACAAATAAACTTATTGCAACTTGCAAGCATCGGTTTGGTAGTCACTCTTGATTTTGCAGTATGAAGCTGGGGCCATTTTTCTGGTTGCCGCTTTTTGAAATTGGTACGTTTTGTGAGAGTGTATAGGGGTTCAATATGGGTAGCACGGGTTTTGCTTTGAAGGTGCTGATAGACTAAGGAACGTCAGCAACGATTTAACCTCACCAAATCCCTTATGGCTCCATTTGATTTCCTCTTTAGAAGATAGATACTCAATCGGATCCTCCTGCCTGAGGCCAGATTAATCCTACTGTTTGTTTGTAATTGGTGTGCATTTGCATGTTTGTTGTTTGTTCTTGATAAACCCGCCTAGCCGCGAACAATGGCTGCATGTTTGTTGTTTGTTAATTTATTGAATGTTATTTCAAAAGTACAAATTAAAGGACAAATTTTGTTTGATATCTGCATGCGTTGAGTTCAATTACATTTCACGATCCGTAAATATCAGAGAGTAACACAGTCAAGTGTATTTTTGGCACTTTTCAGGTAAAGCAGAACGGCCCCCAAAATTGTTACAAAATTTTGACATAGTAAAATCTGAATACAACAGCAGTAACTAAGCATAAATTAACAGACATAAATTCGAAGAAAACATTATTGAAGTCTAAATATATGATGAGTATGACAGTAAAGTAGCGACTTAGATGCACAACAGAATCTATGGGGCTGATCTATCTCAAATATAGAGGTACGTGGTTTATAGGATTTGGCATTGAATCCCACACAGAGAATGCACTTGAGCTTGTCATCCATTTTTCAGACATTTCAAGGAAGTGCCTGTCAATTACATCCTTCAAACTCTCTGTTTTGTTTACCCATTCAAGCCCTTCATCTGTGTATGTTTTTGAGTTGAAATTCGTTGTGAAGAAACGGTCAGCTTCTAGCCTCCTAAACATCATAGTCAACACATAAAAAACATAAGACTCTAACTCAAAATCATCAATTTTCTTTGCATATACAGTATCGATGGACTTACCTTGAAGCCATGATCACGAAAATAAAGAAAGTGGTCTCACTGATAGCAAACCCTTTTATCTTCTTCTCTGCATGGAGACCCACTATCAAGTCCAGCTTCTCAACATCATCTTCATATACCTCTTTGAGAGCTTCAATGACCTCTTCATCGTCTGTTAAATCTTCCCACTTGCTAATAGGGATCATTAGTAAGTTTCTTCTGAACTCATTATACCTCGCAACTCCCCTTTCTCTATCTCTATAAACTGATACAAGCAAGTTTCAACATTTTAGATCAAGTTGATGATATAAGATTACATACGCATGTTTGCAAAAGGTACTACACTAAAAGAAATGTGAACTCAAAGTTAACTAACTACCTTCCATGGTAGCCAAGTCAACTGGATCAGGTCTATCTTCTCCATCTATATCATGTGCAATGAGGTTCCTTAGCCATGTTGGGTAGTTCCATAAAGTAACAGCACCACATGATTGATGACCCATGGATACTAACATTTGCTCCATTCCTATTTTTGATAACCTCTTTTCCCCTTCTTTTCCTATCATTTCCCTCATTGGCACCCTGAACAAAATATTTACAACTGTTCTTGTTACCCATCTCATTACAAAACCAAACAATCTGAGGTAATTAAGGTAAAAAATTCCTAAGTCTTAGGCACAAAACTAGAATCAGTGAGAGGGATAAGAGCATATACTTTTCAAGTATGGGAGGGAATTTTTCTGCTCCTGTTGTAGGCTTGATGTCTCGTAGGAGAATCTCATCAGGTAGCAGTGTATGCATTCTGTAAACACTCACAAACTCTTCAGTGAGAGAGTAGGGAACTCCATGATCTCTTGGCTTGCTAAGACCAACTAATCCGCTAAGTTCGGGTCCAAGAATGTTTCCAAATAAATCTTTGAACTTCTTCCCCAAAAATTCATACCTGTCAGCCAAAAGAAAATAAACAATAGTTTCAGTCAAAACTGCAGCTAGTATTGTCTCCTTAACCTTTTGCAAAGTTATTCAGACCTACCAATTGATCCTCATAGCTGCCAGAAGAGTATCAGTCTTTAAGAGTTCTACAGTCCAATCAATTGTGTGGATTTTTGCAATCACTGCTGAAGTCACCAATCTTGCATACCTATAGAGCTGCTCATCATCAAAATCTGGATAGTGTTCCTATAAGCAAAGGACAATACCGCGCATTATTTGCTATTTGAGGTAAATGAGTGAAAAGGCGGTAACAGTAAATGGAGACAAGTAATGCAATACAACAGATGAAAAGAGTTTACTCACTTTTAGCATGTCACAAACTGCATTGTGTTCTTTGATAAACAAGGCCTGCAAAAGGGAATAGCCAGCCCAGGTATTTCGAACATCACCCGAGACTGGAATACCTTTCTCGTCATGCTCTAGAAGCCCGTCTTCTGAGATATTCAGTTTTCCGTCCTTGAATGTCCTTACTCTTCTCATTCCCTTCTCATTGTTGCCATATATCACACTTCCATCCCTATTAATTACAGTCACCCAAAAAATATGATGAAGCTCTATACTGAATATGTTCTTCCAAGATTCCTCTTATTGCACTAAACGGGTTTACCGTAGGAAAAATTGGTTTTGAACGAATTAATAGTGAGCTGAATACCAAATAGTTTATGTTTAGATTCATTCACATAAAAATAAGTTGAACAATCAACCTTAACCAACTTGTGCTCCTTTTAGTGATCAAGATATCAGTTTCAATGTTAAGGTCCTACTTACCACCAAGGAGTCCTAGTATTTTGAAAGCCAAAGTTGATGTCTGAAGAGCCAGTTTCGAATTTCTTAGTCTTGAAAAACTTGAAAGTCTTGAGAGGACAGCCACTTGAAATACTATCAGGAGCACTAATTTCCACCTGTTCCAAAAATCATACAAGAAGTGCATTTGGCTAAGATCCAAACTAAAAAAAACACACCACGGATATGGATAAGATAGTTAGGTTCATTTCCTCGGCATGTCATTAACATGACTAATTTGGATTTAAAGCAGAGACAACAGGTCTATAATCAACCAATTAGTTACATAAAAACTTCTTAAAAAACGCTTTGTTGTAATGAATAATGATAATGATAGGACCTGTTCAGTGTCTTCCAAATGATCAACCCAGTCATGAATCATAAACTGTATCCAGGAGCAAGCTATAATGTTGAATTGCTTCCCTGTGTCTTTGAATTCCTTTCTTGTTAGCAGCTTTGAGGCCACCACAGCTGGGTGAGGATCAAAACGCTGCAGAAAAGAGAAGAGACTTATATCATCAATTAATCAATTAATTAATTATTAATAATAATTGAGAAATTGAATGGGTTAATTACCCCATAACTGGAGGTGGTGGGAGGCATATTCCGACCTAAGCAAGTTCCCTGGCTGCCAATCAAATGATCGGTGGGGTGGTTGAAAGTACCGGAGGGGGTGCGATAAGCAAAGAGTTGCATATCATAGTTGTGACCACCACTCACTCCTCCAACATGCAACAGATTATAACGGTTGTGAAAATGCCTCCTAATTCCCAAGTATGATGCCCCTAACAACACTGGTAACCTATGCCACAACACAACTTTGTCCACTAAATGTATCACCTATATACAATATTACACACTAATTATTATAATAATAATCACGTAAATATTAATGTATGGTATATATCAAAACACATACAACACGCTTAAATAAATTATAGAGAGAGAGAGAGAGAGATGAAGTGTGTGTGGTTATAGTACTGACATAGAAGAGTATGGTGTCAAATAGAGTCATTTTGGCTACAAGAGGTTGAAGCTGAGGATGAATGAAGGGTGCAGAGAAAATATGAGAAGAAAACGCCATCACTTTTTCTGAATATTATTATTCAAACAGTGTCAACTCTCAGTCTCACAATTACTTTCGACTGCTTTAAATATATATATATAGCACTTTTCTTTTGGATTTTCGCTTACCAAAAATCAATTGGAATTATTCTTTTCAGATAATGCAAAATCAGAGGTTATGATTGCTCCAGCAGCATATTAAATGGCCGACTGCAGTGTATCATGACTGCACAGAACCATTGTCCAGAACAATTATCGTATTTTCGGTTTCGATGGGTCTCTCTCTCTCTCTGTCATGACGCTATTCCATGCCTGCATATTTATCAGACCATTCAATGCTTTTTCGTGCCTTTCTTTTACAAGTAAAAAAGTTGATTTAACTCATCTAAATTTTTTGACTAAATAAATAAATTTCTTGTTCATATTTTGTTTTGAGATTGAGAATTGTTTTCAATTTACCTCATCACAAGAGGATTAGTTGGGATTGGTATTTCATACCTCTTAAATACAAATTATGTCACATTTGGGTTCAAGCGCTCTTAGTGCTTCTTAAATAAATCATTCTTTATTTAAAAAAAGAAAGAAAGAAAAAAAAACATGTTGGGGTTTGGTATGGTATCGTGATTATATCTAGGATATCCTTAACCAAAAAACTCGACAAGTAAAAATGAAATGAAAGATTAATTTTTAAAAAATATCATATTCCATTCAATGTATACTTATTTTTTAATAAAATAAATTTAGACTTAAATATGTTTTAAATCTTTGCAAATAAAAAAAATTTGCAAAATCAACTATTTTCAAATAGGTCTTTTTGTTACTAACTCCATTACAAAAATGATAATATGTATGAAAGAATTCCTATGTAGTTTTTCTAATCATTTTTATTTATTTTAAAGGTCATTATAAGTAACAACTTTGAATTTTTATTAAAAATTAAATGTATTCCCCATACCCCTAATTAAATCCCCAAATCCTTCAATCTTCTTCAAAATCGACACTCCCAAATCCTTCGATTGCTTTACTCGCATCACCACCACCTATATTTTTCCTTTAGATTGCTTTACTCTCATCCTTACACCACCTTGCTTTTCCGAAAACACGGTAACAGAAAGAAAATCCAGTTTTATTCCCAATTTAAAAATGGAAAATTAAAGATTGCATTTCAATATCTCTCTATTTTAATTTTTAATAGGATTTCATAGAAGTAAAAATAATACCTATTTTGTAATGAGAAAATCATACCTATTTGATAATTTTCAACAAATTTGAATTGGATTTTTTCCGACCAGCATCCATTTGAATTGGATATAGAATCCGCATAGTTAAGAAACAAAAAGAATATATGATATAACTCCCTCAAAAATCTTAAGTTACTGCATTCTCAGGACTCGATTCACACACTCATGACCTTTGATTAAGTTTTTTTAAGCAAATTGAAAATTTTATTAAAAAGGGGGAAAAGACAATAAACAAGAGCTTGGGTACAAGAACCAAACCCAAGCAGAACCAAAACAAAATGAACAATGAAAAATTAGGAATCAAGCATATCTAAAGTTGTGTTTTATGTTCTCCTTCAATTTATATTTTTGAGGTTTAGATAAGACTTTTAGTTAAGTTGGAAGAGACCCTTATTATCTCATTCAAGCGTTATTGAGTACTAATTGAGCCGTATAATAAATTATTAGTTAAAATTACACTAAAAGACCTTTAAGTTATTTATTTGTAACAATATGACCCTTTAAGTTTTTTTGTAACAAATAGTTCATTTTAGTGATTTTCTAAATTTTTATGTATTTTATGTAATACTTTATATATTGTGTAACCAAACATATTTTGGTCAACCAAAGTATTTTTTTGATGTAATCAATGATATGACATTTTACTAAAACGATCAACGGTGTCAAAGTTAGATAACTTAAAAATTTGTTACAAAAAAACTTAAAGGAGCAACTTGATACAAATAAATAACTTAAAGATCATCTGGAGTAATTTTGCCTAAAATTTACTATTTAATCAATTTCAAAGATGAATTACTATTCTACCAAAACAAAAAAGATTATTTCTACACTACCAAAACAAAACAAAAAACAATGTAGTAAACATGAAAAAAAAATTATACATGAAAAGATATATACTATTATAGTACTATTCTGAAAAATAACAATAGTACGATCAAGATACAATATGTAAACATGTTTTCAAATCTTCTTTATTGTGAAAAAGTAATTGATAGGATATTTAATTTAATTATTAACGTTGAATTACATCATTAGTTATAAAATATCATAGGATTGTTTCCTTATTAAAGTTCATACAAGATTTTATAATAAATAACATAATCTAAACCATTAATTTTAATATAACAGTTATAATTAAATGTTCTCATTACCTAACAAATACAAAAAAAAATTACAATAAATATAAAAATAATATAAATTTAAAACCCTACAAGAAGTGAAAATTTAGCTGAGATCATGGCCCAAACGAACTCCCATAAAGTCACAATTTTGAAAACATTTAGCTTTGAACACTACTAACTATAATATTTTGTGTGTAATAATGTTCCATGTCTGTTTTCCTAACATTGTCAAATTGAATCTATGAAAGTGTCGGAAAAAACTAACAAAATTGAACACTCTAGGAGAAACATAATCCAAATTGAAACAACTAACCAAAAGAGCAAAAGTACACTAGCAACATTACACTAAATACTAAGCACCGTAATCTGCTTCAACACGAGTTCTTTTACTAAATATAGCACACTACTGTGACGGATATCTACGTTCACTTCACAGCTAAATGTTCTATAAGGTTGGTGAGCCAAATATAAAATATAACATTAATAATGAAAAATGCAATCATAAGAGATGGCAAGTCCACAAAACACAGTACTAAATTGGTAATTTTCATAGTCAACAATAGCTAATACAAAAGAGGATTCCATTCTCATAAGCTAAAGCAGAAAAGACAACAAATTTTATCAAAATTAAACAAAAATCCAGAATTCTACTGAAATCTTCCTGGTCAGGTGAATCTGCAACAAAAATTTCATTGTAAAATTAGAAAACATCCAGAAAAAAAATAGTAATTGTAAGACTTAACATTTATCATTAGCATAGTGAATCACAACTTATAACAAAATTACAAACCATACATTACGTTTCTGAGAAAACCCGACTAATTTATTAACTTCAGCTATACAATTTCTTCCCTTAGTTGGCAGTAGTAGCACAAATTCAACACAACTCTAGGGCATGGGAAACCCATAATAAAACCGATTGAAACCACAAGAATTGAAGTTTGTATCAAGGATTCAATTTCTGTTTCGAAACTTTTAGCATTATTTTTCTGGTAACAAAAACTTCGAGTATTATGCTAGCAAGTTCAATATACACATTAGAACATTGATTAATCCATCAAAAGAAAGGCAAGTGAGGTTTGTATCAAGGACTCAATTTCTGTTTCTGTTTTCAAACTTCTAGTACTCCCTCCGTCTCATATTAAGTGTCGTTTAAAGTTATGCGCGAGTATAAAGAAAATGATTGGATATGCTAAATTCTATGGTGGAAAAATGCAGTAGAAATAAAATACCAATACACCTTTCTCAATTAGAGCAAAGGCACGGTTATTGATATTTTAAAGTAAGGGTATTGTCGGAAAGTAATAATAAATGTTGTATTGGAATTCTAAAGTGACGGTTAATTTGAGATAAAGAAAAATTCCAAACAGGACACTTAATGAGATGGAGGGAGTATTATGCTACAAAGTTCGTTAGTAAAGAACATTGATTAATCCATCAAAGGAAAAGCAAGTGAGGTTTGTATCAACTATCAAGGATTCAATTTATGTTTTCTAACTTCTAGTATTTTGCTAGCAAGTTTGAAATACAGATATATTGATTAATCCATCTAACGAAAAGAAATTGCACAATTCAAGCATTGATGGATAACAACCAATTAATCAACATCAATGTAAACATGAATGATGTTATGTTATCAATTAAGATGGAGCAGAGAAATGAAAGAAAAAACAAATCAAAAAATATATCCACGGACATAAGCGTACCTCATATGTTACTTGGATACATAAAAACTCTTACTCTTGCCCCCTGCAATGAGTCAAAAAACACAAAAAACGTCAAAATTATATTACAAAACCCTAACTACTAAAACAAAGAGCTGCTAAATTATTACCATAGATTTAGGAGGAAGGTTTGACGTAAATTTTGCACGAACAACACCACTGTTACCGTGAGGCCTGGTAACTTTTCCCCAAATGCAACGGTAATGAGTTCCATTCTTCTTCACCTTGGCCTTGTAGATATAAGCCATTCTCTTACCAGCATACCAAGCTACTTCTTCCTTTGTGTTCACTCCTTCAACTTGAATCAAAGATGTGTTTGGGTACTGGTTTGATTTGGATCTAACAAAACAACATTACAAAATTTCACCATTATAACAAAATATCTAAACTCCGGAGACAGGAAACACATAAATAAAAATGAAACACGGAAAGCAGAAAATGAATAACATTGCGAAATGAAGAAGAAATTACCTTTTGTATCCAAGAATTGTACCCCTCACATAGAGTCTAATACAAAAGAAAAAAAGAAAATTGGTATAAGCTTACTTTACACAGAATTAAGACAAGCAAGAGATAGCAATATATAAAAAATTCGTATAAGGTTGATCAACGAAGTAATTCTTCCAAATCAGATGTTTTTCAGTGATGGTAAGAATGAGATCGTTAAGAGGAACGAAAACAGAAATCTGCACAAGTAAGCGGAATACGCAAAATCGAATGGAAAGAATGAGTGAATGAAGAAGATGAGTGTTGGAAGGGTACCTGACACGCTCTCCTTGGCGTCCCTTCACCATTTTCACAGCAGTTGAAGAATGCGAACAAACCCTAATTATCTACAAATGGTTTTTATAGTCGAGGAACCTAATGTCAGCAAACGGGTTAGGGTTTTTAAACATATCACAAGCCCAATGGGCTTAGTTCTTTTTATCAAGACCCAACACTGATTTCAGAATGTTTTCATGGGCACAGCCCCATTTTTAATGTTGCTCATATTTTAATTTTACAGGGGAACTATTTTATAAGTGAAAAAGAAAAAGACCTAATTTATAGCAAAATGTTAAATATATTTTCTATTATATAAATTAATGTATTGTTATTTTAATATTCTAAAACTATTTCACAACAAATATGATTTCTAACTTGCTTCAAAAAAATATAAATATGATTTCTAACATTATATTTATATTATATATAAAAACGTAAGCTTGATATATTGAAATCCTTGGCTGTTTTGTTGCTTCCATTGGCAATATATGTATGGTTGATGTTGAAATTAATAGGGATATGTTGCTTATAGATATTGTATTCGATAAAAGTTGGAAGTTTTTGTAGTTGGAATGTGATTCTCAATTAGTGATTTTTGCTTTCAAGAATTGCAAAGTAGTTTCTTGAAAGCTTAGAAATAGATGGAACAATTGTTAATACTTGACTATATAGATGTACTTCGTTTGCACTCGCATTTTTAGGGAGAACGATTCTACACTGATAAGCTTACGGGTCATGGAACTAATTTAAGTGGTTTTGTTTGGTGAGATCTTATTCCAAATTTCATTGTTGATAGTTTTTTCAGAAATAGGGTTAGGTTTGTCTAGCTATAGGTTTTGTTGATTTCCTTATTGGGAATAGTGTTATTCCCTTTGATGGATTGTGAGACACTCTCTAATATTATGATCGGTAATATGATTTTATCAATTAATTATTTATTTGATTAAATATTAATATTCTTTTTAGCAATTTATTTGTGTATAGAGATACATTTTTCAACACATTAAATATTATTTAAAACACATTATCATTATACTAAAACATTGATAGTACATTTCACACAATTATGGATTTACACTTATTTTAGAAACCCACAGAAAGGTATAACGGTCCATGTAGTAGTATAGTTCATTACAAACTACAACGCATTAGAACAAAGTGGGATGCATATTTCATTTTTGTCTACCCTAATCATTTTATAAATGTCACACAAATTAATCATGCAGATACAAAGTATTTTTCTGATCTAGATAAAGTCAAATTGCAAGTCAACTATTATCTACATGTGGGGACACTAAAATGTCTTTTTAATCTACATAACAATTTATGGTTATTGCTTCTTCATTTCATGCTCAAATACCAACAATTCAATGAAACTCCTGTTGCTTCTCCATATGCACTCAGGGAGAAACTCCTGTTGTTGGAATTCATATTCTTAAGTGAAGCTTTGAACAGGCTGAGAAAACCCCCACTTTTTTTCCCTTTGCCATGGTTTTGTCCCGCTGGATTTTCCTAGAATTTTTTTTAACGAGACAGTTCCCACTGAAAGGATATTGTACTCATTTTCCTTCACTAGATTTTTATCGCATTAGGTTTTTTCTAATAAGGTTTTAATGAGGTATATCCTGAATGGACATCCAAAGAGGAGTGTTATGAATTATATGAATTAGTGAATGTCCACCCTTAAGCTTCTATATTCCACTAAGTCCTTAGTAATTGGATTGTTAGTGCATTTTTATTATTGATCATTTACATACAATTTGTACCCAATAAATAGGACTCACCCCTAGTGTAAATATACTTTGTAGAGAATAATGCAAATACTCTCTCATTCTTTTCTTCTCCCTTCTCATCTCTATTATCTTATATGATGTTTAATATTTGTTCTTACTTAAGTTTTGATTATTTTCATAACAAAATCGAATTATATGGTATTATAAGATATTAGAACATAAAATAACATTTGTAACATAAAATGACTTATGGTTCGATTACAATATATATTATAATACTAAAATACAATTTTTTACACATAAGAATCTATTAATTTTATTTAAAACTTTATCACAATTTTTTTAAAATAAATTTACTCAGAATGAAAATTCTATTCTGACAAAATAATGAGAGAAAAAAACCATAAAATACGTTGGCCCGTGCCACACACGGTATACAATAAAAAACTACAAATTATATGATTTTGACTCAAAGAAGTAGCAGGTTGGGGCTCTATCCTCATGGTGAACTAAAAATAAAGAAGAGTGGTGCTGTCACATTAATCGTAGACAACAAATCTACCATTAATCTTGAAAAACATCCAATTGCTCATGGTATGAGCCAACACATAGAAACACAATTTCATTTTACTAGGGATCAAGTGAGCAAAGGCAAGTTGAGTTTGGAATACTGCCCAACTACTATGCAGATAACAGATATCTTTACCAAACCTTTGAAGATTGACCAATTCAAGCAATTGAGGGGAAATGCTGTGCTGATGTTGGGAATAAGTGTTGTATCTGTGTCTGGGCAGTGTCTGTGATTGTGTCTACAGTGTTTGTATTTTCTTTTATTACAGTGTTGGAATAAAGAGTAACTCTGTCTTTATAAAAATTGTGGGTGGTATAATAGTCTTTACAATTGTGAATAGTTACACAGTTTAATATACATTTTGTAGATCTGTTTCGTTGATACAATTCGGTTAATCATTTTCCATCATTCTCTGCGTGCTATCATCTTCTCTCTCAATAGTGTGAGTGTGTGAGTGAGTGATTCTCAACATTTTAGCTTGAGATTTTGTACGATTGCCGCTTATAGTTCCAACATATTCCTCCATCAAATGAACAAAACAGGAGAATGCGACACTTATCAGAAACGAAGGATCACTTATAAAAATACTAATGGAGATACTCCCGCCGTTTTCATTTATAAGCAAATATACTCACTTTTTCTTGTTACTAAATATAAGCAAATCAAATTTTTTTCACTTAACATATCAACTTTACCCCTATTGATTACACTACTTTCACATTTACCAATGAAAAAAACTTTTTATTAATCTACTTTTGCTTTTATAAATGTAAGAATAAATAAGAACAATTTAGGAACACTATTACATTTTAGTGTTTATTAAAACACGATCTAGCCGCAATTTGCTTATATATGAAAACAGAGGGAGTAGAGTAAATTAAGCATCGACAGGGGCTATCAACTACATTGGGCTATCAACTTACCGATAGAAGTACCTCAAGCAGAGACATAACTTTAGATATTTTTAAGGATAAAAGAGAAGAAAATGTAAAATAAAGACCTCAAGTGTGTTTCCCCACCCCACCATCATAGATAGAGAATCCATTCCAAAGCACTCAAATGCTGGAATCTGTTGAAAGAGTGGATAGTAAATGGACACATGAATCATCAATATACTCGATCTGATCGTGTGTAAGAGAGAGGGTTGTGATTTCATCGTTCTTGAAACCCTTATGGTTATCATTTATCCCTTGCAAGCCGCAACTATAACTGAATGGGGATCAATAAAGGCTTCTTCTAGCAGTACTGTGCAAAAACAATGGAGAGGATAAAGGAAATGGGACGAATAAGGGTTTCTTCTAGCAGTACTGTGCAGAGTAAAACCAGCCCAATGCGACTAAATATAGGATGCACTACAGTGGTGGGGCAGCTACCATGTTCGAGGTAACTCCCCTAAACTGCTGCACTTCATCGATATGCAAGAATAAATATAACACAGAGAAGAAGCAAGGCAAAGACATTGAATTATCCATATGCTAAGTAATAACCAAAGCAAAACGTTTTAGAAGAAATAAAAGGCCACAAAGCCATTACCGTCTTGAAAATAAATATTGATTCTACGAAGAAACAGTAAAAACTAATTTTTGTCTCGAAAATGAAAACAAAGATCAAAACATACTGCCAGTCGAAATAACAGAAGTTTTACTAATAACGTCCAATTCCCCAAACTCTGACCAAGCCGTCAGTATATCCACTAAACAAGGTGCTTCCATCTGCACTCCAGTTCAAGCATGAACAGTAGATGACCTGAAAGGCAGAGGCAAAGATACAACAAATCAACGAATGAATTGAAAAACTTCTAATGTTTGAGTGCAAAAAATAATTTAGCAGATTCCCCACATTAAAATCACTACTGTCTACTGAGAACCACACACAATTTCGATGATTACTTTCCCAATGGATGAATCATTGAATAAAATATAAAAAAACTTCAACACAGACACTCAATGACTAAAAGCCTAATACAGCAACTTCAATTCAACAAGTAATTTCCTATTCAAATTCCACCAAAATCACTCTAATAAAAGGACTTCACAGACGTTTTCATACCCCACAGAATGATAAAGAAAAATCTTACCTAAACAACAAAGCAAACACCCAATTCAAATTGTTGATGATTTGAGCAATTAGGCAACAAATTGTATTCGCTTAACAAAATAACATTACCAAAATACACTAATGAAGTAAATAGTTGAATGAAAAAACAAGTTTATATTTAATATAGATAAAAAAACAAGTACTTGTTATTGCAAGTATAAACTAAACCAATAGCGATGAATAATAATTAAAAATAAAGCAGCAACAAATGTTAAGAAAATAAAGTGATAACAGAAAAATAACCTTCTTCTTGGTAGGGTTAGCACCAGTAGTGACACCAGCTTCATTCTTAAGGTCAATCTTCAAATCCTCAACGATGCTCTTGCTCTCCAAATCCCAGATCTTAATGCTGGACTCAGTAGCAGCACATAGCCAGTACCTGTTAGGACTAAAGCACAAAGCATGAATAATAGAACCAGCATCAAGCGAGTAAAGCTTCTTTCCCTCAGCCAAATCCCATAGGAGAATAACTCCATCTTTACCACCACTGGCACAGAGAGAACCATCAGGGGACACAGCAACGGTGTTCACATAGCCGGTGTGACCAGCAAGTGTGTTTCTCAGCTTACAATTGGTCAAATTCCAGACCTTCACGGTTCGGTCCCATGAAGCCGAAACAATTGTTGGTTGAAGAGTGCTAGGGCTGAATCGGACACAGCTAACCCAATCGGAGTGAGCATCAGCATCCTGAATGGTGTACTTGCACTCTCCTAGGGTATTCCACAGCTTAATCGTCCGGTCACGAGAGGCCGACACGATCTGACGGTTGTCAATCGAGAAAGCAACAGAGAGGACATCTTTGGTGTGTCCAACGAATCGGCGAGCGGAGGTACCGGCGGCGAGATCCCAAAGACGGAGTTCACCGTCCCAGGAGCCGGAGAGAGCGAACTGACCGTCGGATGAGAGAACGACATCCTGAACGAAGTGAGAGTGGCCGGTGAGGCGGCGGCGGGGGACACCGTAGGTCTTGTCCTCTTTGGTAAGATGCCAAACGATGATGGATTTGTCACGGGAAGAGGTGACAATCATATCGGAGTTATCGATCGGGGTAGCAATGGCGGTGACAACGTCGGTGTGAGCCTGCATGGTGCCGCGAAGAACGAGCCCCTCAGCCATTTTGGTGTTGTGAGAAATCGCTCTGTTGTTTCTAGGGTTTGTTTTGTGACTGTGAGTATGAGAGGCTCTCTTCGCGATAGAAGTTAGTAACAAAGAATATATAGTGTGGGTGTTGATCAACTAGGGTTTTGGGGGATAACCGTTAGAATCGGGAGTTCGGATTCAGGTCCAGTTCTTTTCTTAGTTAAAGCCCACTTATGTCTCTTCACTACTATTGGATAGCAGCCTTTTTTAATTACACCCCCTCCTACTCACTAAACACCTTCTTACCCTATGAAAAAACAAAAAATACCTTAACAAACAAAATATTTTCAAGCGTGTCTTTTTTTTTTGGCTTTCAATGGGTACAGTAATTTAGTACAAAACTAAGTACGGTACCTTGGTACCATCTCTTATATTTGTTTGCACACTCTAAATGCAGTACCAAGTTACTGATTGGTTCGGTACTAAGATATCGTACCTGTTAATTCTAAATCAATATAGACACAGTACCTTAGTACCGAACCAACTCAATACTAAGGTAAGAAACCGTGCTCAGTTGTGTTTTTTTAGAAAACATATAGGTGGTGAAGATGGTGGTTAGAGAAAGGTGGTGGTGGTAAGATTGATGGTGGTGGTGAGAGAGAAGGTCAGAAGGAGGTGGTCGTGGTGGTGAGTGGGAGTTGGTTGTGGTGGTAGGGGTGGTGAGAGGGAGTGGGAAGGTGAAAGAGGGAGGGGTGTGAGAGTGATGGGGGTTGGGGTAATTTGGAGATTTTTTAAAATTTGAGGGTATTTGTGAGTAGAATGAGTGTAATAAGGAAAAAAGGCCCTGGATAGCCCCGATATTGGCCCAACAATGAAAAGAAAAAATGATCGAAATTTTTTTACAAATCCTTTTTTCACAAAAAATTAATAATTTTACGTTGCTGGGCTATTTTAAGAGCAAACCATCTTTTTAAAAATGCATTTGTTAAGAATGTCTTTTTTTTTACAATAAGAAACTCGTTTCATTTCATTAATAATAAAACAATTTTAATACAGGCTGAAATCAAATGAAAACTGGAGCTAACTTAAAATCGGAACGCCCTTGCAAGATTATAAGCCGTGTGATTACCTTACCTCCAAACATAGTTAACCTGAAAGCTCTAATAACAATTCAAAAGATGTTTACAATAAGAAATTAGTGCTCTAAACTCCGAGTTGGTATTGGGGTCTTCTTGCACTCCATTAACCACTGGTAAACAATCTAGCTCTGTAGGGATTTTAGTTAGTCTTAAGCCCCTCGACCTGATGAGTGATTGCCAAAGTTACATTGCCTTCGCTTCTTGTGCTATTGGAATACCGTTAAACCATGTACTCTTGCCTCGATAAAATTCACCTGATTCATTTTCTTTCCTCAATGCAATATTGCATGTCATATTTTGTTACGTACACAACGACAATGGGATACTATGGCGATTTGATTGTCAACAATACACACTCACATGGTGCAGTCTCATCCGCTTATAACCGTCGAAGTATATTGTCCATTTGTTTAAGGGAAGTTACACTCACATATCCTCGATTTTATATAACACATAGACCCTCTCTAGTTTAGATAAGATTGATCTCCCTTAAATTACACACTTCCCCTTTATTAAAAGAGGTGTTTGTTTCTTTTAAAAATAGAGGGGGTTGTCTATGCTATTTAATCATAATTTAGGGGGTGTGAATGTAATTTTCCCTTTGTTTGTTTAACACTATGGACAAAATGGCATTATGACACACTAACACATTGACGTGCGCACAATATTTTTCCCTTCGATGTAATCACAACTATTTTAAATTATCAGTGAGATATCGTATGTTCATTATATTGAGGAAGGGTGTTTGTTTTCGTACCCCCCTCAACATCACCACACCCCCATAATATCCCAAACGGACAAAAATACCCCTGAACATTTACAAAAATTACATGGTTTTGTTAAAAAAAAAAAAATTACAAATTTCGGAATTACCTCTAAAAATTTCGGAATTACCTCAAAAAATAATGGAATTTCGGATTTACCCTATAATTCCGAAAAGATTTTCGGAATTACCTCAGAAATGAGGTAATTCCGAAAATTACAATTTTTTTTATTTCGAACGAATAATTTAGGCTAAAAAATCGGTTTTCGGACAACATACTCGGATCGTAATGAAACCACAGCCATTAGAAGCGAAATAAATCAAGAATCAAGACTCCTCTAGAAGGGACTTCTTACGGGACAACAACCTCAAAATCCCAAATTCCATCGTTTACTATTTTTTACGATTTTATTTAATTTTTCATAGTCTCCAAAAAATCTTAAAAAATTTGTATAGCCTTATTTTGGTTTTGTTAGATTTTTAGTGGTGTTTTTATATTTTTTTAGAGTAGTTTTGACTATTTTTAGTAGTCTTTTAGTAATAAAAATTAAAACAAATCGTATATATATACGCGATTGCCCGTCTGGATTGGCTCGGGATGCCTAGATGTCGCTTCGTTCACCTACTTCACGTGCTTATTTTCAGTCATTTTTAGACATTTTGGACCCATAGTTGTATTTGTACTCTATTTTATGTTGGTCATTTTATATATTTTGACGTATTGTTATTAAATCGTAAATCGTTCAGATCATATTTCCAATAAAACGCGTTTAAATCTTAAGACCAAAATACAAACTTTTAAAAAAAAAATTACAAATTTCGGAATTACCTTTTTTAGAGGTAATTCCGAAATTTTTAATTTTTTTTGAACCGGAATTACCTTTTTTAGAGGTAATTCGAATTTTTAATTTTTTGAACAGGAATTACCTTATTTTGAGGTAATTCCAAAAATTTAAATTTTTTTTTTTTTAAAAAACGCAGGGGTATTATTGGCATTTTTGGGATTATGGGGATGTGATAGAGAAGGAGGGGGGTACGAAAACAAACACCCATCGAGGAATTCTCTTGATGACATATTTCACAATATGAGAACAATGCCATACTTCTAGTAGCTTCCACCATTGTCAAGGCGCGAGATGACAAACAACCAATTATTGCTCCTCACTAACTTAAGAATAAATGTCCACCCCAATTTGATATTGCATGTGTTTTGCCTCCAATAAGTCATACAAAATTCCATGAAAACATATGAGTAATCAGAATTGCAAAAGCAAATTGTGAATATGAGTTAAGTACTTTTTTGTTTATATTTTGTTCATAACGATGGTGACAAATTATGCTTTACTATGTTTGAAACTTGACTTGACTCGACCACCCTTTATTAAGTGTATTTATGAAGTATTTAACGTGACACAATCTTCCTAATTTTTGGTCGGTCCAATCAACCTAATATAACTTTATAGAAATTTTCGTTAAGAGGGGGAGCGGGTGCAAGAAATGATGGGGTGAGTTGGGTTTATTCTTATTATTATGAGGTCCAATCAAGCTCACAATAAGAATGCGTCAAAAAAAAGCTCACAATAAGAATAGTTATCTAAATTAGGGGTGTTCAAAACCGAACCAAACCAATAGAAAATCGCAAACCGAACCAAACCAAACCGAAAACAGCAAAAAATCGCTTTCTATTGATTTTGTTCGGTTTCTTTTTCCATTGCACCCCGTGGTTCGGTTTGGACCGCAGTTTTGACTATAGAAACTGAACCAAACCAAACCAAACTGCTAAGGCTAATTGACTTACTAACTTACAAATCTAAATGCAACTAAAACCCAACTTTCACTCACTCACTAGACTAAATCCAAATAATTCTTTGACTCACTTACTAACAATTCATAATGTTATGCTATATTTAAAAATTACAATAAAGTATTTAACTCAAATTCTTTTAAATATTGTCTTAGCTATCTTAAAAGAATTAAAAGAGAGTAATTTATATACTACATATAATTGAATTGATTTTTTCTTAAAGATTTATGTTAGCCATTTTTTATATTAGTTAATTTTAACTTCATTTTAAATTATGTTTTGTCATGAAAAAAACCGAACCAATCCCAACCGCATTGGTTTGGTTTGGTTTGGTTCGATTTTATTTTAGGAAGTCAACCGAACCAAACCAAACCAAACCAAACCGCATGTAGTTTTATCTTGCGGTTCGGTTCATTTTTTATCTCAAAACCGAACCAAACCGCACCGCGAACACTCGTAATCTAAACTGTGTTGAAACTTCATGGTAACTAACGATTTATTGATGACAAAAAAAAACTCTTTGCGTCAAAAAAAAAACTCTAACAATTTATCTGTTGTAATATTTGTAGTAATTATAATGGATTTTATTTTTTGACAAAATATAACTGATTTTCTTAATAACTATTGTAAGTATCATTTCATATCAACCTTAACTAATTCACCAAAAAATATGTCAACCTTAACTAGCACAAATAATCAAACTGTATAAACAGTTAAAAAAAAAATTAAAGTAACACTTTTTTAAACTGTTAGTTAATCTTGGTTGGAAATTTTCAGTATTACTAATACTAACTTGGCTAAAAGGTACTTTTAGTCCCTGCAAATGTCAAGAAAATCCAGTTTAGTCTCTGCAATTCCAAATTTTTTAAAATAGTCCCTGCAATTAGTAAACGTTACTACTTTAGTCCCTGTTGGTACTACTTTAGTCCCTGCAATTCCAATTAAAAGTTACTTTTAGTCCCTGCAAATGTCAAGAAAATCCAGTTTAGTCCCTCCTTTGTTAAGAGTAAAGTAACAGCAGGGACTAAAGTAGTAACGCTTACTACTTGCAGGGACTATTTTAAAAATTTTTTAATGCGATGATTAAACCTGATTTTCTTCAGCATTTATATGACTAAAAGACTTGCTTTAAATTTACTAACTTTTAGGGTTGCCCCATTTTTATTTTTATTTTTATTTTTGACAAACTTGTGATATTTATTTATTGAGCTGAGATTCTTCTAGCTGTGGATCGAAGAAGAGTGTTTGTTTCAGACTCGATTCGTTTCTGAAAGCTGAAGGCTGAGTGAGTGAGCTACCTTGCAATCTCGCCCAACTCACTTCCTCCGACCTTTTCCCCTTTCCTCCATCCATATTCCCCTTCTCTCTTTACTACTCCCACTCGCTTTTCTGCATTTCTTATCTTTCAGAGCGCCGGGCGTGTATTCCAAGGCCCCTTCTTATCTCTCCCTCTCTCAATCGCAAAAGAGCTTCTTAATCCAAGTCACATCAATAGAATTTCTGTTTCTCCAGTGCGATATACAATGTTCTCTGTGAGGTAAATTATTGAACTTTGATGCCATTCTTTATCTTTTGTTAGGTAGCTATAATTATTATTTGCTTGTGATCAAAATGGCGAGTCACTTTGTTACTTTCTTTAATTGATTTCATCGCGTTATTGTTCTTTGTGCATTATTTTGAGGGCTTCTTTTCTGTTAGGGATTTGTGGAGGCGGCATAGGAGAAAGATTTTCTTCACCGTTGGTGTTTTTGGAGGTGGATATTTTTTGTATAAGCTTTATGGTGCTCATAAGCAAAGGCTTTATGCACTTGAGAGGGAACTTGATGTTCAGAGGGAAACTGATGAGTTTATGAAGGCTCAGTTAAGTCAATTATTCACCTTCAGTTCTTCATGTTCATAAGAATTTATTATTTGATAGATATATAGATATGTTTTCTGTGATCATAAATTTCCAACCTCCCCATCTAAAAACAACAAATGCTGATGGAATGTATTTTTT
This sequence comes from Oxytropis ochrocephala, assembly GCA_020916435.1. Lineage (NCBI taxonomy): Eukaryota > Viridiplantae > Streptophyta > Magnoliopsida > Fabales > Fabaceae > Oxytropis > Oxytropis ochrocephala. The sequence goes on along the minus strand of CM037091.1, from coordinate 428,750 downwards.
TGTTGTTTTTGTAATTGACAATGATAGGATGCAAGCTCACTTTGAGAATATTCAAAGAATTTCTGATACAATAACATTACCTCATGCTATGCACAACTTGAGTTGCCGGGTAGCAGAAGAGTTGGATCTTACTCACCTTCTTGAGAGGCTAATACAGGGAAAGGGTCAGCCAAACTCTTTAACACAATCTGAGAAACTAGATCTTTGGGGTAGACTCAAAATTCTAAGTATGAATCTTCTCTAGCCTCCCTTATTTATATTACCTATAGCTTTGTGGTTATGTTAATTTATCTGTGCAATTTTCCCCTCAGGTTTCACAAAGATGGCGTTGTCGGTGTGGGCAACAGTAATGCTTAGCTTATATACAAAGGTTCAAGTCAATATCTTAGGAAGGCATCTATACATTGACACTGCACGCAGCCTTGAAAGCGCTATTTCATTGGTAAGAATAGCTGTCCTTTTTCTTCTTGTTGATCATTCAATGTGAAACCACTTCCCTTTTCGTTTCACGTGTGATAAGTTTCTCATGTCTCTTACGAAATCTGTGTTGATTATGATTTGGATATTTGAATTTACAATTAGTATGGAGGAACCCACATCACTTAAAATATCCATATACACTTCATTATGACACATTTTATTGGCAAGCTTAATCAACACCCCATGTGAGGAGACAACGTGACTCCAAGCAATGACATGCACACTTAACAGTGTGACGGAAGGAATGCATTAGAATTTGTTAGGGGCTATCATTGTATTTTCATTTCTTTCTTGAGCGTTTTCCTTTGGTTTTTTGTACAAATTTTCATCTTATACTGATGTGATCTTCACATCAGCATCAATGAAGAGGTTCCTTTTAGAAAAATTAGATAGGTATGTTCCTTTTAGAGGGACCGAGTTCTGTTTCTTATGATCCATTGCATTTATTAGTTCTCTCCCCTGTGTATGTAATAGGTACCAGAAATTATATTGAAGAAAAATGGAGACTAGCTCCTGAAAATAGAGGTAAAACAGAAAAAAAAATAACAAAGAAAGATAGAGAATCAGACCTGCAGATTAAAGGACCTGCAACCTCCCTGGCCAAATGGCCCCAAAACCTCACTCAATAATTTCCCCCCTTTCTCTCTCTGCCCTCCTCCTATTTATAACCTCTCATATTCTCCTCCTAACCAACCTGCCACATTGGCAAGGATGTTACAATTTCCACCCCATCCTCCCACCTTTTCCCACATGAGCATAAAGTCCTATCAGTATGTCTCTGCAAATCTACCAAGATATATTCCCCCCCCCCCCCCTTTTTTAAACTTAAGATATATTCCCTTGAAACACCCCTGCACAGCCAGGCTACTTGCTGAGGTTTTCACTAAGGAGATTGTCTGATTGCATGACATTCCAGTCTCCGTTGTTAGTGACAGAAATTCCATTTTTCACTTTTGTTAGTAATTTATGACATGAGTTGTTCAAATTGCAAAGGCTCTCAGCTGAAGATTAGCATTGTTTACCATCTTCAAATGAATGGTCAAACGGAGGTTGGGAATCGGTGTTCGGAGACATTTTTACACTGTTTTATCACTGAGCAGCCCAATACGTGGGTATTGTGGTTACATTGGGTGATAATTGGTACAATACCACTCTCCATGTGTCCATTGGATCCACCCCTTTTGAAGTTGTTGTCTATTGGAGGCCACCTCCTACTCTCATTCGGTACCTATCAAATTGAGAAAGGAATGTGGAAATAATTTACAACTAAAAACCTTATTGCAGATTATTTCACACAAACTTGAGGTAAGATGATTAATGTCACTATTGCAAATATCGGGTGATATGTTCTGATTACTAACCTCTGGTTTGGATGATTGATCACACCTAAGTGATTGAGATATAAAAATATTATTACAGTGGCAAGCTATTAAAACCAATTATTGGTGAATATAATGATAGTAACTTTTTCACTTACCTCAATGATTAGGAGCACAAATTCCTTGATAAAGGAATAATAGCAATGATAACAAAAAGGAAGTGTTTCTCCTTAAAAGTTTATGTTCTATTCTATTATTGATGTATAGATGTATCTTTGCATGTAGTGTGATTTCACAGATTCTAAAATTACAATTTTCTGTTGGCGTTGTTTATTGTTTGCGCAATGCTATTCAGGATGAATAGCATTGCAAAGAAATATAAGAATTGCTCTTATATTCGGTTGTTTTTTATAATAATAAATGTCAGCCGGAGGATATAGTGGTGTCTTACTTTAAACAGCTGCGTATAATGGAACCCCGTCATTCTGACGTTTCTAGGCGTACTAGGGAGCATTTTCCTTATTGTTTTTGTCCTTTAGGTTTTCTTTTGTTGTCACGAGGTGGCATTTGGATGATGAACTTAATTCCAGGGAAGTGGGGGAAGAGTGGGTTTTGGAAGTAGATTCTGTAGTTAAAATTGATGCTTTTGCTACTCATTTGTTTGAAACACGCATAGATCAAATCTTATGGTAGATCAAAATTTCAAAGCTTTCCAATATATATTATTTGGGGAGTGTATTTATTTTCTTCTTATGATTGGCTTTTAATCAAGACAAATAAACAGTACTTATTCATCTTCCATTTGAATACATTCCACCAAATTCACATATGGCTTGCCACATTAAACCTAATTGGCTTTCCATGTTGCTTTATGTGCAGGAAAGTGGAGATGTGGTTGATAGGGAGGACCAGCAGAAATTTCTAGAGAGTGTTGATTTTCTCTCTCAGCATGGTATGACTGCCTTGATTTCTGATATGGAGGCGGCAACAAAAGAAGTTCTCAAAGGGTGATGTTTCTTTTATTTTTTGGATTTAATTATTTTGATTTAATTTATTTTATATACATCGTCCTTATACAAGATTTTTTAGGACGTTAGCCAATTACAAAACGACACATCATGGAAATGGTTTGATTTTATATCAACTACCTTAAAACTTAAAAGTCACCCATACCATGAACATTTATTGGTCAATGGTGTAAACATTTTTGCAGCGAATGTGTACACCAATTAAACCCTTACTATTTTCATATTTGTAAGGTTATCAATGTGTGATTGAATCTATCAATCATTAAAAATCTTGTCATATAATATTTTTTTTTTCCTTTGCTGTGAAGTACTAGAATCATCTTAATCGTGAATGGTTTAGGCTGTAGGAATTCATTTGTCTATTAATGGGCATGGTATTGTTGGTATCCAAGTCTGTGTTTCGAAATTCAACCTTGTGTAAATTCTTGACTAAGTTTCTGTAGAAGAGACCCGGATAGTTTCCATTTGTTTTCAGTTTAGTGTTCTATATGGTTTTTAAATAGTTAGTAATTTTGGTCAATATCAAAGTTTGGCAACATGCCAACATCAACACATCTGTGCAACCCTAGCCTCTCGTAAAAGGTTGCAGTTAGTCTACAATTAATTTGTTAACAAAAAAATGTGCCTCACTCGTGTGACGTGTGCACACTCCCAGAGACAGAGAATTCACATCGACCAACGACTTTTAGTCATTGAGTTGGAGCTTGGAAGTATTTACACTATTTTTTGAATCTAGTGATATGTTATAGATTGATGATCAAGACTCATTTTAAAGGGGCTATAAACAATTTCATTGTGCAGAAAGCAGTTGAATAGTCTCTTCAACAATACAACTATTCATGAAACTATCACGAAGATACTCAACACCTTCATGAGCAAGGGGAGCCCGAATTTCTGGATAAAATATATGATACCTGGGGATGTTAAATTAGATTCCAGGACCTCTGGCAGTAATGACAGTGTTCCATTTGATATGACTGAATTTGAACAACTGATGACAGAAGCACATGCAGTATTATCAAGGTATATTTGTTACTTATATCTGCCTAGAAACTCAATAAACCTGCACAGACCTTTTGATGTATTGTTTTACTTGTCTTATTCCACAATGGAATTATGTGCAGAAATTCTCTATTTATAGCATTCTTCTTATGAGATTTTGAACAAGTTAACATCAGCGGGTGGATGATACTATTTCATTTTTAAATTCATAAATATCTCAAATAATTTTTTCTCATTTCTTTTGCAGTGCTGAATTTGCTAGCATTATAGAGATTTCTCTGAAAGCCGTGGTTGATGAACTGGTTGGGCTCATTGGGACAAAATTTAGAGAAGGAAGTGTAACAACAGGCCTGCCGCTGGCCAGATTGTTGCCACAAGTTGCACAGATGTGTCCATTGCTCCTCGAAGAACCCAGTAAAAATCAGTTCATCCATATCATTAAAAATATACAAGAGGTTGAACTTTTTTTCACTCTCCTCTATGCAAATATGCAAAATGCATAGTGATTCATATTTGTTTCAAATGAAATAAACCCAAAAAAGCTTAAATTCATTGCATGAAAGGCGTAAGTAAGGCAATGTACAAAAATTTAATCGAGGTTCGAAAGAGATAATAGGAGCCGAATTGTTAGCCTTCATCTTTTTCAGTGTGCGACATTTTCCTTTCGATATTGCTGTTCATTACTGCAGCATAAATGCTCCCTTTTTGGCTCTAACTTGGCGTTTGGAGAAGTTGGATTGCGTGTTGAGATTCTCTCCATTTCTTGAAAGCAAGTATAATTTGGTGTGCATAAATGCATATATTTTTAAACTAGGTGACATTTATTAGACAGATTTATGTGTATTTATACACTCAGAAATTATAGTAATGAAGCCTTTCATTTTTTATGAGAAATGGAGAGGATCTCAATTGGTATTTTTGGACTTAGTTTGCTTTATGTGCACTCTGTACACACGGGAAAGGGGAATCCATAAACTCTGTTCACGAGGTTTTTGTTAGATTGGTCATTTGGATGTTTCTTAGATAGTTTTGCTTGCGAGAGTTTTTTTTTTACAAGCTGGTTGCAAGAGTTGCTCAAGATTTTTCTTTGCTATTTTTGTGTTTGATTTCCTAAAAAGGAAGGGACTAGGCATGACAATTCCGGTTGTACTCTCTTTGATTTGAAAATTGTTCATGGTACTGGACAAAATTGGGGACAAGAGATTGGACAAAAACTTGAATTTTTGTCTCATTGTGCACAAATTTTTTTACCAAATTTCTATTTTTATTTTCTATTTAATAATCTCTCTCGCTCCCTCTCTCCATTCTCTATCTCTCTCTTCTCATCTTTCTTCTATCTTCTCATTTCATGACTTCCCTCTCTCTCTCTCTCTCACGTTTTTTTATAATTTTCTAATTATATGATATCAGAAGTTTTATAAATCATTATAAACATCATAAAGAGAATTATATCGAATTTTACATTTCTTTCTTGTGATGTCCATTGTTCAACAAATAGTGTACGTTACAAATTGCTACTCAGTATTGTTCTGTACAGTCCACTACTTGTTTGCAAATCAAACAAACCTTCTGAGAACAAAATGAGACTGCAGAAGTAGCGTTTTACACCTCAAACCAATGTTTGACTTGATTAGTGTACTAGTTCACTGGATTAATGGTCAAACTAATAGTGTTTTTTTCTTTCACATTCAAATGGAATGAGTTCAATTGATATTTTATTACTTTGCTAGTTAAGTGGGTTAAAGATAAGAGAAGAAGTCAAGCACGACAGTTCTCAACTATATTCTCTGAGGAAGACATGAAGACATTAAGTTAAACACACTAGGTTTTCTCTTGTCATGATGTGCGTATGGCATAAATGAGTTTTGAATAACTATCGAAAAAGAATTTTAGAATGCATATGATGGGGGCCTTTAGTGCACGATGTCAACTAAAATGTCTAATTAGTTTTGTTTGGTAAGGTCAAACAACTAACGTTTAGTGGGACGCTTATAGCAGATAAACTTGTGGTATGTGTTCGGTACTTCAAGCTTATAAGACTTTTCATGATATTATTACATTTTTTTCAAACATGAGCTTACAAATTATGTCATTTCAATTTTTTTCTCTCGATTTTACCCATATTACTTTAATTAAATTCTTCATTTATTCTCCTCAAGTGAATATATATTCTTTCTCATTTTTAAACATTTGTTACAGATGTCTATTCATGTTATTTTATATTTATAACTTAATTCAATCGCTAATTTTATCAACTACTTTAAATTTAATCTGCTAGCTTAGTCGCTATTTGTTATCATTTCGTCTGTTATAAGTTAGCTTATCTGTTATTCTCTAGCACGTAGGGGTGTGAGGGGTTTGTGAGGGAAGAAATTTGTTTTTAATTAGGGGTATTTTAGGGTTTACTATATGACATTTATGGACTTAATTATTTATTTGGTGAATGTATTGTACGAATTTTATTTTGTGGACTTATGTATGACATTTATGTTTACTTAGTTATCTATATATTTCGGTTTTCCAGCTTTAATTTTTGAAGTTAATAACGCAGGTTTAGTTTGTTTAGTATTTATCATTCAGCTCTAACAAAATTACACCTATTCGGTTTCTCGACGAAAGAATCCATTCGAATGGGGTCAACCGAATAGGTGTAAAATGGAAAATGGGGTGTGTTTCAAAAAATTGCCCTTCGGTTGTGCTTAACCGAATAGTTTCGGTTGCCCTTAACCGAATCGGTGAAAAATGGTGTTTCATTAATGGCCTTTTGGTCTTTTCCCACCCTCAAGGGGTGTGTTTGGAGTAGGAGGGGGTGTGGGAAAAGCAACAACCTACTTCAAAATGTTTATGTAGCTCATACATCGGGAGCTTTAAGGGATTGGGTGTTATTTTTGGTACCCCCCTCAACATCAACCACACCCCCATAATATCCTAAATGGACAAAAATACCCTTACTTTTTCCCAAAAATTACATGGTTTGTTAAAAAAAAAAATTTGGAATTTCGGAATTACCTCTAATTAGAAAGATTTTGAATTACTCGAAATGAGGTAAATCCGTTCACATTTAATGAACGGAATTACCTATTTCGAGGTAATTCAAAATTACAATTTTTTTATTTGAACGAATAATTTAGGCTAAAAATCGGTTTTGGACAACATACTCGATCGTAATGAAACCACAGCCATTAGAAGCGAAAAAATCAAGAATCAAGTCTCCTTAGAAGGGACTTCTTACGGGACTACGGCCTCAAAATCCCAAATTCCATCGTTTATTATTTTTTACGATTTTTTTAATTTTTCATAGTCTCCAAAAATCTAAAAAAATTTGTATAGCCTTATTTTGGTTTTGTTAGATTTTTAGTGGTGTTTTTATATTTTTTAGAGTAGTTTTGACTGTTTTTAGTAGCCTTTTAGTAATAAAAATTAAAACAAATCGTATATATACGCATTCTTAAAAAATCTGGATTGGCCCGGGATGCCCTAGATGTCGCCCGTTCACCTACTTCACGTGCTTATTTTCAGTCATTTTTAGACATTTTGGACCCATAATTGTATTTGTACTCCTATTTTATGTTGGTCATTTTATATATTTTGACGTATTATTATTAAATCGTAAATCGTTCGTATCATATTTCCAATAAAACGCGTTTAAATCTTAAGACCAAAATATAAACTTTTAAAAAAAAAAATTAAAAATTTCGGAATTACCTTTTTTAGAGGTAATTCCGAAATTTTTCATGATTTATGAACCGGAATTACCTTTTTTAGAGGTAATTCCGAAATTTTAATTTTTTTTTTTAAAACGCAGGGGTATTATTGGGATTTTTTGAAAAATGGGGGTGTGGTTGATGTTGAGGGGGGTACCAAAAATAACACCCTAAGGGATTATGCTAGCTTCCATTGTATTGATTTGAGCCTAACTTGTATCACAGATTTGATTATTAATGAAATAAGCTGAGTTTGAAGTCAAGTTCAACTTCTCTAGAAGATAACTTTTTGATTAGTTAAATTCAACGGTTGATAAATAAATCAATAGTCAATATTATGTGTATACTTGTATAGATCAATAATCAATAATTTATAATTAATATTATGTTTATTTTTTGACAAAAAAGTTATCCATATTTTTGTTATACATATTTACAAATTTCTTTTTAGTGCAATACATATGGATGAATTATAAAAAAAGGATTTCACCAAACACCCCACTTCCCTACACTCCACATTTTCACAAGTCATCAAACCACCCAATCTATCCTTACTAGCACACCTCATTATCTACAATCCATCACCCCAAAAACCAAAGTCACCCATAACACCTCACCTCCATCGCGAGCACCACTGGAACTCCACTGTCGAAACCACCACAAGCTCCATCAAAGCAGAAGCAACTGTCGCCAAAAATTAAGTTTTTGAAATGGTTTTGATTTGCTTTCTTTTTTGTCAGACTAGACGTGTGGAAACTAAGTTTCTGCTTGAATTACTTTATTGTTTACCAGATTCAACGTCTGAAAATTAAGATTATGGAAGTGTAAGCCAATTACACATCTAGAGATTTTTGTGTTTGAATTGCTTTACTGTTCACCATATTCAAAGTCTGGAAATTAAGATTCTAGAAGTATAAATCAATTACCCATCCTTTGAATTGCTTTATTGTTTACACTTCTATGACACGAGTTTCTAGATGCCTAACTCAAACACTCGTCTAGAAACTTAATTCCCGGGCGTGGACCAACCTCATCTCGAAGTTAATCATCTACGAAACCATATGTCTTTTGATAACTGAGTTTCCACAAACCACGATACCTATTATTTTGAAGCTCCGATGGGTGGTGGTGGAGACACAATGGATGTGGAGGGGAGAGACATTGGTGTTTCAAGTGGGGCGGACAGTGGTGTTGAGGCGGTGAATGATGTTTACGCTTTGAGAGAGTTGTGATTACTTACATGTGGGAGAGGGGAGCAGAGAGGTGGTGGAGTTGTGAACTTTCCAATGGGGTGGTGGTCTCACGACGACAGTCTCACAGTGGCGAAGCCATGAATGGGGTGGGGTTCGGTGGTTACATGCGATGGTGGCGTGGGAGTGTTAATGGGAAGTTTAGGCGGGGTTGGGAAAGATGGGGTGAAGCTTTGAAATAACAAAGAAACTTTAGGATTTTCATTAGAATAAATGAAGATGGGGGGGCGGGAAGAAAGTGGGGTGTAAGTTGAAATTCCCAAAAACAAAAGTATAGACACATTCATGAAAAGAAGCCCAAGAGTAATACACACATTCATCATCTTCTTGTTTGCCGGCACTGTAGTTCAAGCTTCTTCCCCCGCAGAGCAACCAAACCAACCATGGGAGATCGAAGCAACGGTGATGTTCTCATGCTGGAAGCTCCACCGTCTTTTGGCAAGTCAAGCAATTCAGACGCAGAAATCATCGATGCATTGCCTTACATCGACGACGACTATGGCGACCCTAGGGTCAAGCTCGAGGTCGACCGTCTCGTCGAGGAAGAGATGCGCCGCAGCTCTAAGAAACCCGCTGACTTCCTCAAAGATTTCCCTCCTCTTCCTAGTTCCAATTTCAAGGTAACCACCGCTTCTACCTTTCTTTCGCTACCGTTAGGGTTTTACATTTCATTTACGAGTCTCTGAATTGTAGGGATATCCAATGATTGCTAGAGAGTATGAGCGTGTAAGAGCTGGAAGGCCTCCGGTTTCTCTTGACAGGTCACGTTACGAGTTAGAAATACCGCCGGTGAATAAAAGGAATGATGAAACCGCTTGGAAACAAGCTCTTCAGAGAGCTCAACGCTTACTACAATATCAGACCATGAGGTAAGCTACCAATTACCATGCACTGTTAATTAGGGTCCATTTGGATAGACAACTTAGTTAAGTGCTTATAGCATAAGTGCTTATCATGTAAGTGCTTATGGATAAGCTGTTTCTACAATAAATGATAAAATACTGTTAAACTATTTTTCTATAAGCTATAAGCTGTTTTCATAAGCTACCTCGGGGAGCTTATGGAAATTAACTTAAAACAGTCTATGAACATGTTATAAGCTGTTTTCATAAACTCTCCCAAACAGTTTCGCAAGTGTTTATGCTAGTAGATAAGTGTAATTAAGCCGATCCAAACGGACCCTTAGTCAATGAGCTTTTAGTTTATGACACAAAAAGTTTACAAAGCAAAAATTTCAGACTGTTTTCAGTATAATATTCATCCTATTTTCAAGGAGTGTAATTTTTTTTCTTTTGTAAACTTCTTAAGATTCTGACTACCAGGAAGTTGATCTCTGTTTAATTGGTTGATCTGCAGGATGGAAAATTTGGATTTGTTGTTAAAATATGGTCCTGATGCCTGGAAACAGCATAACCAACGATTGGAAGTATACTTGTCAAGGTTTGATGATTGAACTAACATGGGTCACACTCACATCTATATTTACATTTTGTTCTGAATAAACAGTAGAAATCAAAATGTTGTCTTGACTATCACTATCTGCTTGTAACACCCTTGGCTGTGCATCTCATGCTTACTACATACATTGTTATCAAAAATGTTGTTTTGACTATCTGCTTTTAACACTCTTGGTTGTCCATCTCATGCTTACTACATACATTTTTGGCAGATGTATGTATATTCTTTATTCTTTATTCTTTATGCTGGCAGATCTATCTTGTATATTACTTCATACATTGTTTTCAATCTTGATCATCAATGTAAGATTGAATGGTAGAGATTTGCTTCTTTGATCTCTTGTGTGTAGTGTTCTCAATATGCTCTTATTGGATGTTGCTTGAGCTCAATAACTCCTGTTCTTTGTCTGCATAGTTCATTTTTTGTATGCCACTGGTTATAGTTGTGTTATCTATTTTCAGAATGCAGAAATTAGCTCAGGAACAAAACGAAAAGATTGAGAAAGTAAATCGTGAAAGGAAATATCATCAGGTGTTTATGACTGTCCACCCTTCTCTTAGTTAATTGTTGAAATTCTGTTAAGTTTTTACTTGAATATCCTTTTTGTATACTTTGTCAGCAAAATACTGCATATGAGCTTAATGCCTTGTCCATGCAATGGGCTGAGCTCTGTCAAAAGAATATAGACATCAGCGCTGCATGTGCTTCAGTCGAAACTCGCATAAATGAGCTGAAAAGAGAAGCAGCAGAAAGGTGACTCTGCTATGTAAATTTTTGTCTTGGCTGATTTCATCTAGTTTTGTTGCTAAATTAATTTTTTTTATCTATTACAGAGGGTGGAGCTTGGATGCTATCACTGAAAATGGCTCGCTGGTGAATTCCTAATCATATGATTTGTATGTGCTTATCCAGTTTTGTATCTGTAATTCTATATTTAATTGCTATTGCACCTATTCATGTTTTTTTTTTTAAAATTGTACATATTAATGTTTAGTTTAACCTAATGAAAAAATTACCCATCCACATACCGAAAGAAATATTTCATGAAGAAAAAAACGAGTAAACTGGTTGAAAGAAAAGTTTACAAAATATAATTAAAATGTTGATTTCAATTTAATGAATTTATGCAAATTCATTGCATAATTACTTTTCCTTCGGCACTTCTAAATGTTTCTGCTGGGGGGTTTAGGTGCTGTACATTAGAGATGACATTGACAATAGGTAATACACTCTGTAAATGTACCCGCAAATATTATTCATGATAGGTAGGATAATTACTCATTTAATTGGTGCAGGCATGGGTGTGGGTACCTTGGTGCCCACTCCAACCCTTACCGACATATATAGTACTTATTAACTAGCTTACATACATATATACATGTGTATTAAACAAAATTAAGCTAAATTTAATTGATTGCAATTAGGGGTGGGAATAGGCTGGGTCGAGCTAGACTTTGCTTGCCCTAGACTTGGCCTACGTTGAAAATGTTAGGCCTAAGCCTAGCCTCTGTCCTGTCGTAGGCCCTATTTTTAGGCCTGACCTTTCTGAAAGTCTGTTTAAAAGTCTATTTGACTACTTTCTTAAGAAGAAACATTTCAATGGTGTAAGTCATTTAAATAGACTAACAAGCTAATAGGTCAATGAGATTAAGTTCTAATTGAGATCTAACAAAACCTTTTAAGAAAATATCTTTATATAACATCCTATTTAAATTCTATTTTATAATAATAACTTCAACTATGTCAATAATTGTTATAGGTTAATATGTTTAACACATAGTACCACATTCAATACAATATAATATTGGTAATTAAAAAAATTAGTTATATTTATTTAAATAGGCTTAAAAGGCTTTTTCGATAGTCTATGGCCTGACCTATTTAGCTAAACAGGTTTTTGAAAAAGCTTTGACCTTATCTGTTTTCAAAAAAGTCTAGCCTGGCCTGGGCTGGGCCGTAAGCCCCTGTTAGGCGGTTTGGCCTATTCCCACCCCTAATCGCAACTTTTAAGTTTTATCAGTAAAAATAAATTTGCTACATTTAATGTAATATTTATTCAAAAATGTTCAAGTATAGAATTGAGGTTTATTTCATAAATTTATTATATTGTATTTTAAATAGTTTTATTTGTGATGTTTTACTATTGATTAGACCAGATCCTGTGGTGACATCCAAGGGTTAATCTTTTGAACCCGTCTTGATTTTGACAGGGTTTGGGTTTTCTCTGCTATTTGTTGGGGGTAGGAATGAGGATGTTGATACTCACCCTTGAACGTGTCCCGTTAAACATACAAGCTAGCAGAAAGTATATGGGTATCCATCCATTAATGGTTGTTTTACTGCACTGCCTCCATCCATAAGGCAATGTGTACGCGCACAAGTTTAAGGTGTTAGGTTGTTGTACATTATATGATTTGCTTGCAGCATACTGATGATTTTGGTTCATCTTTACTAATTCTACGGATTACTACAAACCATGAAAAAGAGTAAAAATGATGTTTTTTCGTGCCAATGTTGCTGTAATTAAATGATTTAAGTAGAACTGCCTAATTATTCACATCTGACCAGTATGAAGTGCACATGATTCCTTTATTTTGACACAAAGCAAACGATGTTTTTATCTAGCAACTCCCTAAAATTAAGAGGGTCGGCTGAGATTAGATAAACAATTGAAGTACAGCAAAATATGTAACTAAATGGGGATGATAAAAAACATGTAGTTGGTCTAATATGTGATTCCTTCCTCATTTTGTATTTATAATTAGAGATGTTTGCTTTTCTCACTCCCCTTTCTACTCAAAACACACCACATAAGGGTGTGAAAAGACCAAAATGTCATTAATGAAATGACCAAAACATCTTTTTTTTCAAAAAAATTCACTGTTCGTACATGGGGCATTCAAACCTGTTCAAATAGAGTCATCCGAGTGTGTTAAATATTGACACACACCCTTTTGTGCGAAAATTTAACTTTGAACACCTTATTTATTTTGGTCGTATGCTGTTAACCGAGACAACAATAATGGGCCGTCACACTACATTCATCAATATTCCTTAACATGGATACATGTGTTTGAACGTGATTATGCAAATCGTCACTAATCACGTCCTGCACAAGCGTTTCATTCTAGGTTATTTTTGAAATAAAATTTGTTTGGGGTGTGCAGTGAGTAGGAGGGAGAGTGGAAAAAGCAAATGCCTAATTAGAATCTATGTAATTTTCTCCTCATGAGGTACTTGGGTCTTACATTGGAGAGGGAGATTTGGAGGCATTATGGGTTCTTACCCACGCCTCACACCTGATATACCATTGCTTTACACACGCACAAATCAAGAAATGGTCCAAAAAAATTTCTTGACCAAAAAAAAAACAATGTTGATTTTTCTAACCAAAAAAAACAAACAATGTCGATTTTCTGACCAAAAAAACAAACAATGTCGGCTTTGTCATATAATACAACTAATTACTCCATCCGTTCTTAAACTTTGATTCTTTTAGAGTGTTTCACAAAATCATAAATTTGTAATGCCTAAAGACTAAAGTACTCCTTTGTGGCATTAATATCTACTATCTTGGGAATCCAAAAGAGTTCATATTGTGAATAGTGACAATTAATTGATAAAGGGTAAATTTGAAAAAATTAGGTAAATTATACATTAGTATCTCAAAAGGACCAAAGTTTTGGGAAAAAAAATACTTTGGATTAAATCTAGTTTCCGATATATACTTTGGATCAATTAGTGACATCATAACTTTGTGCTTGTTTGGTTCTACCATGGCAACTCTCCGACTTAACTTTGTGATGGTCAAATTTATTGAATCAATTATAACTTTTTGCAATTTTTTAATACATGTTTAAACTCTCTTTTGTTAATTACACAATTAAAAGCAATATTGATTTAAAATATCCAAAACAACATTAAAAATCAATTCAGTTTAGTTCATTAAAAATCAAGTTTCTAGCGCACAATCGAAAAATACTCTTTAAACGTTTCAAAACACAACAATTAATTAAAGTGGAGTGAAGTGAAGTTTTTTTTTAACTGTACTAGTAGGATATCCGTGCATACGCACGGGGTGCTGTTGTGTTTTTTTATGAATGAACTTAGACAGTATTTAAATAGTCTGAACATTACCTGTGAAAATAAAGACAAAATAAAAGTAGATAAAAAAAGAGTTTCAAATAAAAAATAGATAAATATTAAAATGTAAAAATATCATTTAAAAACAATCTATGCATTTATCCCGTGTTTTTTATATATTAGTGCAGTGTCTTTTTATATATCAGTGTTGTTATCCCGAGACAAAATTAAAGTAGATAAAAAAAGAGTTTCAAATAAAAAATAGATAAATATTAAAATGTAAAAATATCATTTAAAAACAATCTATGCATTTATCCCGTGTTTTTTATATATTAGTGCAGTGTCTTTTTATATATTAGTGTTGTTATCCCGTGCTTTTTTATATATCAAATCTGATTATCACTGTGTATATATATATATATATATATATATATATATATATATATATATATATATATATATATATATATATATATATATATATATATAATTGCAAGTTATCTCTGTATTTTTTTACATATCAGTAAAGTTATTCCGTGTTTTTTATGAATTAGTGCAATTATCTCATAGTCTCAATTGATTATTTGAGTTTATTAGTAGATAGTAAGCTAGATATTAGATTATCAATAAGAAATATTTATCCCGTATTTTTTTATATATCGGTGACAATTATTTGTCATTTTTTAGGTATTAGTGACAAATAATTGTCACGTGTGTTTTAAATTATTAGTCCAGTTGTCCCGTGTTTAAATTATTAGTGCAATCATTTCTTAGGTATTAGTGACAATTATTTGTCATTTTTAATTATCAATGACAAATTTTAATCTTGTATTGTTTATATATCAATGCAGTTATCTTGTAGTTTCAATTGTTATTTTAGTTGATTAGTAGATTATAGTAGATAGTAAAAGAGAGATAATAGATTATCAATAAGAAATATTTGTTTTAAATATTAATCAGTAGTTTGAATAGTCATTAAATCTTCTTGTTTTTTATATAGTACCTAGGTTTATAGTAGTCTTCACAAATTTTAATTATTAATGACAAATATTAATCCTGTATTTTTATATATTAGTGCAGTTAGCCTGAGTTTTTTTATATATCATTGTAGTTATCTCGTAGTTTGAAATGATTATTTTATTGGATTAGTAGATTATAGTAGATAGTAAACGATGAATAATAGATTATCAATAAGAAATATTTATCCCGTGTTTTTTTTATATATCAGTGACAATTGTCATTTTTTAGGTATTAGTGAAAAATATTTGCCGCGTGTGTTTTAAATATTAATCAGTTTAAATAGTCATTAAGTCTTCTTGATTTTTAGATAGTGGGTTTATAGTAGTCTTCAAAAATTATAATTATAATTATAAATGACAAATATTAATCCGTGTTTTTTATATATCACTACAGTTATCCCGTGTTTTTTATATATATCAGTGCAGTTATCTCGTAGTTTCATTTGATTATTTTAGTAGTAGATTATATTAAATAGTAAAAGTTAGATAGTTGATTATTAATAAGAAATATTTATTTTAAATTTTAATTAGTAGTTTAAATAGTCATTAAGTCTTCTTATTTTTTAGAGAGTAGGTTTATAGTAATAGCGTTCAAAAAATTTAATTGTCAATGACAAATATTAATCTCGTGTTTTTTTATATATATTAGTGCAGTTATCCCGTGTTTTTTTATATATTATTGTAGCTATCTCGTAGTTTCAATTGATTATTTTAGTTGATTAGTATATTATAATAGATAGTAAAAGATAGATAGTAGATTATCAATAAGAGGTGCTAGTAGATTTTCAATAAGAGTTCAAGCGATTTTTGAGAGAAAAATTAAAATTTTAAGGTGATAATTTTGTTTTAGTGTGAAGTGATAAGAGAAAGAAAATAATTGTTTATGAGAAAAGTAAAATGAAAAAAAGAAAGAAAAAGAGTGCAAGAGAAAAGTGAAAAGGAGGAAAGAGAGTGTAAGAAGAAAGAGAAAAAAGAAATAAAGAGAGTGTAAGAGAAAAGTGAAAAGGAGGAAAGAGAGTGTAAGAAGAAAGAGAAAAAAAGTAAGAAAGAGAGTGCAAGAAGAAAAAGAGAGAAATAGTGAGTAATAACACTTTTACCCTTAAATTATATATGTGTCCTATTAATAAGAGATCCAAATTGATAATTTCATAGGAGGTTTGTTTGTATAAATAGATATTAGATATTAGATTATTAGTGCGCAGTATCACAACTTTGTCAGAAGTTAATTTACGGGGGAACTTGACTGACCACGTGTATACCTAATTTGGCAATCGGTGTCGTTATCTCCTCTTAATAGAATTTTTTCCATAACTAAAATTCAGAAAAACTCTTATTTTTAGCTATATAATTTTAACCCTCTAAAATTTTAAATTTACATTAATACTCGTAAGTTCGCACTCAATTGTATTCAATCAAAACACAATTTTAAACCATTTGATCTCTGTCCCAGATCGACCACCTTTTAAGTCCAGTACCACTAGTAACGCTGATGAACATGTTTTGATAGATTACACTTTAGAACTAACACAACTCACAGTCTCACACGACACCTAGTTTGTGTCATTTCCAGTTGTATTGCTCCTTAACTTAACTGCGTGCCCGCCGAAACCCTTGCAGTACCTCCTCAGAATCCAACTCTCCTTTTCACCATGGGTACGTATTCTTCATCTCACATCATATACCAATTAATCATCCTCTTCCGATTAACCGGATAAATTTTTGGCCATCCGGTTACATTTTGCATGTTAATTCGATTTAGATCTGCATGTTTGAATTCTTTATAGTTTTGTTTTGATCACTGCTTCCCCGATCAGTGCACAATCACTATGATTTTATTTTTCTTGCTTTGATTTCGTTTCTGCCCGAGTTCTACTGATATGGATTCCTCGAGTGTGTAAATGGATGCATTTGTAAGGATAGCTTGGGATCCGATTTTCAATTTGCACTTTACTATTTTGCTCACGCAAAGTTGTTATCCAGGCAGTAATAGAGTGTTTTGTGTGTTATATTACTTAATTGGCAGTTCAGTTTTATTACCTTCTTGTGGGAGTAAGCTAAGTTGCATGTTATGGTGGTGGTCTTTATTAGGGTAGCGGCTTGATTTATAATTGTTTATATAAATCCATCATACTTAAAAAAATCAAAAGAATTTTTTTGTTTTTCGTTGAATCGAACAAAAGCGTTCTTTTTAAGGAAGCGGGGGAGTTGGACTTGGCGGAAATATTTATGTTTGTTTTTTTTGAATTGTAGATATTGAGGAGGACATTCGTTCTTTACAGCTCGACTCAGCAGGTAATCTATAGGACTAGTTATTTTTGTGTTTTCATTCTTTTTAGTACATATCTATGGCTGTGTATGTTTTTTAATCTTTCTATCCAATCTTGATTGTGATTAAGCAGAAGACAGTAATGGGGTGGTAGTTCCAGAAGATGGAAAGCCAGAAGTTGAGAAATCTGATAATATGGATGAAGGTTTGTAGTTTGGAAGTGCTTGATTTGGTATTTTATTGTACTTACCATTTTCATGTTTAAATTTTCTGAAAAGTAAATCTCATCAGTGTCAAAAGTGTGGCATAATTGTACTTCAATATTCTCTACCGTGTTTACTTTTGTCTCGCTCTTTTTTCTTTCTTATTTTGGCTTTCATTTAAAGTATCATCATCATCACAATCATTTCTTTGAGATCAGCCTGTTTCTGCTTCTTACATGCATGGGTAAATAAATTCCCCGCACAATAGCACCTTCATTTCCACTTAACACAATCATTTTTGGATTCTCAATTGTTAGGAATTTTTTTTTGAGGTAGAAAGTTATTACCAACTATTGAAAATGAGACCCTTAAAAGCTATCACAAATGTGGGAAACACAGTTCTCTTCATGTCACTTTGCTATACTCCTGTACTTTTGGGGGATATTAGTATTTCAGACTTATATTGGCTCATTTGTTTTGAATGAATGATTGAGAGCTGAATAAGCACTGTACCCTAAATAGTTTTCATCCAATCTATTACAAGCTCAGCTGTATAGTGCTTATTTACTTTGTCAGCACTAGAGAATTTGCTTGCCTATTATTGCTATTGTTGTTAAATTCATCTTCATATATGACGGGCTTGTATCTTCTAGTAATGAATCATGCATTACAACTGTGTTTTCTGTTGATTGTTTTATTGGTTTTGTTGGCTGTGTTATTAGTCGACTGCTGTGAAGTGTAAACTGTAATAGTATAGCATAATAACTTAATAGAGGAGATTAGACCGCATCTTTTGAAGAATTTTGCGTTGTTGGTTTCAGATCCAAAGCAGGAGGTTCACACAGAGGCTGTTGAAGCCGAGCCAAAAGGTATTGGGAAATGTCTTCAGTTTTCAAGTATATCATTATGTGCATATTGCGCATTTAATTTCTGTTTTGAAATTAGACAGCTCATTGTCAATTAAGATATTGACACATATTTTCACATCCGCACTCCATGATTTTGATTTGTAGTAAAAGATAAGGAAATTCCTGCTGTTCAAGATGAAGATGAGTCGGAGATGAAGAAAAGACACTTGAATGTTGTGTTTATTGGCCATGTTGGTAAGTTGATGAATCCTTGCTCTACCAGTATTTGGGTTAACAGGGTTCCTTTTTTGTCTTTTGTTCAGCTTTGACCACTGTTCTTGGGCAAGATTATGGTCTTTCATGTCTAGCATGTGCATTATAGGATTAAACGACCATTGATTCAACTTCCTATCAAATGAATCTTAGATGTTGGTCATGGACTACTATAGGAGTTGCCCTGGTTGCTTCTATTTACTGGTTAATGCCTTCTGAAAAATTTGCTTTTCAAGACAGACAGAGAATAAAATAATGTTTTCTTGACTTGGATGGTGGGCTTTCACCTTCATTCTATTTTAATGGGATGGTGTGTTGATTAAAATGTCCAATAGTAGAATGTTGTTCTAGAAGTAATTTTTCTTGTTCTTGTTGCTCTAGATGCTGGGAAGTCTACAACTGGAGGCCAGATACTTTTCCTCAGTGGTCAGGTTGATGAACGAACTATCCAAAAATATGAAAAAGAAGCCAAGGACAAAAGTCGAGAAAGCTGGTTAGCTCATTTACGTTGTTTCTTGCTTGGAGATGTTATATGACTATACGTGTTCACTGCTTTGCTGCCTCGTCATTTGCTTACTGCAAAATAGGGTCTTAACTTCTTCTAATTGTTCAGATTCAGACTACTTCACTGACGTGGTTGGATTATCATGGTTTAAAAAATCATAGAACTTGTCGGTAATTTTTGAATTTGAGAATAAAATCTAATAAATTCATGGGATTACTTTCTCGGTTAGTAGCATCTTGAAAAGTTTTTAAGTCGGCTCACCTTCATTCTATTTTAATGGGATGGTGTGTTGATTAAAATGTCCAATAGTTATCAGCCTTTTGCCTTTGGGACTTAGGTGCCATGCCATTGCAAACAAGTAACAGAAACTCTGGTCTCTCAAAGACTCTACTTTTGCAAGGCGTGGAATCATCTTCAAATAGTAAACTCCATGTGATTCATGTCCTGTCTTTCCTGTTCCATGGTCCTAGATGATTAGTAAATTAAAGGACATCTTAAAACAGATAAAACAGGTTTTAATGACATAGATGTAGTAGAAGTAGCGCTACCAGTGCCTTGTACATATATTTTAGAACCATCTACAGGAGTCACAAAAGCCAGAAACTCCAGATGGAGAGAAAAGAGAAGAGTGATTCATTAACAGATAAATGGTCAGAGGCATCACTCATCGGTATTAGAACCTTTCCGATTATTACCTGCATTAGCAACAACAGTAGTGTTGGAATGAATCTGTTTGGCTATCTTCAGATGAAGATTGGAACTCAGCTTTAGAAAGAGAAAAATATCGTTTTCCTGGTACAAAAGCCATATTAGCAGCTTTGAAGAAGTCGATTCAGCAGCAAAGATACATACTGTATTCACCCCCAAACTAGACCTATATTCACGCCCAAACTATAGCATCGGTCTCAAGACCCACTATCAATGCAAAACCAAACCAGAGGTCACTGAAATTGCAATGATACTGGCGAAGAAAGAGGAAAGGGGGGGTTAGAACCGTTGGAAATTACGATGGGAAACCCATAGCTCGAAACAACACAAATTGGGTCACTGACTTCAGCGTAATGTCTCTCTTATATATATATATATATTTATATATAGTTGGTGTATCAAGGGAGAGGAGAAATTGGGTCACTGTATAACAATACATGGGTGGTTGTCTCAGCGTAATGTCTCTCTATATATATGTATATATATATATATATATATATATATATATATATATATATATATATATATATATATATATTCATAAAGGAGGAAACTAGGAAAATATTAATATAAGGAAACTAGTTATTATGCAATTAAAACAGAACAGAGTACACTCTCCCTAAATAGATGATACTTTCTAGTTTCCAACATGAATAAATGTCGAGTGTGTTGGTTTATCCCGCAGTTTCCTTTGCTTTCAAATTAATAATGGTTAGGTTAGTGTTTTTCACTTTTAAACTTGGTATTTATAGGGCTCTTATGCTTCTCAAATGTTCGTGTATAAACTCTTTCATATTTATTGTTCACCTTTTATTAGTTTATAAAATTAGCAGCAGCATCTGTAAGAGTAAGAGATGAATGTCTCTGTTGTTTGGAACCATGTGAAACTTCAGATTTTGTTGTCTTCATGTTTGTGTCAATGCTTGGTGTCGATGTTTTGTGTATTTTGTACTTATCACTAAAACAGTGTGGTTGAGGAGTTCAAACAATGAAAATGTGGGATGTCGAAAATTAGGTTTCCAGCTAATATTCTTTGTTAAGTATAGTTTTTTTCTTCTTTCTTTTCATTATTGGGAGAAGGGATGGGACCTTTTAGCTTAGAAATATACTTGGTACTAATCTTTATCAAATTAATGAATTGAAATTTATATGCCAGGTATATGGCTTATATTATGGACACAAATGAGGAGGAGAGGGTAAAGGTACGAATAAATTTGTTGATTTTAACTGGTTTATCCCATTTGATGTAGTTTCCTCTTTTGGTGGTTAATAATGCGAATTTTCTTCGAACTCGTAACTAAGGTAAAGTAGTGATAATTACAGGGAAAGACAGTTGAAGTTGGAAGAGCACATTTTGAGACTGAGACAACGAGGTTCACGATTTTGGATGCACCTGTGAGTATATGTATTGCATGTATTGCTTAATTCTCCTTAAATCAGTTTTCTTTCTCATAGACATGCATAATAGTGTTGTGTAGTAAACATTTAATATTAAATTACATTGTCTATGTAGGGACATAAAAGCTACGTTCCTAATATGATTAGTGGTGCATCTCAAGCTGATATTGGAGTGTTGGTTAGTTGATCTGTAACATGTGATTCTTTGTTTCTTGATCTTCAGTATAGGTTTCTTGACAAGCATTTGATGATGCATTTGTCTTTGCCTGTCCATGTCTATGCCCCGCCGATTAGGTAATTTCTGCTCGGAAGGGAGAGTTTGAAACTGGATACGAGAGAGGTGGGCAAACTCGTGAACATGTCCAGCTTGCAAAAACGCTGGGTGTGGCTAAACTGCTTGTTGTTGTCAATAAAATGGATGATCCCACAGTAAACTGGGCAAAAGAAAGGTCTCTCTCTCTCTCTCTCTCTCTCTCTCTCTCCCCGTGTGTGTGTCTTTATGAGCTTACATGCGATTGTAATGAGATATCTTGCTGCTCGTGTGCCATTAGGTATGATGAAATTGAGTCAAAGATGATTCCATTTCTAAAGCAATCAGGATACAATGTAAAGAAAGGTATATGCCTTCCCATTTGTTTGAGAATGTGTTGGAACTTTATTTTGCTTGTTGATTTAATCCATTTTTTTTGGCACTGGTGTAAATGCATGATATATAGTGGGTGGGTTATTTGTATTACATTGGGAACATGGTTTATATTATTATGATTTATGAACGTGATGGGGGTGAGAAACTGTCTTCCATAGTTCACTCCTAAAAGTTTCTTGTTCTCATCTAGAGTGGGGAATGTTATGTCTTGCTGGATGCCCGGGAGCTTGGGACATGTCCTAGAATCATGGCTGAAAGGTTGGTAGTTATTTTGTGCAAAATGCCAAGCAGGGTTGGGATCCAGGGTATTGACTTATCAAGGAACTTGAGCATGATGTTGGACCTATTATATGGAATGAATATTAGTTTTTTTTTTCATTTTAAGTAAGTAGGGACTAGGGATTGCGATCTGAGGGTATTTAGGTCATGCAAAGGTTATTCTTTTCCTGTTCTGCAATCTATCTCTGTTGTGTGGGATTTTAAAAGCTGAAGAAATGGACAAAGAATGTCTATTTTTAAAAATCAATTCCTACCAATAGTTTCACATTTCTTTATGTCTTTAACTGTTTAATGGATTGTGGAAACAAAGTTATTTTACTATTTATTTTATTTTAACAGATGTCTTGTTTTTACCAATATCGGGGCTGATGGGTGCAAACTTAAAAACAAGAATGGATAAAAGCACTTGTTCATGGTGGGATGGGCCATGCTTATTTGAAGCCCTGGATGCTATCGAAGTACCTATGGGAGATCCCAAAAGTCCTTTCAGGTATTGCATTTCTAAATATTTTGTTGCTTCCTTTTTTCCCTCCCAGGGGCCCTTTATAATGTATTTTTTTAAAGCCGGGCTTTTTGGCTAAGATTGAACTTCAGGTTGCATTTCTTAAAACTTTGTGGCTTCCTTTTCCCTCCCAGAGGTCCTTTATAATTTCTTTATTTTAAAGCTCAATTGTTATTACAAAGTTTGAACTTCTGATCTGTGCAGGATGCCTATAATTGACAAATTCAAAGACATGGGAACTGTTGTTATGGGCAAAGTGGAATCTGGTACTGTTCGGGAGGGAGATTCCTTGTTGGTCATGCCAAATAAGGTAGTCTTTTTGGAGTGTTTGCTTGTGGGCTTTGTCCCTGCATTCTTCTTCTTTTTCCTATTGGTTGAACATGAAAAAGGTGACAACTGCACATTAATTTGTAGGACCAAGTAAAAGTTGTTGCTATATTTATTGATGAAGATCGGGTTAAACGTGCTGGACCTGGTGAAAATTTACGCGTTAGATTAGCTGGTATTGAAGAGGAAGATATATTATCTGGGTTCATCCTGTCCAGTATTGGTAAGAGTTTTCTCCCATTTATTTAATTTTGCTGGACTTGAAAGATGTATTGCAGCATAGTCCATTTCCCCTTTTGCAGCAAAGCCAATACCGGCAGTTACCGAGTTTGTTGCCCAGTTAGCAATCCTTGAATTGCTGGACAATGTATGTATCCTCTCTCTACAGTATTTGGATGTTAGCCATAGTTTCAATGTATTAATCAAGGACATTAACATCTTCAAATAAAATCTGTAGGCTATATTTACTGCGGGATACAAGGCTGTTCTGCACATCCACTCTGTAGTTGAGGAATGTGAGATTGTTGAGCTATTACAACAAATTGATCCAAAGACAAAGAAGCCTATGAAAAAGAAAATTCTCTTTGTGAAAAATGGGGCTGTTGTAATGTGTCGTGTTCAGGTGCATTTTTTCGTACATTCTGAATGTAGAAGCTAATTTTTCTTCTTTTTTCTAAAATTTTATTAGAGGACAATATTAAAAAACACAATGGTTGGAATTCTCATCATGTGACCTGGAAGGTCACTTGTTCAAGTAATGGAATTAGCATCTTATAAGAGTATACTCGAGCTCATGCTATTGTCCAGAACACTGCCACAGCAGTTGTTCTATAGTTCTATAGTCCTAAATTCAGTTACTGATAGTGATGTCACATTAGCATCAACTGTTGAGCACTTATATTATGTTAGCAGAATCAGTTGTTAAAGTACGTTATTTAATATACTGGAACTTAGGTTTTATATTTAATTCAATACCATTTTTTTTTAATTTTTGAATACTTAACAAGTATCTCAAGGGTACTTGTTAACATTTGGCTTTTTATTCATGCAAGTTTGTTCACATCTTGTTTGGTGATGTGCTTGCAGGTTAATAATATGATATGCGTTGAGAAGTTTTCTGATTTTCCACAGCTAGGGAGGTTCACTCTTCGCACTGAAGGTAAGAAGAATTAAGACAAAAACTATGCTCCTTGCTAATGTGTTTATGATGTTAATATATGTACAAGCCGTACAACTTACTTTGTCTTGCAGGGAAAACCGTTGCTGTGGGAAAAGTCACTGGTCTGTGAGTTTCTAACAATTTTGACTTGAGGTAAAGATTTTTTTCATATGCATTTTAGATTCTTATTATTTTAAAAACAGTAACAAACGGATAGTAAATTTCTAATATTTTATTTTATTTTTATAATAAAAAAGTGAAAGAACGCAACAAATGGACTCTAAGAAATCAATCTGATATTGCCATGGGTCGCTTGCATTTTTTATTTTAAGGGAAAAGACAAAGAAATCAATTTTGATTTTGGGTTGTTGCCTTTGTTTATTCTTATTAACCATGATTTTGGGCGTGGACAGGATGGAACTCCTTCAGAGCAAACAGAGTGGCAACATTGAGCATAATTGAGAACATCAAGTTTGCCATATATTCATTTCAGTGTTTGTTTTGGTTTTACTTGAGAGGTAGTTCTCACTCACTGAAGAGTTGTTGTTTATTGCTCGTTGGTGCCCATCATGTTACATGTACTTGTACAAGGCCTGGCAAGGCTGCTTCCAAACCATAATTCCTGAGATATATAATTGGACTGGATGGTTTTGAATCAATCAACCTGATTGGCTGTGGCATCTTCTTCCTATCCTCATATTTTTGAATAGCAGCAATTCAACAAATTTCCTAGTCAGTTCATTTGATGTTGATATAGTATGATTTACCTAGTATACTTAATGAGATTTTGTAGAATTGGGAACTGCAAGTTGGATTTACAGCCCTATATTTCGACAATGAACAAAATATGTCAAGAAATTTGACGTATTGCTATGTGGTCCGAAAGTATGTGTATTACTGGATTATTTATAAATTTTTGACATGGCACTTGATATACTTTTTGACGAGCAAAAACGAATGCATTTCATACATAATAATTGCCAAAGAAAAAACATATGCGTTTCATTCATTGTAATTGCCAAAATTCATGAAAAAAAAAGGTGATCTTTGGAACAAAGTTCATATAATGAAACCCTTAAAGAAAATACTAATGAAACCCTTAAGAAAATTGCTTCGAACAGCAATTGCAAATTGAAGTAAAACTCCATCAATGTCAATCACTCCCAAAACCTAGCTTGGAGGAGGGGCCCAACCACATAATACGCAATTGAAAATCAAGGATACCTAGCAATGTGACGCAATTGAAAATCAAGGATACCTAGCAATGTGGCACAAATGAAACTTCATCGTTCACCCTCATGCACTATGTGGGTTTGAGTCCAACCCCCACAATGGCTGCAAAATCCAGGTTTGACACCATCTTAAATGGGCTTGAGTTTTGGAGAATAAGGAGGTTTTATTCCAAAAATAACCTCGCGTGAAACGCTGTGAGGACGTGTTTAAAGACTGTTCGAACAACCTTGTTCGAACACGTTCAAATGACCTTGTTCGAACAGGTGAAATTACGCACAAAAAGGGTGTGAAGTCAATATTTAACACACTCGAACGATGTCGTTCGAACGGGTTCAAAAGCGCCATGCGACAGTGAAAAACGCCCAAAGAGAGTGTGAAGTCAAAATTTAACACACTCGAACAATGTCATTCGAACCTGTTCGAAGGCCCGTGTTCGAACAGGTGAAATTTCGTGAAAAAAAAGAGGTTTTGGTTGGCCTTTTGGTCTTTTCACACCCTTGTGGGGTGTGTTTTGAGTAGGAGGGGGTGTGGGAAAAGCAATAGCCTAAGGAGGGACCTAACTACAAAGGCCCGTGCTTTTTCCAATCCCCCTACTCACCACACACCCCCAAATTTTAAATATTCCAAAATTACCCTCGCGTGGAACAAGCTCCCAAACACCCTTACGTTGCATTTTGGACAGGTACGGTACATGAGTACCGAATTGGTACGACGCCAATGTACCGAACCAATTAAAATTTTTGAAATAAGAAAGTCCGGTAGATTAACACCGTACCACACAGATTTGGGTGTGTGTTGGTGGAACCTCCAATGCCAAACACTTATTCCAAATCTCCTGCACAAATTCATTGACCCATCACTCATTTTGTTTGATTATCTATTGTCACAGATCAGACATTTATTCCCTCTTTCTCAGATCAACGCTTTTGAAGCTTTTGCCATTTACGACAATTGCAATTACAAGCATGTGACCAATTACAGCAATTACAAGCTTTTGTTTATGTTTGTTTCCTGGAAAATCAAACCAAAGAATGAAAAATAATTTTACAAATAGAATTAAGTAAACAAGAGAAGAAGAAGAAGAGGAAACAAACAATGTTACTTTGGTTCGACATTATCCTGCTTAACTGCTACGGCCGCATAGTGCCATACCTGTTAAAAATCATAAAATTGGGGTGTGTGTGAGAAATTAGATGCCACGGTACTAAAGTACCATACTAGTTTGGTACTGAAGTACCGTACCGTTGAAAAATTCGGAAAAAATGACGCGTTTTTGTTCATTAAGGGTATTTTGGTTATTTTGCAGGGTTAAAGGGTGTGTGATGAATAGGGGAGTGGGAAAAGTATGGACCAACTACAAATTGGGAACTACAAGTTGGATTTGCTGCCCTATATTTCGACAATGAACAAAAGGGCGTTGCTTTTCCCACACTCCCTCCTACTCTTTCACACCCCTTAACTCTAAATATTCCAAAAATACCCTTGAGTGGAGTGCGTGTTTTCACCTATTCGGGGATGGTGGTCAAGAATCTATTCGGTTGAGCGCCAACAAAACAGGTAAAAAAAAGGTGAATGTGGTGTGAGAGTCCATTTTTGTAATAAAATAGGGTGTTCGAACACCTCATGCGAACTTGTTCGCGTGACCTCGCTCGAACAGTGAAATTACGCGAAGAGGTGTGAAGTCAAGATTTAACACACACGAACGACGATGTCATTCGAACTCGTTCGAAGGCCCGTGTTCGAACAGGTGAAATTTCGTGAAAAAAAAGAGGTTTTGGCTGACCTTTTGGTCTTTTCACACCCTTATAGAATGTGTTTTGAGTAGGAGGGAGTGTGGGAAAAGCAAACACCATGAACAAAATATGTCAACCTATGACATATATTCTATGTGGCCCGCCTATCCCCAATCCCACGCTCCCCATCTGCCACCTAAACGCCCCCTCCCATGCGTGACTCTCCCCCACAATCCCACAGGTTTTATCGTTGTGTTTTTCCTATTATTTGGAAAGGAAATTCTGGCGGTTAAACTAATTTTCGTTGGTTAAATTGTGTTTTCAGTGATCAACATAAGTTTTCGATAGTTCAAACAAGTTTATGACGGCCAAACCAATTTCCATTAGTCATGAATTTCCTATAGTTAAATGTCTTCAAGGTAATGTTGATGGTAATGTGCTGGCTAGAAGAATTAGGAGCCTTCTTGAGTTAGATTGGATAGTGAAAATCTAACATGTTTTTAGAGAAGCTAATCAAGTGTCTTATTGCTTCCTTGAGATGTGACTTCGAGAGTCGTGTATCTTTAAGGCTTGATGATACTCAAGATAACATTAGACATCTTGTTGCCGCTTATTCTGTGGGAGTTTATACTCCTCGTTTGATTTGTGTAATTGTTTTTGGGCTATTAGCTTAGTTTATTATAAAACAAACAAACAAACAAATTTGCATTGTACAAATTTTCAATAGTTAGAAAGAGGAAAAAATAAAGACACCCAGAGTCGCAACAAGGGAAGGGGAAGGGGAACTCGGGCTCTCCCTGCACCTGCTGGATGATGCCACTAGTGTTGAGTTTGTCTGTGCTTCGGCTTGATGGATTTTCTATTCCTGTTTCCTTTTCCTTTTGTTACCGAGAAAAAGGGAAGGAGAAATGGGTGACAACACTAGAGGACATTAGGGCGATGGTGAGAGGGGGTCGAACTATCGAAGTAGGAGAGGGGGGCTGAGGGTGGCTGATGGTTAGAGGAAAAGGGATTGGGAAGGGAATGAGAGACTGTTTAGGGTTTCCCATAGGGGGGATGATGTAATGAGGGGAGCTGGAAGCAAGCTACCAATGTGAGACATAAATGCAAAAAAGAAAGGGCGTTACTTTTCCCACACCCCCTCCTACTCACCACACACTCCATAACCCCCAATATTCCCAAACTACCCCTAAGACGTTCAGATATAGCCTTCTGAACACGTTCGAATAGAGCCCTCCAAACACGTTCGGATAGAGGAGTCCAGACATTGTTTTTTGAAAAACGAAAAACACCCTATTCGATTGACAGGATCCGAACATATTCGGTTAGCATCATCCGAACATTATTGAATGACTTAAAAGAATGATTTTGGAGTTGAGTGGTGGCATCACACACTATAACATTGTGTATCATCATATTCCGTGGAAGTGGACTTATAAATGCTCCCTCACGTGTTGATTTAATGCCATAATAAATACTCCCTCCGTCCAAAATATTTTGTAGTTTAAGGTTTTGACACACTCTTTAAGAAAAATGATTAGAAGTCTAGATTTTTTAAAAAGTGTTGTGTAATTTATCAATTAACCATTTATCTCTTTATATAGAAAATGTGAATCATTTAATAAACGTAAAAAGTTGTCATCATTAATAGAGGCATAAATAGAAAATAATATTAAAATTTATATTGAAATTCTAAAACAATAATCAATTTGAGACAAATTAGTTTTACTAAAACAACAAACAAATGGGACAAAGGGAGTAGTCTCTTAAATGTGTGTCATAGTTGTGGAAGGAAGGAAGTGAAAGAATGGTGTTAATTGGTGGAGTTGAGTGGTGGCATTTGAACCATGGGACCAGCACATGCGTGCCTTGAGGAAAGTGAAAGAATGATGTTGATTGGGTGGATGTGATGAGACAGAAAGAAGTGTGTGGAAGGAAGGAAAATGAGAAACTGTGAGTGAAAAAGAAAGAGTTGGATGTGAATTTGACAGACATCAACAGGCAAGAAAACTTTTGCTTGTTCGGTTAATTTGGTCCAAATCTGTTCGGATGATATTGTTGAACGAGTTAAAATCACAACATTGGAGGTGTGTGTAAAAAAAAAACGTCTGTTCGGTTGCTCCTGGTCGAACTGGTTCGGATGCCCGTGTCTCACCGATGAAATTTTTTGAAAAAAAGACGCGTTGTCATTTCATTAATGGTCTTTTAGTCTTTTCCTGCTGAGGGTGTGTTTTGAGTAGTAGTGGGAGTGGGAAAAGCACTGCCCACAAAGAAATAACCAAGTCCAACAAGCAGATTTTTCATGACCAAAAAAAAAAACAAGCAGGTTTTTTTACCGGGAAGAAAAAACGAATTGACACCCTCCCTCCCAGGCTCCCACGTCAATTTTTCTGATGTTTGATATTAGTTATTAGGGTTTTATTTTCGGTACCCCCCTAATTCCCTACCACACCCCCATAATGTCCCAAATGGACAAAAATACCCCTACTTTTTCCCAAAAATTACATGGTTTTGTTAAAAAAAAAATTGGAATTTGAATTACCTCTAATTAGAAAGATTTTGAATTACTCGGAAGGAGGTAATTCTGCTTAATATGAACCGGAATTACCTCACTTACGAAGTATTCAAAATTCTTTCTAATTACTAGGTAATTCAGAAAATCTAATTTTTTTTTCAATTTTTAATATTTTCTAATTACATTTATTTTTTGAGCGAGTGGCGAGTAGGCGATCGACAACGAGAAGCGGAAGCAGAGTCTTTTGACCAACGTAGAGAGCGAATAATTTAAGCTAAAAATCGGTTTTGGACAACATACTACGATCGTAATGAAACACAAACCATTAGAAGCCTCAAAATCCCAAATTCCATCGTTTACTATTTTTACGATTTTTTTAATTTTTCATAGTCTCCAAAAATCTAAAAAAATTTGTATAGCCTTATTTTGGTTTTGTTAGATTTTTAGTGGTGTTTTTATATTTTTTAGAGTAGTTTTGACTATTTTTAATAGCCTTTTAGTAATAAAAATTAAAACAAATCGTATATATCGCGCCGCCCGTCCTGGATTGGCGGGATGCCTAGATGTCGCCTGTTCACCTACTTCACGTGCTTATTTTTGATCATTTTTAGACATTTTGGACCCATAAATGTATTTGTACTCTATTTTATGTTGCTCATTTTATATATTTTGACGTATTGTTATTTAAAATAAATGCTCAGATTCGTATCATAGTTCCAAAATATAACGCGTTTAAATATTAATTCAATATACAAAGTTTAAAAAATTAATAAAAAACTAAAATTTTGAATTACCTTTTTAGAGGTAATTAGAATTTTTATATGTTTATGAACAGGAAATACTGTTTTAAAGGTAATTCGAAATTATCATTATTTTTTGAACCAGGAATTACCTTATTTTGAGGTAATTAGAAAAAAATTTTAATTTTTTTTTTTTTAAAAAGGCAGGGGTATTATTGGAATTTTTTGAATTATGGGGGTGTGGGAGGGAATGAGGGGGGTACGAAAACAAAGGCCCTAGTTATTATTATTAATCATAACGATAATAGAATTTTGAGGACCACATAAACTGGGATCAGCGAAACGCAGAAGAAGAAGAAGAAGAAAGGAAAATGAATAATGCATTTCTTGGTATGCCCCAAAAAAATGGTTCAAAGGTGAAAAAAGGTATATCGTATTTGCAATGACTTCTTCACACACTGCACCAATTCATCTGTTGCACATCTCTTCCTTCCGTCGCTGTTTCCCAATTTCATCCTTTAAACCATCAAAACTCTCATCATCACATTTTAATCCCGCTCCTCTCACTCTAAGAAGATCAATAACAATAAACAGAGCAACCCTTGATGATACCCAAAGTGACAAACTTTCCTCAACCCCACTCCTCCTTCAGGAAGACAACCCCAATAACGTATTATGCTCTTTTCCTTTCCTTCGTAGTTTCTCAGAAAATTGAATATGTTTAGATGCTAAAATTTTAATCTTTAGCCAACCCTTTTAACCTTTCTCTGTAAAAACTTTGCAATTTTGTAATGCGAGAATTCTTCCCCTGTTTTTATCTGAGCTTAAAGTTTTGATTTTTCTTTTTTGGGGTTTCTGTTTTGATTTTTAATTTAGTTTCTATTAATTTACTTAGGAAGTAGAGGAAAGTGTGAAGGTGTTGAAAAATGCTGCCAAGACAAGAAAAGTAGCAGCAGAGGAGATTCTTTCTGCACTATCCATCATTGAGAAAGCAAAAATTGATCCTTCTGGTTTTCTTGACACCCTTGGAGGAAAGGAATCCCCTGGGAGAACCTGGATGCTTGTTTTTACTGCAAAGGTTAACAAACATTTTTCTGTCATTTTATCTTCTTTTGGCTTAATCTTTGTTTCTTGTTACTCACTACATATTTGTGCTGAATTCTAGAAAAAATTAAATGGTGGTCGTTATTTTCCTCTCACAGCTGTTCAGAGGTTTGATGCTGCTGTAAGTCTCTTTCATATGATCCAATCTATATTTTATTATTCTGTATTGTTTAGTTTTGAACTGAAGTTGTTTGTTTCCATTGCCTGAGTGCCTCTTCTCATGCCAGCAAGGGCTGTATTATTGTTGCTTGTTTCATTTCATTGCTTGTAAATCTTGCATGTACCAAATCATCAAATTATGTCTGAAGTATTTTCTTTGCTTCATTCGAAGTTAGACTATTGAGTTATATATATTGATGAATTTTTAGGCAAAGAGGATTGAAAATGGTGTGTATCTTGGGCCACTTGGACAATTAACATTTGAAGGCAAACTTTCATGGAAAAACAGAATACTGGCTTTCATTTTTGAGAACATTCGAATAAAAGTAGGACCTTTAAAGCCTCTAGAGTTCAGCCTAGGACAAAAGGAAGACAGGGAGCCAAACTCAAGGATCCTTTTTTCATCTGGTTTTATGTTGATGAGGAAATAGCTGTTGCTCGAGGCCGAAGTGGAGGCACTGCATTTTGGTGTCGGTGTCATCAGGTCAATGTTTGATTGTTGTTAGCTTCCTTGTAAGTGTCATTCCTTTCTTTATTTTTCTACTTCTGGGTTTCTGGCTGAATGGAAAGACAGATTCATGTATAGATATTTTAAGCAGGTGAAGTTGAGGTCAGAGTTAACCTTATTTGTACTTGTGTAATATATAGTTCTATACATTAAATCCAGGAAACTGAAATGTATATACTTCAAATTCAAATTGAAGTTTTTGTTTACTCAGCAACTTAAGAGAAGAAGACTCAAAGTAGTAGTATAAGAAAAGAAAGATACTCCATCAGGTCCAGTTACATAATTGAACAACTTTATGTTTCATTCAAAGAAATTTCTGTTTGAACTGTGATTTGTTTTATAACAGTGATGAATCGTGGTTTCTGGACCATTGAATCTCAAGTCAAATTTTTTCGGGCATCTTTTTGTTATGTTTGATCAGGGATATTGAAGGAGCCAATGGAAACATAGATCTGTTGTTATCTGCATTGATGCTGGGCCCTTTCTTAAGTTTAGCATAACAATGTTTTCTATAAAATTTAAGGCCTTAGTTTATAGTTATTAAAGACTATATAGTCTTGTGGTAAAACACATCTAAGTGCTATGTGAACGCTGGGAGCAGGGTTCGAATCCGATATGTTGCACTTTCTCCCTACACAATGCAAAAATACAGGCTTCTATATTATATCTGATCCAACCATATCAACAAATATGAACTGACAGAACACAGAAAGGGACAAAAAGAAAAATAAATAACAAAATGGAAATAATCATTGTACAGCTAATTTAACCCTTCCATCCTTGAAATATCACATATCCTATATATAACTCAGAAATTTTATTGGGTTTTTCAAAAAGTAACCAATGATGGCGTGCATGACATTTACACAATTGTATTCACAAATCAACACAAATGGTATAGGCAGCTGCAATTGCCCTGCTATGTAGGAAGTTGGAACTTTTTATGATACATGATTGCAACATTGTCTCTTTAATCCTTAACATATAAGTGCATAACTAATCACTTCAAAAGCTTGACATCTGGATTTCTCATGGTTTTGAGCCACATATCAGCCACAATCCTTGAGGAAATGCTCCATAAAAGGTCTTGCCCCTTTGCCAATGCTAGCTTCCTTTTCTTTCCTGCTTTTCCCAACCCATATGCAACCAACCATTGCATTGCTGTTAGTCTCTGCTTCTCATTGTCCCATGCATTCTTCCTTGTGTTACTCCTCACCTTGAAACCTCCCACATGCATGCTCATTACTTTAAATCTCTCCTCCTCCTCCTCATTCCCCTCTCTGCCAGCATGAATAAGCACCATCACAGGGCCTCCAACCGCTTCGTAGCGTCTCATTGGATCCCTTAATTGGACAACCAATATCAGTGTCACCTTTTCTGGTTCACCATCAGAACTTGCAGCTGCAGCACCCTTTCTAGTCCAATCGTCAAGTGAAACAGCAGAAGCCAGAATATCTTTCCCACCTTCTCCTTTCTTCGAGCTGAGTGCAGAAACATCGAACGGAGCTTCTTCCTCGGCCACGTCAGCTTGAATCTTCAATGCTTCAACTGTCATGGATTCAATCTTCTGCATTGAAACAGCTAAAAGATTCTCTACAGTAACTGGTTCTTCATCCACATTCCAAAGTCCTGTTGATATTCGTTCGCTCCTTCCTGAACTCATTTTGATTGACATGCTTTTCAATGAAGAAACTATGCGGGCAGCACTTGAACTCGCTCCTTCCTTGCTCCTACCTTGTATGATGGCTGAAGCAATGCCTTCAAAAGCAATCTGCTCTGCTGTTTTGCCT
Source organism: Oxytropis ochrocephala (assembly GCA_020916435.1). NCBI lineage: Eukaryota > Viridiplantae > Streptophyta > Magnoliopsida > Fabales > Fabaceae > Oxytropis > Oxytropis ochrocephala. The sequence continues at coordinate 394,511 of CM037091.1, read as the reverse complement.
GTCAGTTCATCTATGGGCATTAAGGATGATAAAACTTGAGAGCTGATTTCATCAAGATCAATGCCAGCCAATTTCTGAAACAACTCAAAACCACTCAAGGATTCATTTGATGCCAAAACAAATGGCTTTGACATCTGCATTGCTAGCTTTGGAGTATCTTTTCTTGCCACAACAATATCTAAAGGATTCATGGAAGCCAAAAAACCACCATCCTTTGTTTGAACAACACAACCTAAGCCTTTTCCAAGGTCAGGAAGATAAACTTTGGATTCTCCTCCATCTTCAGGAGAATCTTTGTCTCCTTCAAGTTGTAAAGGTGGAATCTCAGGTTCATCGAATAAGTATCCGGTGTCGTCTTGACCCTCGAGCATCTGAAGAAACTCCCTAGTCACAGTTTCTTCATCTGCATCCAACCTCGGTGCCTGATCAGACTCTTCCTCTAGTTTCATAAACTTATTATCAATACCATCATCATCTCCCATCATAGACTCAAGAGCTTTTATCTGCTGAGCTATTGAATCAAGCTCAGACAATCTTGTAAGGTGCAAAGGATCATGCACTATTTCCTTCACAACCTCATCCGAAACCGGTTTCTCCTCTACAGGTTTCTCAGATTCTCCACCATCTTCTTCTGCTGCTTCTTCCTTCTCTTGAACCTCAACCCCTTTATCAACAACTTCAAAATCCGGAAGATCAAAATCCTCCGCCTGTTCTTTATCCTCATCAGCTTTCTGTTTCTGTTTAGTAGAAGAGGAATCCTGAACTGGAGGATTTGGATCATCAAGATTCAAATCATCCATTCCTTGAATGTCACCTCCTAATGCTGCTGCTGAAGCACTTGAATGTGAAGGAGTCCATGTACTTTTAATTCTAGGACTAGGCATGCTGAAGGATGACTTGGATTGTTTACGAGCAAAAGAAGACGAAAAACTACTAAACTTGCTGCTAGACTTTGAATTCTCAATTGGACTATTACTACTATTATATATCTCAACTCCTCCATCTTTCTCCATGATTTGAAAACCAAGTTTGACAACAAGTTCTCCTCCTTTTGCCTTACCAGATAACCCAAAAGTAGTGTCCCATTGCCTAACTCGCGAACCTTGCTGGTTTTTCTCGATAGACTCTCGAATCAAATCGCTCAAATCCACAGAACTTCTTCCAAAATCAAGCTCTTGAGCATCAACAGCAAAAAGGTATATCCAAAAGGGTCGTGGCTCAAACTTAAGACTCTTATTATTATTGTTGTTGGAGTAATAAGCATGGCATTTTACGAAAAGGGTCTCTTCGAAATCAGCAGCTCCTTGCGAAACACGTGATGGCATTGTCTTAACAGCACCTTCTTTTGTTTCCTTCTTCTTAACACAAACAGCAAGTCTGAGTCCATTCATTGAAGAAGGAAGGCCTTGAGCAGTTACAACTTCAACAGAGAATAAACAACTTAGTTTCTGCATTCCAATATGTGAAAGTGCACGTATTGGCTTCCACTTCCAAATCCCTTTCTTCTCATTATTATTCTCATTCTTATTATTATTATTATTATTCTCACCAACCCAACTTGACTCTTTGGTTTCTGCAATGGTTGAAACTCCATTTCCATCTTCAAGCTTTGGTCTTGATCTCCATGGAGACATGGACAAGCGACGAGATCGAGGTTTGTTACTGGTTTCGGCATCGAGTTTGGTTGTCTGATTGTCATCTTCAATGGATGGAACAGTAGTATTTCGTGGCAATACAAGAGAAGCAGTTCTTCTAGCTGTGGTGGATGTGTGTGTTTTGTAGAGTGATTCACTTAGAGCTTCTAGTTCTTCAAGAATCTGAGCATTGGGATTGTTGTTTGCCATATTGCTGAGATGATGAGAAGATAAGATGGTCGGTCACATGGTTGGAATTATTTAGAAGTATATATGCATGTATGTTATAGACAGAATGAGTGGTACTTTGTGAACCATGAAAAAATGATGAATTGGATATTTGTGGAGGATAGAAGATGAATGGTGCATGGCGATGAATTGAATTGGTGGGTAAGACAAATTTGGAAATGGATATATCGATATGATATGTTATGTGAGTAGACAGACATAATGGTCCCAACGAATTTAATGAATTTTGGCTTATCTTATGGTAGTTGTCTTGTCTGCAACTACAAGTGGTAAGTTTAACTGGTTGGTTTGGTAATGGTAACTAACATGATGTTTCACAGATGCTGATAAATTGACACTTACCTCCAAATTCGTTAGATGGAAAGTCTGCTCTCTGTTACAAGAAAGAAATGTAGCAGCGCTGAAAATGTTCTTTAAGCGCTTATCTAAAAAGAGTGTTTTTAGTCCCTCATAATTTTCAATAACGCTTAAAAGTGCTATTAAAAGGCTCAAAATAGCACTATTAAAAGTCACGAAGGACTATGTATTTTGGGTATTTTGATGATGTAGTTTTGGCTATTTATTTTGTAACTTTTCTAATGATTAACTATTTTTTTAAACATTGAGTACTTAGCTATTTTGATAACATGTAGCGTTTTGATCTTATTAGTATGCATTAAAAACTACCGAGAATAAAAACCCAAAATCCAATCCAACCCAATCCAAAGCGAAGTAATGTTGGACGGATCAGATCAAATTTTAAAATCAAATCGATTGGGTGACAAGAGTGCAAGATCGCAAGGAATGATCGTTTTTCCCTAAAACCCCGATCCAATTCAATCCGCAAACACCTTATACTAGACTTCATATTATTCATCCAGCCAATACATAACGCATTACACATGTGAACTGTTGGGACTTTTGGTGTGAATTGAAAAAACAAGTCGCATTCTTTAAGTAAACAGAATTTCAAATTAAAAAACTTGGAGTTTTTATAAGTGAGGGCCACACTCAATGACGGGATTAGCGCGATGAGTCTGCAAGTTTTATAAGCGGGAAAGACGCACACACTAATCGACCACCACACACGCGCGCCCGCCGCCGCCGTCCGTCCGTCGGCTCGGCGGGCACAGGCATGGGTGTGAGGTGTATAGTGTTGGATCGCATGACTCTTTGCTTGCGCTCAAGCACATCTCACGCACACTACAGCAACCACCACACACACGCGCGCCGCCGCCGTCCGTCCGTCCGTCGGCTCGGCCGGCCGGGCATGGGTGTGAGGTGTATAGGCTGTTGGATCGCAAATGCCATTTCTTTGCTTCGCGCTCACACGCCTACGCCTATAAATAAGCCGCCTCACCCGCTTTTTCACACCGAAACTTGAAGATATTAGAGTTTCTTCTCTCTCTCTCTCTAAAATATTCTTTTCTTCTCTACTCCATCAGAGCGGTTTCTGAACCGTATTGAGTGATCTACGATCATCATATTTTGAGGTGTATATCTCGAACGAATCTTCACGGTCTGATGAGTTTAGTATCTGAAATTTATTTTATCCAGGGGCGTCGTGGTTGATAGCGCACTGCTTTGCAAGAAGCGATCTTGTGAAACGTCTTAAAAGAAGCGACACTATCTGCGACTCATCCCAGTAATCTCTTCGGTTATTTTCGAAAATCTGTTTTTAAACCACGAAACAACATGAACTTTTTAAAATATTAGATTGACAGTAATAACATTAAATATATATTTGATGATAGAATGATACTTATAATGAAATTAAATGCAATTTCCCCGCCATATTGATTTTTTTTTGAAACAATATGAGGTATACTCTTCACTAATATATGTTTGATAAACCGTCCAGCAGTAACATATCCCAACTAAGTTTATACCTCCTCTCTAACAATCATCTACAACATGTCAAGAAATTTATAACAATAAGAAGAAAAAAATGTGGGGGACATTAACCTGAACCACAAGAATCTATACAAAATGATAGTTTTGATGACGATATGTATTAATAAAGAACTTATCTAATAAAAAATTGAGAGAGAAACTAAAAGTTTGTCAATTTAACTATAAATGACGCCAAACTTTTCAATTTGAGGGAGAGAATTCAGAGAGGGTATTATTTCTTTTATTTTCTTTTTTATTTTGAAAATTGAGGGTATTATTTCTCAACTTAGCTAACTTATCACAACATAATGCCCGAAAATGTACTATTATTTCTCAATATATTAATGCTCTCATTGTATAATTTTTTTTGAAAACTCTCTCTTTATATTATGTGTGACTCTTTAATTGTGCCATGAAATGAGCTGAATGAATATTAAAAAATAGACTAAATTATAGTTTTGCCCCCTATACTGAGAAGATGGGAAGAGACTAACTTGGTTCAATTGGGAGAAGTGTCATTTCATGGTGCAGGAAGGTATTGTGTTGGGCATAAGATTTCAAAGAGGGGAATTGAGGTAGACAAAGCCAAAGTTGAAGTTATTGAGAAATTCCCTCCTCCAACATCGGTCAAAGGAATCAAAAGTTTCCTAGGACATGTTGGGCTAAATTATAGTGGTGGCTCGCCGGTGAAGAAGAAGATGAAGATGGAGGAAGAAGATGGAGAGTGATTGATTATGTTTTGTGTTTTGTTCAATTTGGTCCCCCATTGACCATGTCATTTAATGAAGACACATCAGATTGGACAATTAGGACGCTACGTCAGCAGTTAACTGTTAGTGCGGCGTCCGTTAAAGTCATGGATGGAAAATTACAAAAAAAAAAAGACCAAATTGACACAAAAATGAAAGATGAGGGACCAAAACGAGAAAAAAAAGAATATAAAGGATCAAAATGAAACCAATGCCAAAGATAAATGACCAAAAAAGTAATTTAGCCTTTATTGTATATATGTGTCACTCTCTCATCGTATTTGACACAACAAATATATTTTGGTGCAAATCGAATATACTCTACGCGCAATTATAGAGACACAACAAATACATATCAATCTTAAACTCCATTGTATATTGCCTTCATCATTAAATGTTATCTCTAACTCCAAATGACTTTAAGTTAGGGTGTTCAATCACTCGGGTAATTTGAACCAATCAAAAATCTAACCCAAACAATTTGATTTGAGTTATGGATTATAAAGAACAACCAATTGAAAAGAACGGAGCACCAAGTAATGACTAAGTGTATTGAATGACTATTTTAAAAACACATGTTTTTTGACAATATAAAAAAAAACACATGTTATTTGCTTAGACTCTTCACCTTTGTCCTTTTTGAGTACAAAAAAATGTAGCTTTTATATTTTAAAAAACTAATATTTTGATGCATCATTTGTGAGTCCGATCCGGACCAACCCTTTTAATATCGAGTTGATTTTGTTGAATTTTCCAAAAAGAAGCACAAGATCCAAGAGCATATTAGAGAAATGCAAAAGTATATTTATTTTGTGCATCCAATCTTTAAATGACTCATTCTTCTTTCTAAAGTTACACGTTGACGCATACTATCAAATATGTTTTGCATTGTGTCTAAAGTGCTTATTTTTGGTTGTCATTTGTTGCATGATGCTCTTCCAACTCGGGCTCACATATGTTACATCGTTCAAAACACATTTGTTATTTCAATATGAAGTACACTTTTAGTGCTTCTTGGATGAATCATTACTTGTAAAAAAAACGCTTTCTCTAATAAAAAAAATACGCTTTCAATATCTTTGCTTTGAGTTTAATTAAAAAAGTAATTCTTTAACTTTATTAATTTGTTGAGCATTTATAAGTAGAAATATGATGTGACACATTTAATCTAGTTCAAACACATTTGAATACATTTAATCTGGCTCTGAACACATATGTATATTTACTCTGGCTCAAAACACATTTTAGTACATTCAATATGTGTTCACCGTTTTTTGAGTACAAACAACACTTTTAGTTATATTTAAAAATTCAAAATATTTGGATGAATCATTACATTGTCTTAAAGAAAAAAAGATTGATTTTTCTCTAATATTTGAGTAAAAAATATGTTAGTCTTTTTCAATATCTTTGTTTTAAATTATTTTGAGTTTAAACCAACCGAAAAAAGTAATTCTTTAACTTTATTAATTTGTTGAGCATTTATAAGTAGAAATATCATGTGATCTTTCCTTACCCATTAAAAAGTGTTTAACCCTTGGCAGTTTTTTCCTGCCATTTCATTTATTACATTTGTTTCTTATCATTTGTTGCTATACTTATATATTTATATATGGAATATACTTATTGCATCGATTTTGATGCATTTTGATATTATCACAATTTTATTAAAGATGCCATAAACTCTCCTTTTGGCGACGGAATTACCAACTACAACACATCAAGTTTGTCACCAGATAAATACCAGGAGAATACTCCCTCCGTATCAAAATAATAATCTTTTTAGACAAAGTAAAAAAATTCAAATTAATTGTCGTTTTGTCATTCTAATACATCATTTATTAAATCTTTTCAATTTTATCCTCATTAATTATTGTAACTTTTCACTAACCAAAGACATCACCAACATGCATTTATCAATTTATTATTTTTCTTAGCCAAAACCTTAAACGACTATTATTTTGATACGGATGGAGTATAAGATATTCTTAGAATAGAGATGAACATAAAATAATAATTGTTTTGTTTCACTTGCTGTTTCGAATTTGTAAAAACGTAAGCATTTTCAGTTTCCATTAAATGTCTCCTCCTCCATTCATGTTTCTCAAAAACTGTCTCACAACACTATTGACTCCTCTCCTTTGCACCTCCATCTCACAAGTCATACACTCATTTTTGATGAGGATTTTAAATGCAATATATTTTAATAAAAAAATTAATATTATTTTTTTAAAAAATTATTGTAATTTAATATATTAAAAACAAATAAATATATTTAATTTATTTAGGAAATATTTATTTTTATAATAATTATAAATTGTCAAAATGTTAATGATATGAAAAATAAACATTTTTTAAAAGTTGAAACTTTATATTAATAATTTTGCATAAAAAATTTAGTTAAAGAAATTTTTTTTTGGTACTTTTAGTTAAAGAGATTTTAATATAATTTCAAAGCTTTTGTTACAAACAATAATGAATATTGAATATTTAATAAAAATATATTTAGAAAATTAAAATAATTCTCATTGATAAAAGAATATTATTTCTTTTATAAAATTGCAGTTTTTCAAACATACTAAAGTTTACAAATAGTTCATAGAAATTAAAAAAATATAGCTCATTTTTATTAACTAAAAAACAACTATACCAAAAACCTTCAATTTAATATAATGGTAAAGTAGAAACACCCTTATATATATATATATATATATATATATATAAAAGAAACAAGACATAGTCCCCAACAAGCTACAATAACAGAGAACAAGAAAAACAGAGAAAAGAAAACAAGATGAGACAAGAAGTGATAAAGGAATTGAAGAGACAACTATGGTTAGCACTTCCTCTGTGTTCAGTTGGAATTCTACAATACAGTCTCCAAACCATTTCTGTTATGTTTGTTGGCCATCTTGGTACTCTTCCTCTCTCTGCTGCTTCCATGGCTACTTCCTTTGCATCACTCACTGGCTTCAACTTACTGGTACATACTACATACATTCATTCATTCATTCCCTACATTCTATATATATATATACTTTATGATCTATGAAAGCACCGATACAGACACAAACACAGACATGCAGACATCAGTTTTAAAATTGAAGCGTCTGTGTCAGTGTTTGATACGTGTCGGACATCAGACACATCTTCAACCGGAAGTGTCGATGCTACAGAGTTTATGATCCATATTGTTTTTAAATCAAGCATTCATGATTGATAATATATTATATTTATATGCTATATCAGATGGGATTGGCAAGTGCATTGGACACATTTTGTGGACAATCAAATGGAGCAAAACAGTACCATATGCTAGGAATACACATGCAAAGATCAATGCTTGTTGTTTTAATTGCAAGTGTTTTTCTTGCAATTATATGGGCTAATACAGAACCAATTCTAATTGCTATGCATCAAGACAAAGCAATATCAAAGGAAGCTGGTTCATATGCACGTTTCATGATTCCAAGTTTATTTGCATATGGACTTCTTCAGTGTATTCTCAAGTTTTTGCAAACACAAAACATTGTTCTACCAATGGTGATAACTTCTGGAGTTTCTGCTTTGGTTCACACACTTTTGTGTTGGCTTCTGGTTTTTAAATTTGGAATTGGAAGTAGAGGAGCTGCTTTGTCAAATTCTATATCTTATTGGGTTAATGTGTTGTTGATTTCTATTTATGTTAAGTTCTCTTCTTCTTGTAAACAATCTTGGACTGGCTTTTCAAAGAGAGCACTGCATAATCTTGTTGACTTTCTTAAACTTGCTGTCCCTTCTGCTCTTATGCTCTGGTAGGTAATTTTTAGAACTCTCCAGAAATTAATACTACTTCTAGTTCCAGAGAAAAATCACCTTTTAGATTTATTGAATAACTGATGTATCTGATGTTAGATATTTTTTGTGATTGACATTGAACAGCTTGAAAGTGTGGACATTTGAATTGATGGTTCTCATGTCTGGTCTTCTCCCTAATCCAGCATTGGAAACTTCAGTGCTTTCAATATGGTACACATTTGAGAATTGTAACCGTCTATTTGTTAGTGACTACTAATTGTGGGTGTAATGCATGTGTAAAATAAATTCTATGTTTCCATCCAGCCTCAATACATTTGGTCTAGCTTGGATGATCGCTTTTGGATGCAGTGCTGCTGTTAGGTAATTTATTTATTCTCAACTGCTAATTTAATGGAATAGCAACTTTTTTTAATCAATACGGTTGGTCAGTGGTATAAGCTACTCTAAGACACAGGAGGTCGACGTGGTGCTCAGGGACACAACAATAAAATACTATATTTTTGTCTTATATGTCTTGTATACCTAATCTTATTTATGACAGTTATAGAAATCAAAGCACATAACTCCAAACTCTATAGGGGTGTAATTTATTGTAAGAAAAGTCCAAATTCCACGTAGACTAGAGATAAGACAAGTTTAATATTTTTTTTCAATATGTTGGTGATTATGTAACAACTGGATTTGATGATTAATTTGGAAGCATACGAGTGTCTAATGAACTTGGAGGTGGAAATCCAGAAGGTGCAAGATTAGCAGTTAGAGTGGCATTATCCACAGCCTTCATTGAAGGAGTGTTTTTGGTATTAACAATGGTTCTACTGAGGAATGTGTGGGGACACATTTATAGTAATGACAAACAAGTAATAAGATATTTATCAGCAATGATGCCAGTTTTGGCTATTTCTAGTTTCTTAGATGGCATCCAAAGTGCACTTTCTGGTAAGTAAGGTGTCCCCCACTTTATCTTGTGCTTTGCACATACTCCCTCCGTTACAGAATATAAGCAAAAGTTGGTCAACGAAAGTGTATGTATCTAGTCCAAAATTTGAACCAGATACATCAACTTTCTTTGACCAGTTTTTGCTTATATTTTTGTAACAGAGGGATTTCAATACAATACTACAATGAAACTATCTCTTACATCTTCAATTGTTTGTTGTGTCTGTCCACAACATAAACACAGGTATACTTTCAGGATGTGGGTGTCAGAAGATTGGTGCCTATGTTAACCTTGCCTCATTTTATCTTGTTGGTGTTCCTTCTGCTGTCCTATTAGCATTTTTTCTACACATGAGAGCCAAGGTAAAAAAATTACTACTATGTTATGTGGAGAGACACGACACTGACACAAACACGTAGACAAACAACGATAATAATTTGAAAATAGAAGTAATTGAAAGTGTTGGCGTCGGTGTCAGTGTCTGGACATGTCTTCAACCTGAAGTGTCAGTGCTGCATTGTATATAACTGTCAATCGCCTTATATTGATCGTGTTTTTTTCCCTTACTGTATTCTTTCATGTAGGGGCTGTGGTTAGGGATCGTTTCTGCATTTATTGTGCAAGTGTTATTTTATGCTGTTTTTACAATTCGAACAAACTGGGAGGAAGAAGTAAGCAATTTCTGAATTTCTTCAATTTCTCTGTCTGTCTTGTTTCTGCATTTACAGAACTTTTGTTGCTTATTAGGCAAGGAAAGCTGAAAGCAGAGTTCAGCACTCAACCATATTGCCACCTACTAGTACTACTACTACCCTCAGAGTCACAGACAGCATTTTACCATGCCAAAAACCTGAACAAATCCCCTAAATTAATTTATTGCTTACTCTTCTTTTCATCTTGATAGCCAAGCCTGTAAGATTAAATAACTTGACCAATTATATGAAATTAGAAGGACTATTAGAGTATTTACTTGTTGATTTTATAGTTTTTATAAGTAATTTATGCCATCCTATCTCAACTATATATAAATTTAATAATAAGAAAACAATCAAACAATATTACTGATTAAGGCAAAATAGGGAGAATTCACTTCAGAAAATTGGTGAGTTTATTGCATAACTGTGAAATTTAGAATAACTGCTCACCTTACAGCTCCACTGAGTCCAAAGGAGATCATCCAAACAGTTGTTGAAGTATTTCAGACTAGTGAAAATGTGAAGCAAAAAATGTCCAAGATTGCAAGTCTAAGAAAAAAAGGGATGCCATGAAATGCCTCAATTGAAAATCCTGTCCAAGATTTCGAACAAGAAGGAGAAAACTTGACATAGAGGGTAAGAATCAAGACATTTATCCAATAAGAAATAGCATTAGCTATAGCAGCTCCTCTATTCCCTAATCCAGATTTAAATACCATAATCCAACATATAAGAACATGTAGTAAAGCAGTAACTCCAGAACTATTTGAGTTTGCAAGAATCTGTTAAGGCACTGAATAAGACCATAAGCAAAAAGGCTTGGTATCATTAACTGAGCATATTGTCCAGCTTCTGTGGATATTTCAGGATCTTGGCCAAGGAAAATTAGAATGGCGATGTTGTGTTAGTCCAAATAAGTGCATGAGGTATGCTAACAATCATAAGAGTTAGCATTGCACTCTGCATGTATATGCCTAACATTCGATGCTGCTTTGCTCCATATGATTGACCACACAAGGTATCCATTGCACTAGCCATTCCCACCTATTTCAACAAAGAAACAACAAATATCTCTCAGGGAAACAAGCATGGTTATCAGTATCTTACGATACATACGATTCGTATCCAGATAAGCTAGAAGTACTAAATTGGGAAGTTTAGTCTAAAATCTAAAGTTAAATTACTACTCATTGTGAAGTTACTTACCAATAAGCTAAAACCAGTTACTGAAGCAAAAGAAGTAGCCATTGAAGCAGCAGAGAGAGACAATTGGCCAAGATGGCCTACAAACATTACAGATATGATTTGTAGGGAATAATTTAGTAAGCACACAGAAACCAAGGGACCTGCCAGCCATAACTGCTTCCTCACTTCTTCATAGACTTGTGCTCTTTCTATTACCTTATCATTGTTTGGTTGTATGATATTATGAGATATGAGTCCATTATCTTCCACTGAGATATTTAGCAAGGAAAAATGGAGAGATTCCTTTTGGTCTTCTCTATCCATTGTAATTGTTTAGTTGGAAAGACAGAGATAAAGAGAACAATGTACACAAGACAAGACAATAGAGTGGGCGGGATATTTATAAGAATGTGACTCACAGATACTACTGTACACTTTTGTTTTGTCATGTGGGCTTAGGCCCACTTTTTAGGCCCAGATAGAACCCTTAACTGCAAGGCTATTGCTTTTCCCACGCCCCCTTCTACTCAAAACACACCCCACAAGGGTGTGAAAAAGACAAAAAAGCCAGCCAAAACCTATTTTTTTCACGAAATTTCACATGTTCGAACACGGGCCTTCGAACAGGTTCGAATGACATCGTTCGTTCATGTGTGTTAAATCTTGACTTCACACTCTCTTTGGGCATTTTTCACCTGTTCGAGTGAGGTTCGCATGACCTTGTTCGAACCCGTTCGAACGACATCGTTCGAGTGTGTTAAATATTGACTTCACACCCTCTTGTGCGTCATTTCACCTGTTCGAACGAGTCATTCATTCAACGTGTTCGAACGTCGTTTGCGCAGTCTTTAAACACGTGAACTCAGTGTTTCACGCGAGTTTATTTTTGAAATAAAATTTGTTAAGGGGTGTGAAAGAGTAGGAGGGGGTGTGGGAAAAGCAATGGCCTAACTGCAATTACAAACACCAATAGGAATTATTAAAGGCCCATACCCCATACTTCTTATCCATCCCACGCTACTCGGTGCACACCCCCAACACCCCAATATCCTCAAAATGTCCAAATTTTTTTCCCTGAAATCTGTATGGTTCGGTAGATTACGTCGGAACGGGTTCGGTGCTTAAATTCAGAACCTGATGAGAACCAATTTGGGGGTGTCTCTGAGAGGAAAGTCTGTCTTAAACTTCGAACATTAACATTGGTTCGGTTCTTAAACATCGAACCATTTCGATTGTTAACCATCGAACCAGTTCAGAACCACTTTGGGGGTGTGCTCAACCATTTAACGTGCTCGCAAAAAAAATAAAAACGCAGCGTTTCATTAAGGGCAGCTCCGTCATTTCACGCGTCTGGGTAGTGGGTGCTGAGTAGGAGGGGGTGTGTAAGAAGCATGAGCCTTATTAAACACACCTGGCTTTTTTAAAATTGCAGTCATAAAAGTTCCCATTTTTTAGGTCCATTTATTTAAATTACTCATATTTAAAAAAAAATTAAGATAAACTGACCATACAAATAAACAAAAAATAGAGCAACCATGTTGTGAATGATCTCATATTATTACTAACCATGACAATCCAAAGAATATAATCCAGCATACTGAATCAATCAAAAGCCATATATATCTATTGATATTGAGGCAATAACTCAAGGGCCTTCTGCAATGTTGGTCTAAACCTATTAACATCAAGCATTACATTTTGTTTATCCAAATACACTGACTTATAAGCTACCCATCCTATTTTCCCAATTGATGGAGGATCCTTAATAATCATATGATCTAATGGATATTGTTGCATAAGAGTACTTTCTTCCAACCTTATTTTATATTCCAAGTACTTAATGTTCATATCCACTGAAGGTTTTCCAAAATCAGTTTTAGCAAGCCATTCCAAATTGAATCCACCATAAGGCACAACTTGAATGAAAACTGCATTTTCAGGTAGAAAAAGTATGTTAGTAAGACCAGCACCATGAACTCCCATTACTACATCACAAGAATTCACAACATGTGCAAAGCTCCACATATTTCCTTCAGCTTCCTTAACAATCACTTTGAAACCCAACCCTTTAGCCATTCTAGCTATTTGAGGTATATTAGTAAATGATCTTGATCTTTTTCTTGACACAATCAAAAGCCTAGGCTTCTTACTTTGATGATTACCACTTCTGATTTTGATTGCATTAACTCTCTTCAGTGAATAAGAACTTCTCAAAAAATCTCTGAAGTCTTTGATTGAGTAGGAATATTTTTGAGGGTCAATGCTCAACTCTTTGTGTGGCCTTTTGAGACCAACAATCACAGTTGAGAAGCAATGAACTTCATTATCTTTATCAGTATCCATAATCTCATAGTTGGAGAGCTTATTAAGAAATGCTTTGTGTTTGGAAATCCACCAAGGCCTATTATCAGTAATGATGAGTTGAACTTGTCCATTAAATTGTCTACAAGTTACAAATAGTGGAATGAGAATGTCAGTGAATTCATGAAAGTGGTTTCCAGTGTAGCCTGCTGTAGAAAATATGACTGCTGGAATGCTGTGATTTTGAGTGCACTGAGGGACTTGTTGGTTAGCTTTTGCTTTTACCGACCATTTTCTTACACTACTCATTGCATCTACATCATCTTTTCTTGCATATGGTCTTATAATCTGTGACATGTTTTCTGATAATGTGGTTGGTTTTTGTGATACAATGTAAACTGAGGAGGATTTTCCATGCACTCTGATATCTCCTTGGGTTTCACAATATTCTGTTCTTTCTTCTGAAATGCATTGGTGCTTCACTTTCCTTGTTTCTATTTCTTCAACTGAACAAATAAAGAGTGATTAAGCCTTACATATATACTCCCTCCCTCTCATATTATACTCTGACTTTCTAGGCAAAAAAATTTGTCCCATAATACATGACTTTTATTTTCCCGTCATACCCTTCATTATTTAATATATCTATTCTTACAATTCTACTTTTTATGTTTCTAATGTCATTAATGAAGGACAATTTGGTAAACTAACTCACAATCTCTCTTTCTCATACAAAATTAATTACTTTTCTTAATTCTTGTGCCACAACCTTAAACAACATATAATATGGGACGGAGGGAGTAAAAAGGACTTTTGAGAATCATTAGTCTCAAAAGTCAAAATTACCAAAAAGTTATCAACAAATAGAGCTGATTTGAGACAGCTTTCAGTTTGGTTTTTATTTTATTTTTACGATGTGTAATAAGAGATTTGGACCACATTTATTCCTAGAACCTTAAAGTGACATGTACTCGTTATAAGAGTATCAATTGTTATTGGGACACACACCAACAGGCTCTGATACCACTTGTTTATTTCAGATTTTGAACTTGTTGGGCTAATGTAGGTTATCATTGATTTATGATTTTTTCATTACATTAGACTTCAACTACAAAAATGAAGAGGGCTAATGGTATCATTGATGTCAAAATCATTAGCCTCCACACAGGTCATATAATTAATTTAAATCCACAAGTAGAGTTGATATGATTCTGAACTTGCTCTTCTCTTACTCTTATGTGATCTTATCAACTTGTTATATTACCTTTAGCTAATTGTGGAGAGCTTCTGGTATCATTGACAGGACTCTTTGGTACAAAGCGTTCATCTGACAAATGAGAGATAATCACAATGTTAAAGTTATATATATATAGCTAATCAAAACCTTTTAAACTTATTGAGATTCATCAAATTCAAATCTTACCTTCATTCTTTTGTGGAGAACTGCTAATAATGTCTTCAACAAGAATTTCGGATATAACGTCTTTAACTGTAGACCAAATAATCATCACATAAACACATGTTGTCAGAGTCATTTGGCCCAACACACAGTACGTACAATCAGCATATATATATATATATATATATATATATATATTATATAATTCTTACCTTTGGCTATTTGTAGTGAGCTGCTGGTGTCATCGACCATCTGCAATTTGGTGCCAACACGGATGGAGAGCCTCAGGTTCACTGTGAAGAAACAAAGGAAATAAAGATATAAATGAACACTTTACACTATGAAATGATTGGATGCATGCATCTGCAATATTTCACGACAAAAAAAGCACTATAAATAAAAAACAACATGCATGCTTGCTTGTACTTAGTCATGGATGATATATATATGGAAACAAACAAGTGTGTATATAAAGAGAAAAAAGTGAAGTACTCACAATCATGTATAGGAGCCTTAAAGACTGTGCAAACACTCAAAACAATGAGCAAGAAGGCCACAAAGGCTCCATATCCCAACTTTTTCTGCTCATAACGGCTAAAGCTTTTAGCAAATATTGTATTGTAAATCATTTTTTTATATATTAATTAACACCAACTCTATAATGCCATATTCTCACAACGTGATCATGATCAAAAGCTATTATTAGTGGAATATGCAAGCATGATCACAAAATCTGAGTGACTTGTGTTCTATATGACAAATTGAGCAAGGTATTAAGGCTGCATTAATTTTTCTATTAAATGTTGCTCCCCACGTAGTTGTTAGCTCTATATTTATCAGGAGAGGATGATTCTCTAAAACTAATAATTATAAAATAGTGAATGAAAATGACTCAGTTGTTGACTGTATGGAAACATTTTCAATAATATTGGTTTGGTTTGGTTAGGTTAAATAGTTTTCAAATATGAAGCATGCAAATGTGCCAATCGTGGAACCCATCTTTGATAACTATTTACCAACTAAAGCTTGTTTAAAAATGCTGATATAATTCAATTATTGCATTGCAGTTCACCAATCACTCTTTAATTACCATACTTGGTGACACACACATTGTTCAAGTGAAAATCTTACTTGCAGAATCTAACTCTGCATGGAAAATATATATATAGCAACTTAACTAGTTAACTTAGTGAACAAGGATATATATACATATTAATTAACTATATAACATTTACAATCATCAAATTAACAAGGAATAACCTCAAACGGCAATATGTATTGTCGGTAGAAGGTTTGGTAATAAAAGAGTAAGACATTTTAACAATCAACAATATTTTTCTAATTTTTTTGGTGCGGTGCATGATGAGATTTTGAGTAATATATGGGGAAGAATTTGGTTTTTTATATATGTTCTTGAGGAATACGTGTGTGTATGTCTTAAAATAGTTAAATGCTTGATTTTAGACGTTAGGTAGTTTCAATGACAACCACCCTATAGCTAGGACCCCATTATACCTTTGCAGGTCGTGACATTTAGGCACTAATTACATAAATAACTCATGCACGTATATATTCAAAATTTAAACCAACAAATCCTTGACCTTATATATTTGTGCATTACCAAAATCGATGATATTTAGAACTTAGAAGTCAGCATTAGGTAGCAAATTGTGGGACTAGGATATATAATATTGCGTAACTAACGTGTGTGTGTGTGTGCCAAGCATGTTCCAGTTCTGTGGACTTATTAACTTTTTTTTTTGGAAACATTGTGGACTTATTAACTTAGCTTTAATATTTTCAAGCTCTTCCTAATTCTTTTTTTTTTTGGGTACATATTTCTTTTCCTAATTCTGATTTGAAATGAAAAGGATATTCTAATTAAGTTATATGGAAGCATATTTAAGTTTAACTGTCCCTCATTGTTGGTTGTTTTGGCAATTTCAGCGATATGGGAACGTCGGCTCTCGAGTTTGAACCCGAGTGTGAGCAGTTGTAGTTTGTGTGGTATTTATTGTCATTTCATATAGTAGATCAAAAAATATTTAAATTTAACTACATATATAATGTCCAAATTACAATCACCATAAATATATTTCGTTTTTATAAGGTTTTTCAAACAAAATCAAAGGAGCTTAGATACAAATTAGAGAGTGAAGATGTTCTGCCTTATAAGGTTTTTATATATGGTTAGATACAAATGAGGGAGTAGGCAGCTAAAATTTAAGGAGCTTAGATACAAATTACAATCACCATATATATGGTTTTTATAAGGTTTTTCATGAATCTACTCTTATATAATCGGCTTGTCACTTGCGCGCGCAAGTGACATTTTTTTTTGTCCTTTTTCTTTTTTTTGTTGCCTTTTTTTTTTTACAATTTAAGGTTTTTTCATTCTTTCTTTTTCTATTTCAGCTTTTTTTTCTTCAGTTCTTTTTGCTTCTTTTATATTTTAAGGAGCTACGGTGAAAGAGCAAATTAAATCTTTCACCGGTGAAACATTAAAATTGACAGTTGGATGTAGTATAAAAATTCATCAATGATTGATATTTAATATTGGTTGATTCGATCTTAACCATTCATAACATTTTAAACAATATCCAATCGGTCAATTTTAGTGTTTCACCCATGTGAGAGATTTGATTTGCTCTCTCACCCTGTAAACACTTTCTGATCTCGAAAATTTTTAGATGTTTAAATATGCAAATTTTGTCCTTTAATAATAAATTCGGTGGAACTTTTTATAGATGTTATTTTATTGGTAATTTTCATCCATCCCTACACAATACCACATGTTTTACTTTTTATTTGTGTTTTCTTTTTTATTTTGATCATTTCGGACCAATGGGTATTAAAACCACTCTTTAATTTGTGTTTATATTTTTATTTTTCTTTAATATTTGAGTACATTGTTGTTACATTGACTCCCGTGAGAATTTCAGCCACATTTACAATATAGAACCTTCATGATCTTCTTTCAACGGGAACTTCGACCACATTTACAATAAAACCTCCATAATCTTTTTCAACTTTGTATAACTACTCCTATTTTATCATGGATTTTCCTTCAACGATGCATGATAGCCCCTACGCGTTTCACTTTTTAATTGTGTTGTTTTCTTTTCATTCTAATTATGGACTGATTTTTAATATTTGCATTTGATGAATGTAAATTATGTTATTAAAATTCTCTAGATTTTCTCTTCTTATTTTATCTAAGGAGGGTGTGTGTCTTTGTTAACATTCCTTTTAAAATCGATAATTTTAATTTATATTTATAATTCAATTTTTATTCACAGTTATTAGATTTTATATTTTGCAAACTAACACCATTTGCCCAATGACATAGGCTACTATGGGGCACGGGTGTCGATCCCGTGCTCCTAAGTTTAATTCTCACAGTTGACAAACTCAGTGTTGACCTGTGCAAAATTACTTTCAAGCACGACGGGATATTAATTAGTCTTTAAAAAAATGTAATTACTCGATTATACAATTAAATTTAGCCAATAGGGCTAGTTCTATGTAAGTGTGGTAGCTACTCAGCCAGCCACTCTCTGCTTTGGGTCAAATTTAGCAAAAGCGATTTTAGAGATACATTTCTTGAAATGTGCTCCAAATTTTGGTGGACTCTGGACACAATTATCCATTACTAGTCGGATTTGTACCTGTCAGATTCAAGATCCTTAATAGCTCTCTGTACACTAGCAGTCAAAAATATCCCTGGAAAGATCCTAGAACCCATTGCACCAAAACCATCACGATAGAGAAGTTGCTTCCCGTTGTAGGACCCTATCTACAAATCTATCCAAAACAGGTCTTTTGAAGGTAATTCAACCCCATTTAGCACCACTTAACGACTTTTTCTTACTTTTCTTGTTGCTTTTTTTCAAAAGCACAGATGCATGGTCGATTTCACCAGATGAATGTGTATCCCCTTTTAACCATAGAATAGCCTCAGCAGCCGCAGATTTCTCAGCTAACTTTTTGCTGCCGCATGGCTGGCCAACAAAATCCAAACCATTGAATATGACAGTAGAACGGAATTGGTTGTTTTTCACCAGTGTTGTTTTGTAAATTGGTCCTTGATGTCCAGTCCTAGTAAGGAATTCTTCAAGCTGTTGTTTATAATTATCACCGCCGCCTACATCAATACCACTACCACTTTTGGTGTTCGCTACCTTCTTTAATTGTGGTAGGGCCTGGTGCCCAAAAACAAATCTGCCATCACAATGGTCCTCTGATACCAACAATCTTACAGCTGAAAGAAGCTGGTCATGTGATTGTATATCCAACATAGGATCCAAAAGCTGCCATAACGTGCAGAGCATAAAGTAACTATGTCAAGGACTTTAAGAGATTGAAAATTGATGAAAAACATGATTACACAGTCACAACTGAATAACTCCCTTTATAACTATCAAAGTGTTAAGCTATAGTCATTAAAAATGAACTTACTTTTTTCTGTATCAGTTCCTCCAGTTCCCTCTTTAAAGTTAAGTAAGTCTTAGCTAACTCGGGTTTCATGAAAAATTCCAGATACCCTCCCAACATTTTCAGGTGACCATCCTGCAAAAATAATCATGTGTTCACCACACGTCACAGCACAATCAGTCAAAAGGAAACACCTTCTACATACAATAAAGAACAACTGATCCACGCAAAAGTGAAGAAAAAATAAAGTGGGAACTTACAAGTCCACCTCTAGATAAATTCCCGCCAAATAGGAGCAGCATGGAATCAGACACAGCAGTTGAATCCCTAAGGAATACCGAATTCACTTTGATCTTCTCATTAAAGACTAACCATGGGTATGGAATTTTGGGTACATTGGCATTTACAGAGTTCTACACGATGCAGCACCAAAATTTTAAAACTTCAATAGATTTTAGTTTACCTCAAAGAAAACTTGTCATAAAACCAGGATTTATGAAAACATATGATATTGCAAGAAGAAACTTACAGCGTACAGAAGAACCTGACCATCCTCCATTGTTTTCAGTGTTATTGACTTGTCATTGTTCTGTATAACACAATTTGTACAGCCTCACATCAAAAAGAATTATTATATGATAAAATTCAACTATTTTATATTCTATATACAAAACACATCAATATTCTCTCCACTTCTTGATGAGATTAACATAAACTTAACGACGTAATAGAATATGTATGCATATATTGCTTAAATTGGAATTTTAGAAATCCTAATTTTAACAAAATCAACTAATGTCCCCCTAATAGCAACGTTAATGTCACCTCAGCCATTTTCAAATTGATGTGAACAATTCATCCTGCTATATTCTACTGTTGATGTAACAATGCACTTTCTTCTTTTTTTGTTCTGATGTGAAATTAGACGTAAAGAAAAGTTACTTTTTTGTTGTTTGATGATGAGGATATGATAAGGACATGACATTGATTGAAAAAGTGTCATATAGGGGGAACTTAATAGAGTCACTTCAAAAACTATGAGAGTAATATAGTTTAAACTCAAACGAATGACAAAATTGAACTTTGAAAAAACTATGGAGAGAAAAACTGTAAGGCAACCCATGCGGCTCATATGTGTTGGTGTATGTGAGCATGAATCTGTTGTATGCTGGTATGTTACTTTCAAGAAAATGCCATGAGTGGAAATACAACAATGAATTATGCAGACGTAGAAATACATACATGGATGGACACAGCAGGGGCCAAAAAACAGTGAAAATGTGAAACTAAAACTGAAGTACCACGCGAATGAAAAGGACAAGTAGAGTGGATTACCACAACTGAGGATATTCCAGGAAACAGACCCGCACAGATAACTGTTCGGAGTAGATGCTCCTCATGACTCCATTTATTGAAAGCTGCAGAGTTACTATCAACCAAACCAATATCTTTGAGCAAGTAAGAGAATTGCTTTCGAAGAGAGTCAATGGCCTTAAGTGTTTGAAATGAAAGAAAATTTCTCCAACAGTAATCGTAACCATCTCGTAGTGCTTCAGCATTCTTCCAACCATCATAAGCCCGGACAAGTGCAAGATGGTCACTGTATTCACGACCAGAAAACTGTGCCTTGGCAGACGCTGCAAGCTGCATAAGAATACACGGTAAACAATTAAATACTTGTTAGGCATAAAACAATTCATAATATATAACTCCCCTCAACAAATTTAGCTTTCAGGACATAATATAACATCAAAGCCTCTATATAACCATGTGGTCCACTTCAGTCAGGGGAGTTATATGGCTAAAACGCCAGCTGCACCGAAAACGGCCTCTAAAAAACGGCCGCCATAGTCCGCCATTCAGATTCCACCATGTAACGGCCATTGTATGGCGGCTAGTCAGATTTCTGCCACCGATATCCGCTATGGCGCCGCCATGGCCGTTATTTGACAACACTGGTCGGGGGCATAGGCGCACTATCAACAGCACCACTATAGTGGCATGCAGAGCGGAGGCTGCCCCTATCCAAAAACAGCTGCAGAGTGTTTTTCAGTAGTGGCCATTGTGGCAATGAGTCTCTTTGAAACCTCAAAAGGCCATTAAATTCCAAAAGTTTCAGAGAGCACTTAAAAGGTTTAAGAAGAAACTCCCCACATTCTGAACGAAAACAGTATGGAATGCCTCCATCTCTTGCGCGTCGAGACTGATGTTTTAAAAACTGAACCAAGGATCAAACTGCAAACCTCCGGGTCATTGTTCAATTGGTTCATCCGACTCAATCCCATGGATGACTTGTAAATAAATAAGTACTAACCCGGGCCATTTCATAGTTCAACCCCAATTCAACTGGTTATTTGGCAGTTCAGTTAGACCATGGTTCAAAAAGGCTTGACCAAACGACCAAACTAGCAGATTCGGTCTGGTTTCTAAAGCACTGGTCAAGACCCAGACTCCTCTGCACGACCAAGCCTCTTTCTCGATGTCTTTCTAGCCAAAACGCGGTGATTTCCAGGAAACCTAGACACCGTTGACTCGTTGCTCCTGCACAACAAGCCTTTGATGCTCTGTTTTTCGTTCTGATCACAGTCCAGCAAGTTGGGAAGCCAATCTCTTGTCCCCTTCTGCCTCTTTTCTTCTCTTTTTATGTGGTTTTGTTGATTCTGAATTATTGAATTCGTGTTCATTTTTTCTAACACCTATTTGTTTCTGAATTCATGCTCGGTTTTTCTGTTCTATTGTTTTGTTTTTTAAATTTTCAGAGAAACCCCTCGTTTCCCCTCCTCTTGTGTGACCCAGTCTGTTTCCCTTTATGTTTACTGTCCGGAATGTTGAAAATTCAGTCTCCCCTTTCCTCTCTTTTCTTTTCTTTCTGTTTTGTTATTATTGTTTTTCATGTCCAGCAGGTGGGAATTTAAGCTTTGTTTTTTAGAATTATTTTAATTTTTTAGCATTTATAAGTACATATAATTAATTATCTAATTTGTATAAAAAAATCATTTTAGTGATCATCCATCCGTGACTGATCCAAAACCTTTAGTTGTGAGGGCAATACCTGTATATTTAAAATTTATAATAGTGGTCATCATTTCATTATTTTCTTCTCATAAAATTGAAGTTAGAGAATTATTGTTCCGCAAAATACCATCGGTGATAAGCTTGGTGTATCTTAAAAGAAGTTCGCTAGTTATCATCATATTACATCCAATTTAGAGTAATGGTAGAGGCGAATCCAACCTAAAGTTTATTGTTCCACAATCACGTATCTCTTTATTCTTCATTGATGCAACATCATCACATTAAGTTTATATTTTCTGTTGTTTATTCTTCCTTGTTGCAGAACCATCAACCCCATAATTTTTCACTAACAGTAAATAATGAATGAGACAATGATTTTTGAATATGACAAATAAACCAATAAAAGTACCCTTTCTCATGGAAAAAAAGAATCCATGTTTACTCAATGGGATCAACAGATAGTGTAAATGCTTTATAGGCACGATACAATAAACAAAGCAGCATGAATGCATGAGTTCGCTATACTTTTAAGTCCAACGAAAACAACAAAACCATGGTAGTTAGTATCGCATGAATTGTACGATTTGAATCGTGATACGATAAGAAATGGAAGGTAAAACGATGCAGATCGTAAGGAAACTCATTTTGTGGCCAGAATCGTGGACGGAGTCGCTTGAATCGCGATTCAGATTTGTCTCGTATGATCCACCCTGTTTGGTAAATCGTTGTTCCTGTTCTGTGTTGTTCTGCATAGAAACGGGTCCTGTCCGCGACCTGTTCTCTTAATACATGGGTTATTAGGTTTTTCCCTTTTCTTTAAATACTGTATGGAACGGTTCATTTCTGAGTTTTAAAAAAGTTGTTTACAAGCGTGCAGCTTTAAAACCAGAGACCAGAGCTTCAATATCTATATATTTTGGTAAAACACAACAATTAATTTAAAATTAAAGCCCTATTCTTTACCAGAACAGAGCGCCTCCCTCCTTGTTTGCTTCCTTAAACATATTGGCTTTGTTTTTTTTTTTTTTGTCCATCGCACTATTCTGTTTTTGTCCACACCTCCAGTTTATTTATTTTTTTTTTGACAAACACCTCTATAGTTTAATGTTTCTTGTTTTCTTCTTCTCTTATTTATTTTCCATGTTTATCCAGATGGTTTTTCCTTTGTTTTGTTTGACACATTATACCACTAATTTAGTGGTATTATACCACTAATTTAGTAGTATAATGAGTTAAACAAAGAAGAAAAAAGAGGTTAATAGTATTTATATTGCTTAGTTTTACTTAAAAATGCTATATTTATTTTATCATGTATCTTGCCATACGATACCGATTTGATAACCATGAACAAAACTCATTTGACTACATCAAAACAAATAAAATCCACCATGCTTTTATCGAGAGGAACATTTTTCAGAGGCGGGGGGAGATATTAGCAGTGGTCGTAACGATAACTTACATCCTTCCTGTCACCCGGCATAAGAAAGGGATCTCTCACACTGAGCCCAGCAACAACAGTCAATATGGGATCCAAACAGTTGAAGATAGCTCCCAAGATGAGCATCTTTCCAAGCTTGGGCTCCACCGGAAGCATTGACAACTTGTGTCCTGAAAATTAACAACTCAATATCAGTAATGGCTCTTTAAAATAAATCAAAATAATGCATAAAAAAGGCTTGTTAAAACCAATGCAGGAGGAAATTCTTTAGATAGAAATACTTCTGTCGAGGTTAAGACAAGATGCAGATAAGTGCGAGTTTTTTTACCTAGAACTGTCAAATTCTCATTGTCATCTAAGGCCCCGATAATCTTCAAATATTCAACAGCATTTTGAACCTGCAAGACGAAAATTAATTGACAAAATAGTATATTGAATAAAACAAATTTCATCAAAGGTGAAGAATATCTTCAATCAACAAATATTCAATGGAAATAAATTCAAATAAAATAACAACCATCATATTTCAGCTCAATTTCCAAAAACATATGCAATGAATTTACCGATAGAGGCTCAGGTTGCTGCAGAGCTCTAGATAAAAACTCGGAGATGCTTCCAAGTTGTAAACTTTTTATTTGGAGACACAAGGACTGCAAAGGCGTTCTTAAAAGCTCTGGAATTTGATAATCAGCAAAAGCATCATAAACACATCTGGGGTAAAGATGATAGCATTCACCAGGTTGAACACGGCCAGCCCTTCCTCTTCTCTAAAGAAAAGAATCGGAACTTTCTAAGCAACAAAATAATCCAAACATCTAATCCACAAGTCTAATATGGAAAAGAAAACATTATGAGGCATTACACAAAAATGGGGTCATATTCAGTAGCTTAAGAACTCAAATTATAAGACAGCATGATAGCAACAATCACGTTAACAACTGTTCATAGTCCAACTTCACAGATCTATAAAAAAATCTCTGGGCATGGGCATCTGTTAGATTCCAATTTACACATTACTTCAATCTAAAATTTTTAAAGAAAATATCTTAAAGCTGCTGATTGCTGAATAGGTTATATAGACTATTTTGTACATTTGATAATCTTCAGCCCACTGTAGCGTATATGTGAAAAAAATATACCTTGTTATCACATACCATAATGTTAACTTCCAATAGCTCAATAACATAAGCTCAGGTTCTTGTTACGGATAAAAAAACTCTAACTTTAGTAAAAAATGTTATAATTGAAACAAACAATAATGGCCAAGCCTAATTCCAATAGGCTCTATCTAAAAACTAAGTTGAACAGTCAAATACCTGCCGGGCAGCAGCTTTTGAGATCCAAGTCGGAAGCAAACAAGGAGTATTATTCAATGCATCATATGAAGTCTCTTTTGCCTTACCACAATCAACCACAAAGACAACGTCATTGATGGTAATGCTAGTCTCGGCCATATTAGTAGCCAGAACAATTTTTCTCACCCCTCCTTCGGGATTTTCAAATATCAACCTCTGCAGAAGAAAAGGAAAAACAGGAACACAGACAAAAAATATTATAGAACATATCGAAGGAATAAATAAATGTGAATAGAAAATAGAAAAACAGAGTGAAAATAAATAAATATAGATGCGATTCACTTAGTTAGTGTACCAAAACTTAGTTGCGTCAATATGAAAAGAAATCTACATTAGATTTAATAGGAAAGTCAGAGAGAAATGCTAGATCTGAGAGAGATCCAAGAGTCTCTGTTGAGAGATACTGATGACTGCCCTACTTATATAGTTGGCAAGCCTTTAGGAACTCGAAATAACTAAAGACACGTAGGTGCCACACGCCGTGAAGAACTCCCCACATTGTTCAGCATGCCTATAAGCTTGGGAAGTAAAGGGCATTAGTGAACCAAATCAGCAATAAAACTGTCAAGCTTACCCAAGAGACCTAGCTCTTGGATACCATATAGAAATGTATAGAAGTGTTGTGTTGTGTTTTGTGTTATGAGCACACACATGAGCGTGAGGCGGGTGTTGAAGTCCCACATCGACTAGAAATATGACCTAAGTAATCCTTATAAGACTTGGGCAATCCTCACCTTACAAGTTGGTATGTGGGGATGGATTAGGCCTAAAGCCCAAATTTAAGATAATCAATTGTAACTGCATTTTCACCACCAAAAAAGTGAAAATTTGGACCGGTTAAAATTATGTTTGACGAATCAACATAAAATACTGTTTTTAAGCTTGATATTAAAATGTCCATCCTTTGCACAAACAAACTAAAAGTGTTCCCAGAACAACTAAGCACCCAATTTTATACATGTACATGATTTCAATAGGATTAAGAATTTCAATAAGATTAAGAGAATCATTATTTCCAATATTTTAATACAAAAAACTGGATATTAGGTATCTATTAAAGTGTAAACTACATAGCAACAACAAGCGACAATTACTATGATTTCTTGTCAGTCTATTACTAGAAAGGTTACCTGCTCTGAGCTGGCCATGGAGCCATGGCATGCTAAAAGTAAAACTTGGCTCTGATCACCCAACAAAGGATGAGCTTGGAGCTTATCCTTCAAAGAGTTTATATCATCCCAACCGGTCATAAAAACCAAAACAGCACCTGGCCTTTCCTTCTTAACAATGTGGCAAAGCACATGCTCAATAAGATTAAAACCAATTGAGTCAGGGAACCAGCAGGACAATGACTCCCGAGTGCGTAGGCCATACCCCTTAAAGTCTGCAACCTCTAATGCATCCTATGCAAAATCATAGAGAAGTGAACATAAATAGCAAAAAAATAATGATTCCCCCCAAAAAATAAAAAGGCAACAAATATTCCCAGCTCAACTTGTGTACCTCAACAGTAGAAGCTATCTGGCTCTTTCTATTTTTGAAAGCTTGAGCTTGTTTCTGCATTTTCCATGTTTTTTCTTGACCATAGTCATCAATTTGATTATAAGGAGTCAGCCGATATCCAGTCCTTTCAAGAATATCCTCAAGAAAATGTGCTCGAACTGGAAAAGTAAAGCCCTAGAAGTCCCAAAAAAATAAAAGGAAAATTATCGTATGTTTCACAGCCTCTGTGAGCAAGTGTATACTCATGTCAAGGCAGAACTTCGTGGAATTTCCATACACTATTTTGTGGAAAGGTAAGCCGAAAAGTAAGCTGTCTGTAACGTTGCCATTTTACTAAAATGTCTATATATGCCAAAGAATTCCAACCATGGCTTTTCTTTCAACAGTTAAGTAGTTGAACTGCTAAACACAACTTTACTTTTTTATAAGCATAAACAATCATTTTGTCAAAAAAATAAAATTCACTATGTCCATACAAAATGGAACATCACTGTTCACTGATCATTGACGGGTAAACAAATAAATCACTTCAAAACAAATATTATCAATACCGGAATATAATGGCATAATAAGATATAGGGTTAAAATATGTTTTGCATTCCTTTAAAATTCACGAAATCTGTTTTTAGTCCCAACAAAAAATTTAACATCATTTTCATCCCATAAAATTTTCATTTTCAAGTTTAGTCCCTATTGTTAACTATCCTTGTACCTGGCTAACCGAAATTGACGTGGCAAGTGCGGCATGACTTTCTTAGATGACGGACATTGCTGGGTCCATAATAATTAATTTAAGGTTTAAATATACAAAAATTCATTATATTTGTATGGACTATAAAATTCTATGTAAACCCTAAATTAATGTTAATTTATGGACTTAATTAATACTATCACGTCATCAAAAAAGTCATGTGGCACTTTCCATGTCGACTTCTATTAGTCATGTGTAAGGATAGTCAATAGCGGGGACTAAACTTGAAAATAGAAAATTTTATGGGGATTAAAATGAGGTAAAAAAATTGTAGGGACTAAAAACAAAATTCGTGAATTTTATAGGGAAGAAAAACATATTTAACCCTAAGATATATTATGATGGCACTGCCGCTGAGCTTTAACAAGGATACAGAAAGTAGTATCTGAGCTTACAGGGATATGCATAGTTGGTGCATTATCAAAGTAGGAAGAAAAAAGCTCAGCATTTAAGGTTGCACTCATCAAAATCAATCTCAAATCAGGACGACGGGGGAGAAGATCCTTCAGGACAATGAGAAGAAAATCTGACAAAAGTGCAAGCCAATGATAAGTATTGTACTATCACATTAAATAGAATAAAACAACAATGGAATAAAGTAATTATGTTCCTACCTTCATTCATTCCACGTTCATGAATTTCATCAACAATAACATGAGTTACGCCTTTTAAGTTTCTGTCCACAAGTAGTCTCCGCAATAATATACCTGTAGTGCAAAAAAGAAGACGAGTGTCCCTTCCTTTCATACCTTCCAGACGAACTTTGTAGCCAACCTTTCAGAATGGAAAACATGCAGAGAATTTCAGTTTATCAGTTAGCATAGAAGTTTAAGATTTCAAGCATTAGCTCTAGAAAGGTCCACAAACTAACAGATTCTCCCAATTGTTCCCCTCGTTCTGCTGCAACTCTTTCAGATACAGATGTAGCAGATATTCTTCTAGGCTGAGTACAAATTATGTTACATAGAGCTCCACGTGCAGCTTCAGTCTCAGATTCTAATATGTATTGAGGAAGTTGTGTGGTCTTACCACATCCAGTTTCACCTGAGACAACAATGACCTGCAAATTTTCATTAATGATACCAATTAATACACAATATCATTCTGATTCAGCACAAGCATAATGGCATTCCTAGTCTCTATAAGAAATAGACCAGCAAATAAAATATTACAATTCATGCTACCCATTCTAAATAATCATTTGCTCAGAAACTATACGGTGTATGAATTTGATTGTTGGCTTTTGACTACTGTAACATATAAAAACACAACGGAGTACAAATTTTACCAAAGCACACTGTACTGTTTGTTGTTTAATTTACAGCCCAAGCTCAAATTTGTTCGATTTGTTTGAAATTGTCTAAACATGTGTATTCAAGTATCTTATCTCTCCATGTCTGTCCTTTTTTTTGTGCTTCACTCTGCCATCTAAACAATTCACATGCTCACTTGATTTGATATGCAATATGGTTCATGCCTGTGTGAATGGTTTACATATGATGTAATACAATTACAATAGTGATGTGCTGCACACTACGAAAATAGAGATTAAAAAAATTTAGTTGAGGTATAGTATAACCATTGCTGGTTGAGCTTGAGCATAAAAAACACACTTTTGAATAATAATATCCTGATTTATCATAGACCAACCACATCTTTCACGAGTAAAAAAATTGACTGCTATTCACACTAAGACATCATAAATCAATGTAGTCTTAATTTCTTAAATATAGAACTAAACATGGGCGTCATATACTAAAGCCAGCTTTTCAATTGCAAATAAAAATAATCCATTGAAGGAAAATATTAACGAATTACAAATCACAGAGGGCACCGTTTATTCCTTTCTCACCTGATTCTCTGAAACAACTTTCAAAAATGCATCTTTCTCTTTGAATGCAGGAAGACTTTTACGAAATTCAAGCATCTTTTGCCCCTCGGGAGATTCCTATGGATAAACCAGCATATGTTATAACATTTCTAAACACTAAAACAATGACAAAGGACATTTAATTATAGAAGATTTAACTATAGTTTTCATAAATTTACACCCACACTATGAATGTGACTTAGGCCAAAACTCCTCAGAATGCCAACTGAGGCTGTAATGGCAAATGGGATTTACTTCAAAGTTCAGGCTAGGAAAAATATAAACCTGCCAAGCTTTTTGTTGATCACGCATTTGCAAACTTCTTTGTCGAAGGATTCTCTCCTTGAAAACACTATTAGAGGTTGTGGGCTCTGGCTGCTCATAAATTCCTGCATCAGCAGGAGTGATTCTAGCATTGCCTGTTCTATGCAAGGAATCATCTAAAGGACCTAATCTGTTTGTAGCTTTACGTGAAAGATGGGCATGGAGATGAGTGTCTACTTCTCTATGAACACCCAATGGTAAAGATACCTGCAGAGCATAGCAAAAAGAAGTCAAACAAAATGTGAAAATACATGCCAAAGAAGATGGAGAATTTACTAAAAATCAAAACTTTACAGAGTGAAGTTAAAACAATTAAGACATTTATTCTCTATAAGAAACTCAGAGCACTGTCCACTGCTTGGGATTGTGCTCGATACTTAACATTGAGATGGGAACTAAAATCAGGACACTAAATTCTTGAGTTACAGTTGGTCATCCATTTAGACTTGAAATCACAATTCTAGGGAATTAAAAACAAGAAAAATAAACCCATCAAATTTCCTATATCCTAACCTAGACCTGAAAATTACAACTCCAAAAAGCGGGAAAATCGCTTTGCATCCTGAACATTGCAAACCTAAGTGGTTTCCTTCACCAAAATTGACGGGCCCACCAAATTCATTTAGTAAATCAAGGTTATGTATGCATTAAAATTTATCACAAAGGATCAGAGAGGAATAGGTTTCTAATCCTTAATACAATATTTCAATAGGTGTAATGATGCTTTGGCTAAAATGAGATGTCGTCAGAGTAATAGTTTAATCGAGTATGACCATGCGCCTCAGCATGTAGCACTGCTTGTTGCTATTGATATTAGTGTAGTCTTTTACTCTGCGAGTAGTTCATTTGTACTTTGTAATCTCTTTCTGGGCTATGGCCCTCTCCATAATCAAAAAATAAATATTCAAATAACAGAAAGGAAATCTCTGATGAAAAATAATACCTCTCTCAGTGGACGCTTATCATCGAGATCAGGGCGATAATTTGGTAAAGGTGTCTTGCTAAAGACAACTACTCTCGCATATTGTCGACTGCCAAAGTAAATAAATTTCATTTCATTTATTCATAAAAAAAGTAACAAATAAAATGCAAGAAAAGCATTAATCGATGCAAATGTTAATTAAAAGACCTGTATAAACCCATCCTGGTAGCTAAAGCTTCAAGTTGTTGAAAATCACGACGGTCCTTTTTCTGCCTGGACACAACTTCTTGCTCATCTTTATCGTCAAGAAACCTTATCAATGTCCATCTCCAGTCCTCAATGTTTTCCAATGCCGATTCACCCTAATAATAATTTATTGATTATCAAATTATATTACTCATGCTAATAGTAATAGATATATCAAATTCAAAAAACCAGCAAAGTAGAATTAACAACATAACAGTTATGTTCTGTTAAATTTAATTCACTCGTTCTTTTTTCTTTTTGAAATAATAATAAGTATTAAATATGTTTTTATCCCCTGCAAATATGGAGTGTTTTGTTTTTACCCCTGCAATTTTTTATTTAAAAAAAAAACCTTGCAAAATCAACTTTTTTTGTTTTAGTCCTTTTGTTAGATGGACGTTACAAAAAACGTTCATGTGACATTTTTAAATACGTTTTTACCCCCTGCAAATTGGGGGTGTTTTGCTTTTACCCCTGCAAAATTTTCCATTATCCTCTCTCCCACCTCACGTTTCATTCATCTCTTCCACAAATTCCTCCATTATCCTCTCTCTCTCACCTCATCTCATCTCTATCTCTCACTTCTTATCACTATATTCTTCTCCATTCAACTCTTACTTCCACAATCAAATCCCTAATATTCAACAGAACAAAATGGTCTAAACCTCAAACTTCATCTCTCTCTTTCTCGTTCTTCACCATCATTATTTCTTCTCATTCCAAATCTCAAACTAGAACCCATCTTATCTTTCTCATAGAACCAGCACACAGTTTAATTAAACCACACACATTTATTAAACCCAAAAAACATTGATTTTGATATGAAGAACAATCCATAAACAACAATCCATAAAACTTGAAACAAACCTTAAAATCAGAATCGCAATAAAAGTTAATTACATGTTGTGCTCATGGTTTGCTGGTTCTGTGAGAGAGAGAGAGACGAAGAAGATGAGAAGATGAGTTCTGGTTTGATATGGAAGCGTTGGTTTGTGTTGGAGATGAAAAAGTTGATATGAAGTTGGGTGGGTGCTGAGGAAGAATAAGGGGATTTAGATTTTTTTTGCAGGGGGTAAAAGCAAATACCCCCTATTTGCAGGGGGTAAAAACGTATTTAAAAATACTACATAGACGTTTTTTGTAACGTCCATCTAACATAGGACTAAAACCAAAAAAATCGATTTTACAGGAGATAAAAGCAAAACACCCGCTATTTTACAAAAATATCTCCTAACATGCATTTTCCAATAAAATATACTGATATGATTAAACCCCAAATAAAATGACAAGAAAGAAAAGTGCGTGCGAACAAGAATGAGTGAATTATTATTAGGCTTAAATACGTTTTTACCCCCTGCAAATAGGGGGTGTTTTGCTTTTACCTCTACAAATTATTTTTTTAAAAAAAACCCCTTGCAAAATCAACTTTTTTTGTTTTAGTCCTTCTGTTAGATGGACGTTAAAAAAACGTTTATGTAGCATTTTTAAATACGTTTTTACCCCCTGAAAATAGGGGGTGTTTTGCTATGCTTCGGCTAAAATGAGATGTCGTCAGAGTAATAGTCTAATCGAGTATGACCATGCGCCTCAGCATGTAGCACTGCTTGTTGCTATTGATATTAGTGTAGTCTTTTACTCTGCGAGTAGTTCGTTTGTACTTTGTAATCTCTTTCTGGGCTATGGCCCTCTCCATAATCAAAAAATAAATATTCAAATAACAGAAAGGAAATCTCTGATGAAAAATAATACCTCTCTCAGTGGACGCTTATCATCGAGATCAGGGCGATAATTTGGTAAAGGTGTCTTGCTAAAGACAACTACTCTCGCATATTGTCGACTGCCAAAGTAAATAAATTTCATTTCATTTATTCATAAAAAAAAGTAACAAATAAAATGCAAGAAAAGCATTAATCGATGCAAATGTTAATTAAAAGACCTGTATAAACCCATTCTGGTAGCTAAAGCTTCAAGCTGTTGAAAATCACGACGGTCCTTTTTCTCCCTGGACACAACTTCTTGCTCATTTTCATCGTCAAGAAGCATTGTCAATGTCCATCTCCAGTCCTCAATGTTTTCCAATGCCGATTCACCCTAATAATAATTTTTTAATTATCAAATTATATTACTCATGCTAATAGTAATAGATATATCAAATTCAAAAAACCAGCAAAGTAGAATTAACAACATAACAGTTATGTTCTGTTAAATTTATACAAGCCAAGTATGCAATCTAACAAACGAAAAGAAAAGAACATGAATGTGTAGAGAGCAGAGAGATGAAACTAACAATTTGTTGTTGAGGGCGAGAATTGGAACGAGAATAGGCAATTTTAACGTCGGAGTCTTCACTAGGTTCGTCGAGATAGGCAAAACGGCCATAAGTAGAGGTCTGTTGGTACCAAAGCGGAAGCGCAAGGGTTCTGTGCCTGAGACCGGCAGCACCATATTTGTGGTTCCAATTAAGGTGGAGTGCGGCTGAGGAAGAAGAGAGGCGAAGGCGAAGGGTTATTCCGGTAGAAATGGAGGGAAATGAAGATGGTGTTGTGGTGCGGCTTAGGGATATGGCGGTGAAGGAAGAAGTGGGAGCGCGGGTGGCGATTTTGAAGATGCCCAAGTAAGGAACGGACATTTGCGGCGTTGGTATTGGCACCGGCATGGTGAGGAGAGAGAGTAGCGAAGCTGTCTGTCACTAAGCAGTAACAACCGCGCAGTTTTGCATCCCTAACTCAACTCAATAACCTTCTTTTGAATTCTCGTTCTTCTCCTTTTAATTCACTCATTCTTTTTTCTTTGCCTTAAATACGTTTTTACCCTCTGTAAATAGGAATGTTTTGCTTTTACCCCCAACAAAATTTTTTTTTTTAAAAAACCCTTTGCAAAATCAACTTTTTTGGTTTTAGTCCTTCTGTTAGATGGGCGTTAAAAAAACGTTTATGTAGCATTTTTAAATACGTTTTACTCCCTGGAAAAAAAGGGTGTTTTG
This sequence comes from Oxytropis ochrocephala, assembly GCA_020916435.1. Lineage (NCBI taxonomy): Eukaryota > Viridiplantae > Streptophyta > Magnoliopsida > Fabales > Fabaceae > Oxytropis > Oxytropis ochrocephala. The sequence continues at coordinate 360,848 of CM037091.1, read as the reverse complement.
CTTTTACCCCCTGCAAAAAAATCTAAATCCTCTTCTTCCTCAGCAGCCACCCAACCTCATATCAACTTTTTCATATCAAACCAGATTTTTTTGCAGGGGTAAAAGCAAAACACCCCTATTTGCAGGGGTAAAAACGTATTTAAAAAATGCTACATAAACGTTTTCTAACGTCCATCTAACAGAATGACTAACCAAAAAAATTGATTTTGCAATGGGTTTTTAAATAAAAAATTGTAGAGGGTAAAAGCAAAACACCCCTATTTGCAGGGATAAAAACGTATTTAACCCTTTTTTTACATGAATGAATATTACACTTTTAACCAATTAAAAGTTATGAAATGATATGGGTCATTTTTAAAATATTTGAAATAAAATCAAACATTTTTTCATCACGTGTCATTTTATGGTTGGTAAAAAATCTTTTACAACCACAGTGTATATAAATAAATCAAATTACTTTGACAATTTTGCATATATATATTTGAGAAATTGAACAAAATTTATTTATTTTTATTTTTAAAATATTTCTACAACAAGCTAAAAATAATAATTTGGTAGTGTGTTCTTTAATAATCTTTCTACTCCGCTGTATTTATAAATAATTAAAAAAAATTAAATTAAAATTCTCATTTAAATTTATAAATAATGCAAACAAAATATTAAAATTTAATTTTAATTTTTCATTCCATTCTTTTTTTTGTTAACATTTCACTTTTTTGATTGTAGGTAAATTGTCAAATGTCACTTGAAATTCACATGCGAGGAACATAATATGTGGCTTAAGAAATTCGATATTTATCGGTTGATTTGGGCCTTACGGATTCAATATTTCATTTCTTTGTACGCATTTTTTATTTCATTCTATTAAGTGGATTCGTTATGGACCTATATCTACGAGACTTAGGCACGTGAATACTATGAGGAAAAAAAACAACTACAAATATATTAGCTAGTGAGGATATACTAAGATAAACTCGGAACAAATGTTATACTATTAAAAACCCTAGCCCCCAAATAGATACATGTGCATGGTACCCTGCTTATATTGGCATTATATGTAGAGATATTGGAAAAATACACGTAATAAACAAATAAAACAAAAATTATGAAAAGACAGACATTGTAGTGTAAATTTACGCAAGTCAAATATAGCATAGATGTTGTTCTAGGAGTTGATTTCAACTAAAAATTTTACTATGAGACTAGTTATAAATTTTGACATTTTTTTTAAGGTAGAAAATGACAAATAAACACCTCACAAACTATCACATGATCACATCCGGGTTCAAATCTGAAAGTCAGTGTCCCTATATCGCTTAATTTGGCAATACAAATAGTAGTGGTCTGTTGGGTCATGGAGAGCCAGGAGAGGGTCGTTGGCTTCACGGGTTTTATGGAAACATTGATGTCATTGGCAATCTTCATGCAGAGTTGATGACGTTGTTTCATGACTTATCTTTTGCTTGAGAGAGAATGGTGTGAGGAACTGTTTGCTGGTGTTTTTAGCAAACAATCACTAGTTTTCAATATTAAGACTGTGAGATCAAACTAGAAAATCTCTTTGACAATTGCCTAGAAGTTTTGTGTCTTTTAGCGTGTGTAAGCAGAAAATAGTAGAAAGAGATATTTGAAAGCGAGAATGATAGCGAAGTGCAACAAACGTAAAAACAAGTAAAAGTGCATTAAATGATAGAGAGAGAAGAAGGTGGTGCACCAACACGCATACAATGTAATCTGATTCACTCTTGTTTCGCTTTGGCTTGGAAGTTGAGTTTCACGAGTTTTTGTAAAGATGTGGTGACCCCGTTTTCTATTACAAGGAGTATTTATACTCTCATATACAATCGTGGGCAAGCACGATAACCACTTCCTAAAAACTAGGAAATAACCGCCCACTAATCTTTGCTCCTCGCGCCGACCCGACTTGTTGTCGAAGAATTTGGCGAAGCATTGGACCCGATTTTGTCGAACAATGGCCTTCTCTTGTCGAAGGTTCCCGGCCTTGCCTCGTAGCTTGAAGAACTAGGTGCGTCGAAGTTTGCTTGCATTGTCGCAAGACTTGTACAACTGCATCTTGTTGAATTCATGGTATATTGACTTGCACGTTGACTCGCAACCCACGAGAATATTATTAAATGTGCGATCAACACCATTTAAAGCTTAATTTAATGCCCTTGCCGAAATTTTGAGGTAACAGATTGCCCCAAAAAATGTTTTTCGACGGAATAAGGAATGGAGGAAGAAAAGGCATTTTTGAATCTTGTGCAATGGTCACTTCTACCGCTTTTGCGTTTCACACGATGGTCGAAAAGACAACCATCATTACTTGCATGGTAAAACGAACCGCGTCTTATTGGCACACGTTGCATAGTTGGTGGGCCATCACGTCTCTCAAACGTCGCGAACGTGCGAGTTATGGCGAACGTGCAATAATCGTAGCTTCCCAACATATATAAACGGCTACAACCTTTCATATTCCTCTTTACTCGGTTTGAACTCTTGTGAAACCTATCTCGTATTCTTCATTCTCTCGCATTTTGCAAAAATCCCCAAAATCACTAAAGTTTCAAACTTTCATTCCTTCCTTTCAACCTACGCTTGAATCTCGTCTCGCATTTGCTTTTATCTCTCATGGCTTCCTCATACATTCTTTGAATGTTCAACGAAGAGCAGCGAGACCAACAGACCTAAAACCCTTGATGGCTTTGTTGATGAGCCCGATATTCGCGATAGTCGAGCAGTTCCTTTGGCAAACCTGTATTGATTCCTCTACTAGGGTTTATACTCATGCATATCTAGGTCCTCTTCCTAATACCCTTTTAGAGAACACAAGTCTCTCGAAATTTTTCCCAGTCATGCTTGTCTTCACACTTGAATTTTCACCAAGACCCTTTCCATTTAGAATTTACGAATAGTCCTTCCGTGGTCTTTAGAGTGCGCTCCTAGCTGCTCGACCAACAGATTTACATAGATTGGCTCGACAAGGTAGAGGCTAAAAAGGCCGACGTCTGGAAAAAACAAGGTATTTTTGACCTTATCCAGTTGTCTAGGTATGGGCCTAAGTATGACAAAGACCTTGATATTGGTCGCTATGCACTGGGATCTGTGCCACTCATAGTCTTCACTGAGATGTGGCATGCCGACTCCCACTTTACTAGATGTTGCTTTGCCATCAGGTGGCCTCAAAACCCCTAGGTGAGACTTTTGACCCTGCCAATCCTGAGTATGTATACCCGTTTACTTTCAATAATGCCACTTTTGCTCCTTACATCACAGAACACCATAACCGTGACATCGACACAGTGTCTTCTAAAGAACACGTAGCCTTCTTAACCCTTTGGTTATCTCTTTTTGTTTTCTCGCACCCGTTCACCGTGTTTCTAAAACCTACATTCCACTGGCAGCCCAACTCCACGAGAAAGAAAACATTAATCTTGCCAAACTGTTGCTGGGTTCTCTCTATCAGGAGCTTGACAATGCTGTCTTAGAACTGAAAGAAGATGAACCCACCAACAAGTTTCTGGCTTCTGGCCCCTTGTGGCTATTGCAATTGTGGCTGTTAGCCACTTTTGAGTCTAGACTAGGTCTGTATATCCCTAAGACTGTTCACCCAACCTTAAAGTCTAGGAGGACTGAAGGGATTCGACTGGCTCAGTTGAAACCCAAGCAGATAAATATTCCTCCAGAAGAGTCTTTCGAAATTCACTTCGACATGTTCCTGAAGTGCACAAACTTCGTAGACTCTATGGCTCCTTTTGTGCAAAGGCCTTTCGGTCCAACTTGGTTTGTGCAACCATTTCCTCTTCTTCCGTCGAACAAGTCGAGGAGATTTCCCAAACCGCAAGCCTACCTCTCTCCTCGCTATTCTTTCTACCGGACTTACCCCTGTGCAAAGCTAAAAACAGCCGGAATTAAGAGATACTTCCCAAGTTATTACGCAGACGGTTTGGCCTTTTTGTCGATTCGACCGCTGCACGAGTATGTTTTCATAGGCGAGAATTTTCGAATCCGGACTTCGGCGACTTACAAACACGCCTTCAAGAAATTCCACTATAGGGCCTCGAGCTTCGAGCCCTCAAATTCAACCCTGATTTTCATGTACTAAGGAATTTCATGAATGGTGGACTAATTACTATACCACTACTGCTTTGGGAGGCTAGTGACACCTTCGCAGAAAATATCATGAAGAAATTGGTGGCGACCCTTCCTTCGAACAACTCGGTATTCACAGCGATACCTAAATCTCCCGAGTCTTGAACATCTATAACTTAGTTTTATTTCTCGTTTTCTTACCAATGTTTTTCGACGCCAGTCAACTCGCGCCCAAACTGAAGGCCAAAGCAATCAAGGCTACCACAGCACCATCTCCTCCAGCAACCAAGAAAACAGTGGACACGAGATCTACTCCAGACATTGTCCTGAAGAAGGTATGTTGCCATTCATTCGCTTCAAGTTATTTTTGATTACGACTTTTACTTATGTCGAAAACCTTCTGTTTAGAAAACAACTCAAGCACAGTCCCCTCAGCAGACCAAAGCTAAGAGGAAAATGGTCCTCCCTGAAGATGAGGTACTATACTCTTGCCTTGTTAATCCGTCGAAATTTCTCTTCCCTTCGTCATCCACTTTCCTGTCATAACCCAAATTCTTTTTTGTAGGACACTGAAAGTGATGATAACATCCCCCTCACTCAGAGGTCAAAGAAAAGAAATCTTCCTGAGATTCAAAGGGCAGCTCAAGGCATCACTATTGATGAGGCTCCTGAACCACCTTCTTCTCCTCCAATCAAGAGACTTAAGGTACAAGAGGTAAACTCCCTTTCGACATTAGTTTAAACTTCTTCGATCTCACCTTTCCCACTCTTACCTTAAATGATACACCTTCTTTGTGCATAGGTGGGTGGATTGCTCGTGAACAACCCCGAAGTTCGGTCATGGTTGAAATCAGCGATCTAGAGTTGTCGGGCCCTATGCTTCCTTTTCCTTCATCTCCTCGAGGTGCAATCTTTGAAGAAACTTTCCAAGCATTGGAGAACCCCGAAATTCCCATCTTCAAGAGCTTGCGCCAAGTCCGGAAATGTCGAACAAGAGGCGGTCGTCGAAGAGAATGCTCTGTTATGGAGGAGGCTACTCCAACCATCGGTAGCGTCGAGCGGAGGTCGTTGTTGAGGCGCTCAAGTTCCGTAACTTACTATTCCAACAAATTGAAGGACTGTAAGTAGTAGCGGCTCCTCCGTCGAACTTCACGAAGCAAATATGGTCGATCAAGAACCGGAGGAGCCCAGAGTAGAGGTAGCTGCAGATCAAGGTGTTTCTACCAAGGAGTCATCCAACAAATATTTGTCGGTGATCAAGAATTGGTGAGTTAAAGAAGACGGATCCCTCGCGCGCCTTGAAGATCATGCTAAGCCTCAAGAGCTCGTCGAGCCGTTTGGTTTGCGATTCCTCAAACAATTCTCTCGAGTTCTATCAACCAAGAGAGGCGGCCGAAAGCCCGCTTTGCGGTTGAAGACGAAGGTGTTAGAAGGGGACTTGGTGGCAACCATTGAGAATGACTCATCTGTATCTTGAGGTAAAATCCTCATTGAGAAGATCACCGATTAGACCCTCCTCCAAATGTCCTTGCGTTCTTCATGGAATTTGGCCCTATTTTTGAGCAACTTTCTCTTTTGATCAACCAACGGTCGGCCACCTCTAAGCGCAAGGTTCAAGAGACTCAACTCTGCGAGGTGGAACTCGCCTCTCTTAAGGTCGATCAAGGCGACATCGAAGCTCTTGAGACCAGCAGACTAATGATGAGAAAGCAATCGCTGAATGGGATGCAGAGATTGCGCGCATTGAGGAAGAGATAAAGACCCTTCAACTCAAATTGTCTAATGCTAAGCATCAGAAGGGCGTGATCATCGAACGCATGAGTGCTGCTTCTTCGTCCACCAAAACTACCAAAGCAATGGCAGCTATAGAGCACTTGGAGAAGATTGACAGCACCAAGCTATTATCATCGATCTCGACAAAGAGTCGTGATCTTCTCGATACCTCCATTTCTCTAAGTGTTAGCATTATGGAGAGGCATAAGGCTACCTTGTCGACCTTCTAAGACTGTAATAGCTTAGCATTCTGAAAATGGCTGTGTAACTTTAACAATTTCTTTATACATTGCCATTTATGAGCAACTTTCATTTACTTACAATTGCTCAATCTTTATTTCGGTTAACGTTGGCTTGTATCGTTTTAAATACTTGCCATTTATTCTAAAGGTCCTATTTTCGTCACCTAACTCTTCGATTTCATAAGCGCCATTCGAAAAGCAACGCAACACGCGAAATGGGCCTTCCCACCACAGTGACCATTTGCCCAAAACCCTATCTTTTTATCCATAGGTAATAGGACTTTCCACACTAACTCCCCTTCCTCAAAGGTTTTTAACTTAACCTTTTATTGTAAGCTTTTAGCTACTCTTTCTTTCTGTCGAATTAGCATTTCTAAAGCTAACAACCTCTCTTCGTCTACATCAACTAATTCATCAATCATCATATTCCAATAATGATCAAACGGAATTTCACACTGTTTTTGAATCCTTGTTGATTGTAAACAAATTTCGACAGTAACACCGCATCATGTCCAAATGTTAACCCTGTAGGGAGTGGTGTTTATAGACTCTTTAGGTGAAGTTCGACAAGCCCATAACACTTGGTCAAGAGAAGGCGTACAACTTCTAGGCTTACGCCCAACGTGCTTTTTAATCAAATTAATAATGATTTTATTGGCGACCTCTACTTGGCCATTGGCTTGTCGCGTAGTATGGCGTCGAAGTCAATAACTTGAAACCAACCGTAGTGAAATCTACCATTTTTCGACCGGTGAACACGAAGCATCTTGGTCCGTAGTAATGGTTTTTCGGAATTCCATATCTATAAATGATATGATTTTGAATAAACCTTATCATCGCTTGATCTACATTGGCTAAAGGTATCGCCTCTACCCATTTAGTAAAGTAATCAATCCCCACTAGAATGTATCGTGGCCTTTCGACGAAGTTGGTTTTATTTCTCCAATCACATCTAAAGCCCAACCCCGAATGGCCAAGGTTTCACTATAGAATGCAACTCATTTGCAGGCACATGTTGTATTCCAGCATGTTTTTGGCATTCTTGGCATCCTTTGGCAAATTCTATACAATCTTTTAGCATAGTTGGCCAGTACATTCCTTGTCGAAATAACAACCATTTCATTTTGTGGCCTACTTGATGTGAGCCACATGCTCCACTATGTGTATCAGAAACTGCCAAATATGCCTCGTTTTCACTAAGACATTTTAGTAGCACCCTTCGTGGAGTTTGTTTGTACAATTCGTTTCCAATTAACACGTAGCTTAGAGCTCAGACTTTACTTTTTGTTTGTGTTCCTGTAGGATTTTGCAAATATTCTACAATGGGTTTTCGCCAATCATCATCAACCATATTGTCAATAGCAAAAATTTCTGCCAAGTCAATACCGTCGAAAATTTGACGTTCTTCGACGCTCACTTCACTTGTATTTATTGCCCCCCCAATTTTTGGTGTTGACAATAACGTTGAAGGAGTATTGTAGAGAGAGTCTTCGAGATTAGTTTATCTTTTATCTCAATTAACTCTTCTAGGCTTTGCTTCGATACTTTGTAACCGGAAGCAATTTGTGCCAGTTCATTTGCCACGTGATTTTCAATTCGTGGTAAGTGTTCTAGGTGAACGAATGTAAACCTTTTTAGCAAGGTATTGGCAATAACGAAATATTTAATAAGATGTTCATTAATACATTTGTATTCTTTAGTCAATTGTTTGACCACTAGTTGAGAATCACCTTTTATTTCGACATAACTTGCCCCAATTCGAGTAAAATTTTAAGGCCTACTATTAAAGCCTCATATTCAAACTTCATTATTTGAGCAAGAATCTCGAATTTTAAACTTATACTTCGTTGGAGTATTTTTACGGAGAGATAATCAAAATTCCAATGCTCGCTTCCATTCTTATGGCTTCGAGCCATCAAGTATAATCTCCAAGGACGCACGCCTAATGAATGTATTTCACATTCGACAAATGTAATGGTCTCGCTATAAAATCAAGAACCACTTGTCCTTTAATTGATTTAAGGGGTTGGTAAGTTGTTCGTACTCTAGCAAAGCTAAAGCCCATTTGCCAATTCGACTATGCAACATTGGTTTTGACAACATATGCTTAATAACATCAAAATGCGAATAAACATAAACATCTCATTGATTTTATATATTGCTTCAATTTTGTACAAGAAAAATACAAGCAAAGGCACGTTTCTCAATTGGACTATACCTAGTTTCAAAGATCAATCAAAACCCTACTAAGGTAATAAATGGGTCTTTCGACACCACTATCATCCTCTTGCGCTAGCATGCTACCTATTGTGTTATCGTAAGTCGCTATATACAATTTCAAACAATTTATTTCCAATAATGAGCAATAAAATTGGTGGCTTCGACCAAATAAGACTTGATTGCGTCGAAAGCATCTTGGTGAACCTGCTCCCACTTGAATTCATCTTCTTTCTTTAATCTCATTAATGGCGAAAAAGCTTGTGTTTTGCCACTTAGATTGAGATGAATCTTGAAGGAAATTGATTTTCCCTAGTAGTGATCTGCAGATTCTTTTTTTGGTCGAAGGAGCCTTCGTTTCCATAATTGCTTTAGTCTTATTTTCGTTGATCTCTATGCCTTTCTTGTGTACCTCAAAACCCAAGAATTCACCCGCACGCATACGTAAAGCACATTTGGTTGGATTCATTTTCAATCCATATTTCCTCATTCGTTCGAAAGAACGTCGAAGATGGTCTAAATGACCACTTTCTCGAGGATGACTTAACCACCACATCATCTATGTATACTTGCATAAAATCATCAATAAAATCGTGAAACATAGAATTCATTGCCCTTTGATAAGTGGCACCAGCATTTTTTAAACCAAAAGGCATGACCACCCATTCATAAACACCTAATGCCCCTGGACATCGAAAAGCCGTTTTGACACCCCTCTTCGGCAATAAAGATTTGATTATACCCCGAGTAGCCATCTAGCAAACCGAGATAATCAAATCCTCGCTGCCGAATCTATTAGCATTTCGCTCACGGGCATAGCGTATTCATCTTTAGGTGTTGCATTATTTAAATCCCTAAAGTCTACGCAAACTCTAAGTTTTCCATTTTTCTTCATTACTGGAACTATATTGGCTAACCAATCAACGTACCTGGCAGTTCTGATGAATTTGCTTTTGAACAGCCTTTCTATTTCTTCCTTGATCTTAGCCAATATCTGAGGAGCAAATCTTCTTGGTGTTTGCTTCATCGCTTCTTCCCCGGTCGAATGGGTATTTGTAATTCCACCACTTCTCGACTCAAACCGGGCATTTCATTTGTACTCCCAAGCAAAGCAATCCTTGAACTCCTGCAGAAGTGAAATGACTTGGGTTCTGAAGGCAGCATCAAGATGTGCACTAATATAGGTTGGCCTTTTGATCAAGCCATCTCCCAAATCCACCTCTTCGACTGGATCTTGAGCTTGCATGCGCTTTGTAGAATCTCTAGGGTCTTTTTCAAAACCCAATGGTTCGTCGTCATAAATGCAATCCGGTTTGTCATTTATGACTTCACCATTTTCTTCAGATGAAGTTATGGCTTCGGCGTGACCATTGTTTGTTGATTTAACTCGGCTTCCAAAGCCGTTTTATTTTTTTTTTCGCCATGTAGGCCGTAATTCTATCCCAAAGCACCGGTAACCGACATCTAAACCTTCTAAGAGTCGGTGTCCCATCCCGTTGGAGGTAACACACCATCGGGATAGACATTAGCACCTTCTATTTCCTCTCTTCCCACACAAAACCATGTGTTGGGTATAAGTGAATGGAGGAAAGCACATTATCCGAGGAGGTGTATGCTTGGCTCGAAGATGAACATGGCGCAATGTTCGCCATTTGCTTCTCAAAATTCTCCCGGTGACGTTGTTCACGTCAAGAAGGAAATAACTCTGAGTGCGCTTCGACGTACTCTACCGCACCATCATCCTCCACATTACCGATTTTTGGTGTAGGAAGCGAGGGCACGCCTCCTACGCCATGTATCCACTCTCTCCCGAGGAGTAGATTGTAGCTTGCTTTTGATGCTATCACAAAGAACGTGGTGGTTCTTCTCACAAGATTACCTACCACCACCTCTACCTCGGCGACCTCCCAACGACCGCCGATTTCCCTCATAATTGGTTAGCATAATGTTATGAGGTCAAGGTCCAGATCAAAGCAGACCTATTGTTTTCGGCATGGCCCGAGGCATCAAGTTAACCGCGACCCCTCCATCGATCAAGATCTTGTTAATGCCTACGCCATTAACTTTTGCTTCGACGTCAAGCGGCTTCAAATGATGCCGCATGCCCTCGTCCGCCTCTCGAAAGTGGCCATTTGTTCTTCTACGTGACCATTGTTCATGACATAGTAGCATATCGGCTTGTGGTTAGCCATATCCCCAATGAAGTCCTCTTCGACGTCATTTGGGGATCAGAATAAAGATCGCACTCACTCGGCAAAACGGATACCACGTTGCGATTACGTCGGCTAGCCTCAGTCGCCGAAATCGATGTGACGCCTTCGCCCATGTCGAATGAAGCACTTTTCTTCTTTAAAGTCGTTAATGGAGGAAAATCCTCTCCATAGCAGCCTTCTTGGTTCCTCTATAACAATAGATTTCCCTTTAGCCTTGTTTCCAACCCTCACTTGATTGGCGGCTCCTATACTTATCTTTGTGTTCCCACGGTTTTAGGAGTTACACCCTTAACCGTTTTTGGCGTTGGCTCGTTAGCAACCCGTGTTGCCTTCTTTTCGAGCTACGGTATCAACGCCATTGGGTCTTCGTCATGGGATTCTTCCCTTATAATTGTTTTTATAATTATACTTTGAAGCCTACTTTGTGATTGGCTTGGTTTGTTCGATCTGTTGAACAAGCATTTTTGTAGTGTCTACATCCGGCATGTATCCACTTCTCATTTGATGGATCTGTTCTTGGAAAAAATGGTTTGGCGAGAGGAGACATCACAAACTCCTTCTTGGCTATACCCTTTAAAGAAACTGCTGCGAACTTACTTGTCAGCCCCCGCTCGAATTCTTTACCTCGTAAGGGAGGTCCCCTCTTGAAAGTGAAATTTGGCCTTTTACTTGGCCATTTCTTTTTCGGGGTGGTCGAACTTCGCAAAGATTCGACACTCTTAGCCGCTTCTTTGTCAAACACAAGATCGCACCTGGACATAACATGACCTCGAGAGCTCAATTTACACCGATTCAGAAGTCTATCGATCTTCCTTCTCACTGGGGGGTACAGATTGTACCTTTTCCTCATATTCTTTTTGAGTAACTTTGTTGCACTGACCTCACTCTTTCGTATCACACTTTTGATTTTTTCAAAGCAGGAGGTTTGGTAGACTTAGGAGAATCCACCATTTTTACGTCTACCATATTGATACTCATCTCAATTGGTTCCAAGATACATCGCCTCCACTTGATGGAGGGTCATCGATCGATCCGCATCGGTGCTTTATTCTTTTTATCTCCAAACTTGAGTCTTCCTCTTCAATCGCTTTACAACCATATCCCCGAAAAGAACACAACGGTCGGTTGTATGTCCCAAAAAATTATGAAACTTACAATAACCCTTTTTCTTCCTCTGCTCGAGAGGAGGAACTTTCGTGCCATTTGGCACTATTATTTGGCCATCACCACTAGCAAATCGAAGATCTCATCACATTTAGTCACATCAAAAGTGTATGTTTTAGGCACAAATCTATCGCTTTTAGGCTCCACAGATTATTCCCATTTGCGAGGCCTTAATAATTTGCAAACGTAAGGAGGACCGGGCTTGAGTTCACCACGTCTATCTCCTCGGATTCGACATCACTAAATGCGAAGTCGAATTGCTCGCCTACATAGGCTATCTTTTCTTTTTGTGAAAACCCACCGAGTTTTCTTTTTATTGTACTTATTCACTCTAGCCTTTTCCTCTTTAAGCCTTTCGACTTGGCGAACTCTATCGGCTAGTTGGGCCATGTCTCTCAAATGAGACGTATCCAATTTCTTTTTCGAATTGAATAGTCAAGGCCACACTGCCGCCATTTCGACAAGCTCATGTTCGTGCACTTGTGTAAAACATCTTGCCTTGATAACTGAATCTATTCAAATAATCATCGATAGCCTCGTGTACTTTACGTCGAACACCGCCAATTCTTTGAGGCTAATCTTCGATCGCCCATGTAGAATTGCTCATGAAACGCCTTTTCTAATTGCCCCCATGTGTATATGGAACCAGGGGTAGAGTGGTAAACCACGTAAAGGCATTTTTAGTTAGAGAATTTGGAAAATACTTCATTTTCAAACTCTCATTTTGAGCTATGTCTCCGCCTCGATCCATGTAGGGCAATATGTTCGACAGTGGACTCATTGGTATCACCCCAAACTTAGTGAATTTAGGGATTTTCCAACCTCGCGCAGTCGCTCGCAAGATATACTCACATTGTGGGCGATATGAAATTAGGCCTATGTAAACCTACGTTAAGGCCATTTTGCGCCATTATGGTTTCGACCAAAGTGGCTATGTTGTCTTGAGCGCAAACGTTATTTCGTTGCACTTGTCGAACAACTTCATCGCGTTTTGGTTTCGATTCACCATAACTACTTCGTGGATGTGATTCCCCATTTGTTGCTTTCCCATAACCGCTGGCTTCCCGGCGATACCGATCTCTCGTGGGGTGTTAGGCATATTGTTCCCACAATTTGGTAATCGCTCGTTGTTTCCGTAGGAGCCTCCAAAGAAATCTGCAATCCTACCCATTTGGTTTGCTAACATCTCGATAATCGGTATTTGTGTTTCAATCAAAGGATTGAACACGGTACCAATTTGTTGAGTCAAGATATTAACCATGTCATGATTGCTTTCGCCCACTTGTTGTCTTAACGCCAACAAGGACGCATTGGTTAATGCAGAGGATTTCACCAAGTACACACCTCGTAAGAAACGTGTGAAGGAGAAAAGGTCGACACATGTGGCATTCCAAAGTGGGCATGCCATATACCCCGGTATGGTGGTAGACTCATATTTTGGAAACGTGTTTCCAAACTATTCCCTGTTGCCACATAAGGACTCGAAGGAAGTCCTACGCTTTGTGCAAGGCCATGAGACGATGTCGAACCAACATTGGTCATTGACATCGTGGGAGCGGTTATTGATGTCATCCGGGCCGTAGTCCCCGCAACATTTCCACCGCTTACATTGGTAGAATCTACCGTTGTTCCTTGCACTTGTGATATCACAGTGGTGGAACTAGAGGCGTTGTTAGAATTGGTACGCACCATTCTACCACTCCTCAAGTGCATACAAATTTATACACTTAATGTAAACGACACAAAATAAGCGGCAAGGGTCCCATTTGGGCGTGCCAATTTGTTTCTTTGGTGTGTTTTAGCAAACAATCACTAGTTTTCAATATTAAGATCGTGAGATCAAACTAGAAAATCTCTTTGACAATTGCTAGAAGTTTTGTGTCTTTTAGCGTGTGTAAGAAACGAGAAAATAGTAGAAAGAGATAGTTTGAAAGCGTAATGATAGCAAGAAGTGCAACAAACGTAAAAAACAAGTAAAAAGTGCATTAAATGATAGAGAGAAGAAGGTGGTGCACCAACACGCATACAATGTAACGATTCACTCTTGTTTCGCTTTGGCTTGGAAGTTGAGTTTCACAGAGTTTTTGTAAAGATGTGGTGACCCGCTTTTTCTATTACAAGGAGTATTTATACTCTCATATACAATCGTGGGCAAGCACGATAACCACTTCCTAAAAACTAGGGAAATAACCGCCCACTAATCGCTGCGCTCCTCGCGCTTCGACCCGCTTTTGTTGTCGAAGAATTTGGCGAAGCATTGACCCGATTTTGTCGAACAACCGGGCCTTCTCTTGTCGAAGGTTCCGGCCTTGCCTCGTAGCTTGAAGAACTAGGTGCTCGCCGAAGTTTGCTTGCATTGTCAAGACTTGTACAATCGCATCGTTGAATTCATGGTATATTGACTTGCACGTTGACTCGCAACCCACGTAATATTATTAAATGTGCAGTCAACACCATTTAAAGCTTAATTTAATGCCCTTGCCGAAATTTTGAGGTAACAGGAACTCAGTTTGTTATTCAAACTCTCTTCATAGTCTCTTTCTGATCCTGAATCTTGTTAATCATTGACACTAGTATGTGGTAGTGATCCACAACGTCAAAGTTCTGTTCTCTAAGAACTGTAGTTTTCAGCTACTCCACATCTTATGTGAAGGGAATGTCTATGCAGAGTTCATAATTAAGCTTGACGCCTCTTCTGGTCATGGGCTTGTGCTTCTCGAGCATCTACCCCTTGGCTCACATTGATTAACGAAAAGTAGGAATGTATAACAAGTTTTGAAATGATTTCTATAGTTATAAACATTTTCCAAGAAGAACGGCTCCAACAAAAAATAATTAATCAACTCCTCTAAAATAAGTAATTAACTTTAGTGAATATAAAAAAAATCCTAATAAGAAAGTTAAGGATTAATACTAATAATTTTTTGATGAACAATTGGATTACTATTTTTCCAAGAGTAGGGTTTTTTTACAACTGAATTTTACAAAAACACTAATTACAATTAATTTTTTTGCAACTTACACTAACATGGTATTGTCTAAAATACATTCAACTTTGGTGTGTGGAATTTGGAGGAAAGAAAAAAATTAATAAAAATGCAAAACCATATGCAAGATTTGGGTTTAAAAACATTTTTTCTTTTCCAATATTATTATAGAATTTTGTTGTTATAAAAAAACCGAAGAAGAAAAAAGAAAATAGCGTTCGCTAGAAAGAGCGAAGGAACAGTGAGTGTGTAGTAAAAGGCAATAATAGCCAAAAACCGAAAAGCCCCCTTCCTTCTTCACACTCATTTCTGAAATCTAGGGTTTACACATTTCTCTCAGTTTAGGGTTCGCATTCTCGCTTAATCATCAATGGCAGCAATCGCGGCTCCTACACAGCGATCTTCGAAGACGGAATCCTACGTTGATAACAAACGCAAGGAAGATGTCCGTCACGCCAACATCATTGCAGCACGTTCGGTTGCCAATGCCGTCCGCACCAGTTTGGGACCCAAGGGAATGGACAAAATGATCTCCACTTCTTCCGACGAAGTCATCATCACCAACGACGGCGCTACCATCCTCAACAAGATGAAAGTCCTCCAACCCGCCGCCAAGATGCTCGTTGAGCTTTCCAAATCTCAGGACTCCGCCGCTGGTGATGGTACCACAACCGTTGTAGTCATCGCCGGTGCACTACTTGAAAAGTGTCTTCTTCTCCTCTCCCACGGTATTCACCCTACCGTCGTTTCCGATTCCCTTCATAAGGCCTCTGTTAAAGCCGTTGATGTCCTCACCGCCATGGCTGTCCCTGTCGAGCTCTCTGACCGTGATTCCCTCGTCAAATCTGCTAGCACTTCTCTCAACAGCAAGGTGGTTAGTCAATACTCCACACTCCTTGCACCTCTCGCCGTCGACTCTGTCCTCTCCGTCGTCGACCCTGCCAAACCCGACCAGGTTGATCTCCGCGATATCAAGATCGTCAAGAAGCTTGGAGGAACTGTTGACGACACGGAGCTTGTGAAGGGATTGGTCTTCGATAAGAAGACGAGTCACGCTGCTGGTGGACCCACTCGTATGGAGAATGCTAAGATTGCTGTGATTCAGTTCCAGATTTCTCCTCCAAAGACTGACATCGAACAGAGCATTGTGGTGAGTGATTACACTCAGATGGATAGGATTTTGAAGGAAGAGAGAAGTTATATTTTGAGTATGATTAAGAAGATTAAGGCAACAGGTTGTAATGTTTTGTTGATTCAAAAGAGTATTTTGAGAGATGCTGTTACTGATTTGTCTTTGCATTATCTTGCTAAAGCTAAGATTTTGGTGATTAAGGATGTAGAACGAGATGATATTGAGTTCATTACTAAAACCCTTAACTGTTTACCCATTGCAAATATTGAGCATTTCCGTGCTGAGAAGTTGGGTCATGCTGATCTTGTTGAGGAGATTTCCTGTGGAGATGGGAAGATTGTGAAGATTACTGGTATTAAAGACATGGGAAAGACCACAACTGTCCTTGTCCGCGGATCCAACTTGCTTGTGCTTGATGAAGCAGAGCGGAGTTTGCATGATGCTTTGTGTGTTGTTAGGTGTTTGGTTGCCAAAAGGTTTTTGATTGCAGGTGGTGGAGCTCCGGAGATTGAGTTGTCGAGGCAATTGGGTGCCTGGGCTAAGGTGTTGCACGGGATGGAAGGTTACTGTATTCGAGCATTTGCTGAGGCGCTTGAAGTCATTCCTTATACTTTGGCTGAAAATGCTGGTTTGAACCCAATTGCAATTGTTACTGAGCTAAGAAATCGTCATGCCCAAGGTGAGATAAATGCTGGAATCAATGTCAGGAAAGGTCAAATTACCAACATCTTGGAGGAGAACGTGGTGCAGCCACTGCTAGTAAGTACAAGTGCTATCACCTTGGCAACTGAGTGCGTCCGGATGATTTTGAAGATTGATGATATTGT
Source organism: Oxytropis ochrocephala (assembly GCA_020916435.1). NCBI lineage: Eukaryota > Viridiplantae > Streptophyta > Magnoliopsida > Fabales > Fabaceae > Oxytropis > Oxytropis ochrocephala. The sequence continues at coordinate 344,201 of CM037091.1, read as the reverse complement.
AACTGTGAGGTAGAGCTGATTGAAAAGTGACAGAATTTTGAAGAAAAACTACTGAATCATCATATTATGTCTTTTGCACTTTAATCTTAAAGTTGGCAGTTTATGTTCTTTTTAGTGATATTGGTTTAGTTATTTTGACTTCTGCATCTATTTTTGTTTACAAATTTGGTTGTTCTTGTGGTGCATGATGCTTGCTATAATCATTCAAAGCCCCTTCTTGATGTTTAATGGGAGTTTATCATTAGTTGATAATTTTTCTTAGCACCGTGGCTATTGATTATTTGATTGTGTACTTTATTGTATTTCCTTACATTAATCATACCCGACTACCTTTTATTGTTAAGTGAATCTGTTTGTGGCTTGAAGTTGTATGGGTGCTTATTAAAATACCTTTTAGGAATTGTGGTGATTAAGTATGCTCCTAGGATGTTAATGGAAGCATCACAAGTATTGTTCCTTGTTCATGGAATGATGGCATATCAATGAGTAATTTATATATAATCTTTTAACTCTGATGTGTTTTTTTGGTGAATTTTAACTGTGATCTGTGAATCTGATAGGAGTGGCACTAGAAAACAGGGAGAACTAAAATAAGGACTTTTTATTGCATGAATTGAAACTAAATACACTGGTTATTATTTGAAAGAATCAAACTCTCCCCAAAAGAATACTCCCAAAATAAAAAGATAACCTCCACCCTCTGCAACTTTTCAAATAACCTGCTTCCTAACTTTCTAACTGATGCAATTTTGTCATAAGGTTATTTTGGTTGACCTTCCTAATCAAGGGGGTCATGGTCTATCAATAACCATGGACCCTATAAGATCTATCTAGTCCTTAAGGTGGAATTCTGGAATCAGTGGAATGTTTGATTGTATGTCAGATGCAAACTCAACTGTTCTCACAAGCTGGAACATATAGCCACTGAAATAAAACCTCCTTCTGCGTTGTTTCAGTGAATCCAAAGTCCAATATTGCCTCAGGTTGCATCTCCAATTCATGTGTACTTTGGGAGCAAACTAGGTAACGGCTGAACTTGTAATATTGTCCAACCATTTTTCAAGTAAAGACACATGAATTTTACTTGTATGACAACCTTCTTAAACAATTCTTGCTAAAACTAGCTTAAGAAAGTATGTTCTCTATCTGGCACTTCGACTCGTGCTTCCATTTCTCCCCTTGCAATCATATGTATTTGTGCATGCAACACTGAATTTTGCAAGCCCTAAACTTTCTTTTGATCAATCTATTTATTTTCTCATGTGACAGTGGTTACACTCGATCTTCTATTTTTATTACGAGGTCTTTTTTCTCTATTAAAAAATGTAAAATGTCCATTAGACAATGAAGAAACTCAAAATAGGGAAAATATTTGCATTGATCATTATATTATTCCTAATAATTAATTCACTTTCAGCTTGTGTGAGACTACGTGCATGTTTGGTTTGGCGGTGGGAACACTTAGAAGTACTTTTGAGATTAATTTTCATGATTTTAGAAGAAAAAAATATGTTTGGGTTCTCATTGTAAGATTTATTTTGCTTCCTAGAATTGATTCTCCTTGAAGCAACTATTTGTAGCTTCAGTCGGAATCAATTTTGTCAAAATCAATTCAGTGTATGTTTGGTTTGGCGGTGGGAGCACTTAGAAGTGCTTTTGGAGGGTTAAAAGTGATTTTGGTGTGATATATTGATGTTCGACTCTTACACCTAAAATCAATTTTGTTGGTCTAGAATTGATTTTACTAGAAGCTAGAAATTGTAGCTTCTAAGGTTGATGGAATTGATTCTACCATTGCACTTTTATATCTTCCACAATTACCCTTCATTATATTTATCTTTGTTACTTTTTTTAAAATTATACAACAATTCCCTAACTATAATTTAAATTATATAACAAATATTTAAATTAGATTAAAATTTCATTTTCCATAATTGTCCTTCACCAAATTTTGATATTCCATAGTTGCTCCTTATTGAATATTTTCCACAAATGCCCTTCACTAAGTTGCATCACAATTTAAATGATATTCTCAAAAATAATAGTTTTAATTTAGATATTTTACATGCTCATTTAGTATTTTGGTTTCTATTTTATCATATTTTAAGTTCTTAATGTTATTTTAAATTGATATCCATTTTGGTAATTTCACACCTAAAACAATTCCAATTCAACCTATCCAAACAACAATGATGACAAAAATCACTTTTTTAGTAAAAGTATCCAAATAAAAATCACATCATCTTCAACTCACTTTTAACTAAAATCAATTTTGCAAAATCAATTCTATCAGAATCAATTCTTGTCACCGCCAGAACCAAACACACACTACATCACTTCAAAGGTAGTAAAAGTAGGATATAGTATTTTTCAAATTTCACTCCATTGTTGTTTAGAATCATGATTAGGCTTGGCAACAAGGCAAGTTAGGAATTGTTTTGCTTTCTCCAAACACTCCCTAAAGCCATAAGCACATGAATGTTTACATCTGTATCTTCACTACTTTATCAATTATTAGTCATTGTGAGACTTACCATTTCACCCATGTATTCCAACAAAACCCATCATTATATCTTCTTTCCCCCCTTTTTTCTACACATTTAATTTCCTATCAATTTTTTTTTTATTCAAACAATAGAAGGGTCTATGTAATTTTAACAATTATATAAGGCCTCTTTATTGAGCGATCGTCTCACTTAAAAAAAAAAATAAGATTGATTAAAATGAATATCCACGATAATAACTTGAGTTAAAAACCAATTGAGATAAATAAAATTTAACGATGTTCATACAGAAAGGATATTTGTAGGTTTAATATGAGTGCTTAAATTTCTTTTGACAAATGAATGAATTTTACAAGTTACATGTTGCCTTATATAATAAATTTAATATATTTATTTCTTTCAAATTATTCCATTTATTTAGTGGGTTCAAACTCCAAACATTAAATTGGTCTATGAGTTTCAAGCACACTTTTCGTGAAGGCAATAGAAGCGTGAACTGGAAGGCTAAGCATTGTACAAGTTTTGAATGGTGATAAGATTGGTGGGTATCGTTGCCCTCATGAGTTCTCGTCAAAGCTGCTTGGACATGCTTTAGACATGAAGACATGTAGAAAATAGTCCATGTTTCGTCCCTTTTGACTTGTCGTTTTTCTTTCCCATTGATAAAAAAAACTCCAAACATTAGATTTGATAAACCTATTAGGTGTTTTATTTATGGCGAACTAATATATGAAATAAATGAAGAACTTTTTTTTGTTGAATATGAACAAAAATTCATTATGATGATGAAAATCTCAGAGTGATTTTCACTACCTCGCATTATAAGACGTGGAGTGAAGAAGAATTGACAAGCGTTTTCTTTACGGACCAACTTGATTACTGAGGCGAGTATTTCAATCACACAAACCCTAACTCTATCCATGACATAATTCGAGGCTTATAACTCGGAACTCATATCAATCTTACGAAGAGTACTCCAGTTTTTACCTCATTGCTGACGATTTAGGGTTTGTTTGTTCATCAGCTACAGAGCTCCGCCTCTATCATCTTTGAGAAGAAGAATTATTTTCTTTCAAATAAACTTGCTTTCCAATGTGGTAAGAGAAAATCTATACAAATGAACTCTAAATCTAGTACTGTGAGAACTATATAATCACACAATCATTTTATTGATTTTTTTTATGTATTCGTTTTATTTTTGATAAACAAGAAACCCTAAAGAAATTTCAAGAGGTAAAAAACATTTTCCCTTTGAAAACTCAAGTTCCCGCTATCAGAAAACAACTTCTCACTGAAAACCCTAATTTCCCCAAATGCAGGACTCGAAGCATGTCACGTTGCGGCGGCTCCACCAGCCACCGGGCGGAGGCATCTCCGGCTATCGGAAGCGATAGTCAAGGCGGTCAAAGTGGCGCCGAGGCAGTGGACCCTAGTCAACGCAACTCCGGCTATCGGAAAACAAGACTGATACAGAATCCGGATAATAATCATGAGCCGGAAACGTACGAGGATCTGCAACTGGAATTCTCTCCTTCGTTTTTCAGCTCCATGGAAAGGCACTTGCCACAAGACCTGCGTCGCGCACCTCGCGACGTTAAGATTAAATTCATGCACGAAATCCTTCGCGATTTTGTGCCTCCAGGATTGGTCAACAGAGTATGCTTTAATGTTCCCCTTGTTGCTTGTTTTTGAATCTATCTTGATTTCTTGGATTTTTTTCCTTTGTTTTCTTGGATATTGATGAACATTTTGGTGCTGAAAATGTGTTCCTTTTGTGGTGTATGTGACATGGTGGCGATTGATGGTTTCTGTACATGTATAATAGTTTTAAACACTTCCAAGAATCAATTGTATATATACTACAGTTTAGGTACTTTTGAATGCTGCAAGACAATGAAAGGAAAATTATGAAAGTTGTGAGTTAATTAATTCGGAGGAAGAACAATTCAGTGACAATGAGATGTGTTAATTTGCGTTTAGTTCTATTTTAATTTTCTGTTCATTGTTATGAACTGGTTTGCAAACTCGTCCTTGAGAAAATCTCCAATTATGTTAATAAATTGTAAAATAGTAAACTTACTTCATCATCATTATCCTTTTTACTTTTTTATTATCATTATTGTTGTGGTTCTTAAATTATTATTATTGTTAATATTAATATTAACACTGTTGTTATTATTATACCACATACTCTTATGATGGTGCCAATGCGATTCTGACAGGATCAAAAGCAAAGAGAATACAAAGAGAGGATAATGGCAAGTTATCAGGTATGCAGTATCCACATGTTAATTGTTGGCCTTTTTTTGTCTTATTTGTTTGCTGAAATTAGCTTGGAACCTGAAATAATAGTTTCAGGCTTTCAGTCTTTCAGGGAAAGAATGTCACCTAAGTAATTTTCAAATCAAATACAGTTAAGAAATATTAATGGCTTAATCTAATAATGAATCCCACTTTCCAATTTTGACGACATGATGAAATTGTACTGTTATATGGTGTCATTATTTATAAAATGCATTGTTGTACAGAGTCAAATTTTAAATATAAGTGAGGCCTGGAAAATTTCTTTCCCGAACTATGACTAAAATATTTTGATTGTTTTGGAAACCAACAGAATTGAAGCAACAAAAAAAGCTTCTCCGTCAGCTTCTTTGATTATTTTTTTAAACTAATATAACTGCGAGTTGATACAATTATCGATATATACTAAACATATTATAAAAGCAATTAAAATATAAGCAAAGAACTCTTAATATAAAATGTGTAAAGCAAATTTTACCTGACTTTTATGATTTTGCAAAATGATGTAAAGCAGTATTTAAATTTAGATTGGTGCTCTATTCTTGACAAAGGGAGCATGCTGTTCTAACTTCTAATAAACTGCACAGTTCATTGAATTTTTGTTTTCTCTAGATATTAAATAGGAGTTCAAATTGCAATTTTCTTGGGTGCTTGGTTCTTGTTCAGTTTGTTGATGTTTCAACTTCTACGAGTTGCTATAAAAGAACCATTCCTCCATTCACAGCAGAGACTGTAAAAACATGATTAATGATTTATGCTCAGACATGTGTGCTTCAGTATAATGATAATTTTCTCATATTTCCTCATCTTTTGTGCTCCTTTTTTTGCAAGACTTACAGGTTTTCTATCTCGGTTTTGCAGCCGCTGCATCAAGAGTTGTACACTATTGATCCTTCAACATTCTTTGTCCCAACATTTCTAAATGCAATTAATGATAATACAGAAGAAAGCTTCAGAAGTATAATGTCTGAACCCTCCCCAGGCATTTTTACATTTGAAATGCTTCAGCCACGCTTTTGTCAGTTGTTGATGTCTGAGGTATTTATTATTTTATTTATCGGGGTGTAAGCAAAATGTCATTCTTCCTTTAAGTTAGAACATGCAGGTGAATGTATATACAGAAACTTATATTTTCTCTATGTTGAAATTTATTTTTGTTCTATCCAGGTTGAAAATTTTGAGAAGTGGGTTAGCGAAACAAAAAGTCGAGTTATGCGCCCCAATACATTGAATAAATATGGTGTTGTACTTGATGACTTTGGCCTTCAAACTATGCTCAACAAGCTTATGGAAGGTTTTATTTGTCCGTTGTCAAAAGGTAAATGAAGTCTGCGTGATTACTTTAGCTCATGGAGATTTGCCTAATTATGTTATGTATTTATTCACTAGAAGGGATTGGCCAGCCAGCCTCCTATAAGATATTCATATTCTTAAGATGTATTTCAGTATGGTAATAAATGATATATTTCAGTCGATTGATTCTTTGTTTTACAGTGTTCTACGCAGAGCTTGGTGGATCAACTCTGGATTCTCACCATGGGTTTGTTGTTGAATATGGTCTGCATAGAGATGTTGAAATGGGTAACAGTTTAACTTGAATAGAATTTCTTTATCTTTGATATGGATCTATCTTAAATTACAAGCATGTTCTAGAATGTCTTAGAATGTTGTACGAGTTACCCCAAGTTTCCCTGACACTCTGGTAGTCTAGTTTTATCATAAATATGTTTCTCATAGTCAATAGTGCTATGCTATCTTTGAGGAAAAGGGAGTTTCTGAATCATTATACAGGCCATGTGGATAATATTGGCAATTCATTCTAGAATAGGCTAACATTTATATATGTGAACATTGCAATACCTTTTTACTTTATTTTGCAATGCTGTTGTTATTTCAACCCATGTGTCAATGAGAGCCATTAATTTTTCATTATTGGCAAGCACGTCTTTTAAATTTCAATGATGTACAATTCCTTTACTGTTCGGTATGCCTGCATTATTATTGATTTGAAACTTGACTTTCCATTTTACAATGTTGTAAGAAATGAAGTTTGAGATATAGTCTTTCATTTGTAGAATTCCATGTGGATGACTCAGAAGTTACCTTGAATGTTTGCCTGGGTAGGCAATTTTCTGGAGGAGAATTATATTTCCGGGGAATGCGATGTGATAAGCATTTACATACAATAAGTCGTTCCGAGGTAAGAAATTGAGATGGAATGCCATTAAAGTAAACCAGTGTTAGGATTTATTTATTTATTCTCATGTTCAGTATACATTGCTCCGCGGAAATGATCACTGATCGGAATTGGTATCACTATAGAAATTGTAGAAAGAAATTCAGAGAGAGGACTCTTATTACAGTTAGAAATTGCAGAAAGCGTACATGCAGAAATAATAGAAAACTATGAGAGAGGCAGTGCCTACTCTGCCTGTGACCTCAGCCACCCCAAATATTCATTTAACTAATTTCTGATCTCCCCTTGTGTTACATGTCCACACTATATTTTCCTAATTTTCCCTCATCCCCTCATTCTAGAATCTTCTCTCCTTTCTTATTCCTATCAATGGGCACAATAGTATCACTCTTAACGGTCCTATCAATACCACAACCTCCCACCTTTCCTACTGCATGGTCCGACATAGAGGTCTATCATTACTCCCCCCAAAAGATTTACCTTGTCCTCAAGTTGAAGAGTTGTGCGAGTCTTATATGATCTCACTTCGGCCTCAACACTATGTTTTCTAGACCAGAGCATATGGCTCTGATACCATTTACTTCCGGAGAAGAAATGATAATCTAATTTCCTATTCGTTCACTGTTACATAGTGTTGAGATGTATAAACAAAATTGGTTAGAAAAATAGTAACCTGTCTATTTCAACTTAGGAAAACACAAATACAATGGACAAGAAATAAAACTGAAAATAGATCATATCTGAATTAAATTCAATCATAATCTAATCCAAACGAATTTGAATGATCAAATTTTAATTAATTCAAGTTGCCAAGTACAATGTATACTTTTTATTTATTGCATCTGTTTTTTGAAAGCAGGAGATCTTCGACTATTCCAATGTCCCTGGGCAAGCTGTGCTTCATCATGGTCGTCATCGCCATGGTGCTAGAGCCACAATAGCTGGTCATCGTGTCAACCTACTTCTGTGGTGCAAAAGGTGCTTCATGTTTTGCTTGCATTATTACTGCTTATATCTGTCTAATATACCCTGTTGTCCCAATTCCATAGATAACTGTTAAGTATGTGGAAAAATGGGGGTGGAGAGTCTGTGTAAGTTGTAACAGTTTCAGAGGGGTGTTTATTTATGTTTATTTTTTACTTAGTGTTAAAGTGATAAACTTCAAAGGTTTGGATAACTTGCTTGGCAGCTATCTTTGAACAAACAAAATGTCATTTACTTCAAATCTCACTGGGTGCATATATGTTGGGGGATTACCAATTAAAGCGATAAACATGAGATATTGGAACACAGTTGTAAAATCCATGAATTTGGATTGAGTTCCTTTAGTATTAGGTGTCTTTGGTACCTTTAGGCTTATTTTGGAGGGAAGTAGATGAGAGAGAAAATATTTGAGGAGAGACGTAGACACAAAAGACTTAAGGTATGAGTGTTTTTCCCTCCCTAAAGGCACCCAATCCCGTCCTCATAATCCACCCACCCAAATTCTTCTTTTTGGTTTTTCACGCTTGTCTTTTTTATTTATCATTTTGTAATTTTCTGTGAAATAGCTGCTTAAGTCTCGTGTTGTTTGCGATTGCATTATTTTAGCTTTGACCTGGAATGTTATTTTTCCCTTATTTTTTTTACCTGAATTGATTCGTAGCTAAATTTATATCATTCTCTTCACATTTTGTTGCTCCTCCTAAACGGAATATGAAGGTTCCAGTATTTCTGTGCAGTTCTTTTTTTAGAGAAGTGAAGAAGTATAAAAAAGATTTTTCTAGCTGGTGTGCTGAGTGCGATAATGAGAAGAAAGGCAGGCTGCTCTCGGGATATGATTCTGCCAAAACGGTAAGTCGTTATGTAATCTGCATTCTTCATGCTCATACATTGCATTCTAGGAAGAGTGTAGCCGTCTTTTTTTTTTTTTTTGTCAAGTAGCCGTCTTGTTAATATTTGTCACTTGGCCTGGCTCCCAATTCTGTGATCAGTATAGGAAGTGTTGGCCAATTGCTGCTACTTAGGGATATTGCTTTTTGCATCGCTTGAGGGACAGAGGAACATTGTACCAAAAGTGTAGAAATAATCTTGTTATTCCACAATACATCCTGTACTAAAGGGGTGTTAGGAAGAGGTTGTTTGCGCTTATGTCATGAGTCATGACATAAGTACGTTAGTGTTTGGATACAATTTAAAAATAACTTATGTCTATTTGATGAGTTCTTTTCAGCTTATTTCTGCTAGTTATCCAAAATAACGCATGAATAGTGCTTAATGAAGTTCCATAGAGCAACTTATTGAATAAGTGTTTAATCAAGCTGTTTATTCAAACATGTCTTAATAGCCGATAGAACTTTTCATCAAAAAAATAAATAGCTGATAGAACTTAGTGGCATCAATTGATCCATTTATGTAGTAGCTGATCCTTTTTAATGGGATAAAGTTTGGTTGTTGTTGTTGTACAACCTGCACTGGAAGGAACGCAATATATCCAAGAATTATGGCAAGGAAAACTGGAAACTAAAAATGAAATCACATCCATTAATAGAAATTATAATCAAGTTCTTTTCCTTGGGGGGAAGGGTCATATAAATGTTGAAGATTGGACTCTGAATTTTTTTTGGCGAACGGGTAATATTTCCAGTGTAAATGGTAAAAGTAACATGCAGTTGTAAATTGGTATGCTCGGGTATGCTGTTGCATTTACAAGCCAATGTATTGGATTTGGCTGTTACAGAGTAAATAATCAGCAAGCATAATTTTTGAATAGCCCCCAATTTAAGCATTAGGACTTCCTTGAATAGCTTGTTGCCCTCATAATTAGCAATTCCTAAGGCTACATTGACCCTAACTTGTGATGTATTGATAGAAGTGGTCGCTGAATTAAGTTCTTTCTTGTAGGCATGTTTAAAAATACTTGACTGATGTTTTGCAGAATATAACTGTAAGACTTTATGGTTGTGCAGGCACTGTTCAAGAAGAGACGCCAAACCTTTGATTAATCTTTGTTGTACAGTTGATCAGTGAAAGTGAATGGTTGAAAAATAGCGTAGCTATAATCACTTAGTCTAAACAACGAGTCTGTTTCGTTACCTAGATTGTAAATTGTATTGCAACGGCAACTTGTATTGCTGCACCCATTTTGTTTTAGATAAAATGATTTTTTCGTCAAAAAAAAATAATTTTGTTGTGTCTGTGTAAGTAAGTACATGCAGTTGGTGAAAATGAACTCAACATTTTATCACTCAATAATATCAATGCACATGGTCCGAAATGGATTTTTTGTGCAATTTTTCATAGTCAGATGGTTTCGACCGTCAGATCATGATAAAAAACGATCCATATTTCATTTACACTTTTTGTATCTAATTTGGTGAAATTGAAAGGTGAGCGTCTGATCCCAAATGGACAGCCCAAATCCCCTTACTTTGGGAAATTGTATGGTTTTGAAATGCAGCAAATCTGGATCCCTCGTGGTAATGGGTTAATTGCAGATTCTTCATTCCAGCTGGCAGCAAAGCACCGACATACTACTAGTTGTGAATTAGGAGGATTTTTTAAAACAAGCAACAAGAACCCTCTAAAATAAAAGAAGAAATATCTAAATCATGTTCTGTGCTAAATATCCTCCAATTTTGCATGTGCTTGTGCTTTTAATTGGTCTTCGGTGACAACTGTAACGGAGCTGTTAGGTTTGAAGAATTACTTACTCATTTTCATTTTCCTCCATTCAAACCATACAACCACAGCAAATAAAGCCAAGCAAGCATTTCTCCCATCATTTGAGTGATATATATATTACACCATATTGTTAATTAATATCTTAAAAGTACTAAATATATTATCATATGAAAAACACTAAATATAACTTTTACTACTAATACTATTCTCACTCACTTATTCTTTATCCAGTTTTCTTACACTGTAGCTTATTACTTGCAGACAGTTTTGCTTGGCGTTAAACTTAGTCAAAGCATAAATGTTTTTTAATTGTTTTATTTTTTTTATCTCCACATGTTTTCCAGTTCCACCCCACCACCAAGCCAAATTAAAAGGAGCATTAATAATCACCCACCCACTAATGCAATTGCTCTTGTACCTTCCTTCCTTCCTTCCTTCCTTCATAGTATATCATTGTTGGGGCCTCTATTGTTTGAAGAGCACACACTAATAGATCGATCTATCAGATTCAGCACTAAATAGCCATCACCACCAACAACAAAACAACCACACATCACTATCGTAATTATCTATCAAATTCATTCACTGAATTCAAAGTAAAGAAACAAAAAAAAATAGAAATAGAAGAAGATGCATGCGAAAACAGACTCAGAGGTTACGAGCCTGGACGCATCCTCCACCACACGATCTCCTCGACGACCAGCATACTACGTCCAGAGTCCATCCCACGATGGAGAGAAGACAACGACGTCGTTTCACTCCACCCCTGTTATCAGCCCAATGGGTTCTCCTCCCCACTCTCACTCTTCCTCAAGTCGCTTCTCCGGTTCCCGCAAATTGAACAACCACCGCAACACCAAACCGTGGAATAAGGAAATCGATGTCATCGAAGAAGAAGGTCTTCTTAACTCTCAAGATCACCAACGAACTGTCTCTCGTTGTTACTATTTCCTTGCTTTTATTGTTGGCTTCTTCCTTCTCTTCACTATTTTCTCTCTCATCCTCTGGGGTGCTTCTAGACCCATGAAACCCCTCGTCACTATCAAGGTTTCTATTCTTTCTAACCAAGTTTTTCTCTTCTTTGTATAATGGCTCTTCCTCAATTTTTCAATTTTGTATTTCACAGAGTATTAAAATTGAGCATCTCAGAGTTCAAGCTGGTTCAGATGCCACAGGAGTAGCCACTGATATGATCACCATGAATTCAACTGTGAAATTCACTTATCGTAACACTGGAACATTCTTTGGTGTCCACGTCACTTCCACACCTTTAGATCTATCCTATTCAGAAATCGTTATCGCTTCCGGCAATGTAAGTAGTAAGACACGACGACGACACAACACACAAACACCTTAATGTTAATGTTGTTAATGCTGAATTGGTTGTTGTTTGTAGATGAAGAAGTTCTATCAATCAAGGAAAAGTCAAAGAACAGTGAGTGTGGGAGTGATGGGGAGTAAGATCCCATTGTATGGAAGTGGAGCTAGTCTTAGCAGCACAACGGGTATGCCAACAGTGCCAGTGCCATTGAAATTGAATTTTGTGATTAGATCTAGAGCTAATGTGCTAGGGAAATTGGTGAAACCAAAGTACTATAAGAGGATTCAGTGTTCTGTTAATTTGGATCCCAAGAAGATTAATGTTTCAGTTTCACTCAAAAAATCTTGTACCTATGATTGATTGATTGAGTAGAGTGGAAGGAAAGGAAGAAGAAGCACGTGGAGTGGAAATGAGTATAAGAAAATCATAGTAAAATGTCAGCTCATGGGGCAGGTTTCTGTCTGTCCCGCCCGACAGACACTCCACAATCCTGTTTGGTTTGGAAGGAATTCGGTGGAAACGTGTAACTTATTGTGATCACCATTTTTACTTTTTGTTTTATTATTACATTAATTAATTTCTCTCATGATGTCATTGATGTGACCAATAATGTACTTACACTACTATTCATTCGATCGTAATTTCAATTTTTTTCCAGAATGAGCCCACAAAAGTTGACTTCACATTTCATCGATGATTAAGCAAACAAAAATCAAGAATTGATTTTATTTGTAACAATTAAAAATTCAGAGTTGATATGTCATATAATGTTTAATTTTGTTTTTAAATTATTAAACAAGAATCATTAGTTTTTGGGTAATATTTTTCAGAAAAGTTGAAATATATTTTTAGTATTTAGAAAATATATTAAAAATTCATTTTTAGTCCTTAATAAAATTTTCTTCACCAATATAAGTTGTTCACTTATGCTTTTGGTTGTGTTTGGTAAAAAGTAACGGATAGCAGATAAATTAGTAGATAGATGATAAATGAATAGTGACTAGAAGATGAGTTAGCGGGTATTAGTAGCAAATTATATGTTTGGTAAAACTTGCGGTTAAAATAGCTAATAAATCTAAAATGACATAAAAATATATTTATTTAATGATAAAATATTTATAGAGGAAAGAGAAGTAATAATTTAATAAATATGATAAGGGTAAAAATACCAAAAGAGGGAGACGCTGTACTATGCTACTAACTTATTACTACCTCCATCCATTTTATATGTAGTTTAAGGTTGTTGCACACATATTAAGAAAAATGATTAGTAATTTAGATTTTATAAAAAAGTGTTGTCTAAATTACTACTACTATTTAACTATTTATTTCTCTCCACAGATAAACGTGAATCATCTAGATTTTATAAAAAGTGTTTTGTTCATTTTAGAGGAGCTAAATCTTTGTTGATCGCTAGCTCATTATATACTGTGTGATTTTCCACCAGCTAAAATTGTTCTCTGAATTGGGCAATTGGACGTAGGAGGAGCTATCTGATATGCCAGAAGTGACAGAGTTGCACCCTGTGCCTGCCTGATGCTCATGTTCCAGTGATGAGGTTCAAGTTCAATGGTGTCTCTATAGATCTCCTTTATGCAAAATTATCTTTGTGGATTATTCCTGAATTAAGTAAGTGATTTATGCAAGATTAATAGGTTGAAGTTGTGCTATTTGTCACTTTTGATAACAGTCAGAAATTTGGTTATATGAATATATCTTATTTTTATGTTAAAGTTAAATTATCCTGACTTACTCTCATTGGATTACTAGTTTCTTGTCACTTAGTTATTTATCATGATTTGTTTCCCTATAGAATTAGGAGTCTGCATTTTTACTTAATTCCAGCAGGGAATTTCATGAAGATAGAAATCCTGCTAGTACTTGCTTTGTGAAATGTGATGATGCAGAAGTCAACAGTATGATTGAACAAAATGGATCAGTGAAAAGCAACTCACAAGTCAACCCATTATTTGCTACTGCTACTACTAAAGAAGCAGAAAAGCTCGCCATTGAGAAGATTATATAATAAATTGTTGATAAATGTGTATTTGACTATTTGTCATGATTTATTTAATTCCCATATTATTGTCATTTGGTTTCGGAGTTTAATGTAAAATATAGTTGGTTGACCATTCATTATCCTTCTCATTATTAGGTTGAATTTCACTTCCTTGGGGAAAACTAATGAAAAAAGCTCTTAACACTTGAGAGCTTTAGCTGCTGATAAGCTTGAGAGAGGAGGTGTAAATGGTCTCTTCTAGAAGAACCATCAATCTTCAGTCTTTCACTTATTTGGAGCATGAGAAACTGTTGAATTAATATTTATCACCACCAGCAAGATTTTGATAACTATGTAAAAAGTTTATGCCTTCTTTGTATGGTTTGATTCTTTTAGCACTATTTGGCTTTACATGAGAGTCGAATATTTCCTTTCTTTAATGCCGTAAATCACCAATTGTTTCCTTTAAAAATTGTCGTAATATTAATGAGTTTTTTGTTTTTCACTTTAAAAATAGAAAACAACTACTGAGTTGGTGTTTCTGTATCAGTGTTTTAAATTTTGAAGGATTAATTAAATGACACAATCCTTGAATGATTAATGTGGTCATACAATTTTGAATATTGATTGTATATCATCATAATCCCTATTAGAGAGGCTTTGGCCATCCAAGCACCGGAAAGGATAGTATACCCATTAAAAACAACATGTGTGCATGACGACAAAACATATATAGATTGGTCAATGACTGAGTCAGCAGCGCAAACAACTGATATTTCTTTAGCATATTAAAAAACTGAAATTGAATAAAACTAAAAAAAAATTAGTGTCTCCCCCTTGTGGAAATGACAGAACTCACATGCACAAGTTGCAACAAAGCATCCTTTCATCATGTATGTGGCGCCAATCTTCCATTTTCCATTACAAGTTGAAAGTTGAAATTGGTGTCTGTCAACCTCATGTTTGGTTGGTGATAAGATAATAGTTTTTTATGTTACTCCCTCCGGTCTCATTTATAAGCAAAAAAAACACTTTTAAGGTTCATTGAATAATTGATGTATCAAATACATAATATAGGCCAGGATACGTAGATAACCACAAAAAGTGTTTTTTTTTTATAAACGGTAATTTAGGATGAGTATGTCTTAAGATTTGCCTCTTGAGCAGGTAGTCTAGATATATTATTAGTACTACTTTTTACTCATTGAATGAATCATTACTTTCTGAAAATTCCTGTAATCAATATTCAAAAAGAGAGACAGATATCCAAGTTAGTTGGAGGCATGGATAAGGAGGAGCACCTGGAATATGTGCTGGTACCATTAGGTCTGTTGGTGTTCTTGATGTACCATCTATGGCTTCTCTTCACTATTCGCCGCGACCCTCTTCGAACTGTCATTGGACTCAATGCTGAGTCTCGTCATCAGTGGGTTCTTTGCATGATGACTGTGAGTTCACTTCTTCATATCATTATCTCCTTTCTGCTTTTCTTTCTTTGCCACTTGCTTTAGTTGAGTGTACTCTCACTTTTTGTTTTTTGTTTAATTGATGGCGTCAACAAGTTTATATTTTGATTGTTTGGGGCTAGCCTTTCAATTGTGGCATTCTATTTTGTGCGCGTTTTTTGTATGTCTACTAGTTGGTGACTTCATAGCTCTGTATGGTTGGATTAATTTCATATGTGAGGTTTATCAGTGTCCACATTTAATACTAAACTGTATGTATGGTTGAGAACCTATAGATATTTGTATCCTAGACCTGGAGTATTAATGGGATGTTTTTTAGATGTCCAACTCTCTTGGGAAAGATAGATAACGCAGAATCTAAAATACTATTGTTCAAGTTTATTAAAGATGATGTGATACAGTTTTGAAAACTTGTTCATTAGATTGAGTTTATGTTTTGCTATTTCAAGTCCCCTAGTTTTGTGTGTTTGTGTCAGTATGTACAAATAATATGTGCTGGAAATAGGTAAAGGAGTGAGTAAATGAAATCAACTTATGATAGGAAATCTTGTTGTGAACTATTGCACTGATTGAGGACAAATGTTTTTTCCTCTCAGTAATTTGGATTTCAGATGCTTTCTTTTGCTGTCTATCTCACTTAGTCACTTAGAAGTTTAACTTGTTGAAACTTTTAATAATACTCCTTTTGGGATCTTACATAAAACTTATACTATATAAATTTTCAGGATCCCTTGAAGAATGGTGTTTTGGCGATCCAAACTATACGCAACAATATAATGGCGTCTACTCTTCTTGCCACAACAGCAATCACACTCAGTTCACTAATTGGCATTTTTGCTAGCAGTTCTTGGAATTCTGATGATGCCACGATTTCCATACTTAACGATAGTTCATCAATCAAACGTATCTCTATAACTATCTGCTTCCTTGTTGCATTTTTATGCCATATGCAGTCTATAAGATTCTATGCCCATGTCAGCTTTTTAATCACTGCACCTACACTCAGAGACAAAAGACAGTATATGGAATATATTTCCAAGACCTTGAATCGCGGGAGTCATTCTTGGTCCCTCGGATTGCGAGCATTTTACCTGTCATTTATTCTCTTCCTCTGGATTTATGGTCCCATACCCATGTTTGCTTGTAGCTGCTTGACATCACTCTCTTTGTACTTCTTGGATACAACAGCTAAACTCGCACGGGATCTTCACAGCGACTCATTCAAGAAGGAAAATGAATCTCATGATGTAGAATCTGCAGTGGATCATCCTCTTTATTATCCTCTAGCTGGTAACAATTTGGCTCAAAATGCAGGTGTAGGACGTGTATAATTAATTTACACACATATATATCAGTTACAAATTATAATTTTGGTGAGCCTATGTTTGTGTTGAGAAGTATGAATGTGTGGCTTGGATGTTTGAAGAATTCACCTGAGTTGAGTACGAGGTAGTAAATTTTTGTGTCCATAAGCCTCGACTCGAGAGTACCTTGTTTAAGAGATTCAGATCAATTTTACTTGATCATAATGTTTGTGAATAAATATGCAGTTTTTTTGACACATTTAATGTAGTTGGTGTGGATGGGCATTGGAATCAATCTACCGTGTATTCTTCTGGTATTTGTAATTAATCGTATCATGGTCTTGCTGCCTCCTATTGCTAAGAATGGGTCTGATGCTCGCTTGTGGCTTGAGAATAACTCTGGTGACTTCTCAATTTCTGCTTAGTGTTCCCAAGAGGGTGACGAGTAGTTTCATTTGGCTCCTTGTGCATGACAGGACTTTAACTAATCCGAGGAAAATTAAGATGAACTTGGGTTCCCAATTTTGTAATCATTGCTGCATTGTAATTGATTTGAGCATTCATGCTTTGGCTATTAATTGTTGGATGAATCTGGTTAAGTTTGATAAGAGTAGCGATTTTTTTGTGGCTACTAAATTGTTGGCTGCTAATTTGTAAGCACCTCCCTCTCCAAAATCTATATCTCTCTACCGTAATTATTCGTCTCTCTCCATTTTCATTCAACATAAAATGCTAAGAGAAGTGCAAATTGAATGAGCAAACTGTGCCCACATCTTGTTTGGATTTGCAGTAGCATCTATCAGACGTGCGGCAAACAATAAATTTCCAAATATGCACTTAGAGTTAACTCTAAGAGCTAAGTCAGCCAGCTATAAAAACATAAGCAACGGAACACATGAAAATGTTCAGAAATCAAACAGATATAACTGAAACAATATCAAGATTCTAACTTCCAGCTCAATATCATCTGCACATAGCCAATGACAACGAAGAGGTGAGGATATCCATTAAACTACATGTTACACATAGGAGTATTGGACAACATACTTGGTCAATGACTGAGTCAGCAGCGCAAGCAACTGATATTTCTTTAACAGATTAAAAAACTATGTACATCGTTGCCAAAAACACAAGAACTATGTACCTAGATTAAAAATTATTATTAAACATTACCTATATAAAAAATATGAATTTATTATTTAGTTATAGGATAGGATAGACCTGAATAAAACTATAAAAAAATGAGTGTCTCCACTTGTGGAAGTAACAGAACTCACATGAGTTTTAAAACAAGCATTTAGGGGAAATGGCATTGTCAACCTATCCACAAGTTGCAACAAAGCATCCTTTCATGATGTATGTGGCCAATGTTCTATCTTCTTCCATTACAAGTTGAAAGTTGAAATTGGTGTCTGTCAACTTCATGTTTGGTTGGTGATAATGAGTTTTATGTTATGTCTTAGGATTTGGCTCTTGACCAGGTACTAGATATATACTACTACTCCTATTCATCGAATGAATCATCAGTTTTGCGAAAATTTCTGTAATCAATATTCATAAAGAGAGACAGATACCCAAGTTAGTTGGAGGCATGGATAAGGAGCACCTGGAATATGTGTTGGTGCCATTGGGTCTGTTGGTGTTCTTGATGTACCATCTATGGCTTCTCTTCACTATTCGCCGCGATCCTCTTCGAACTGTCATTGGCCTCAATGCTGAGTCTCGTCATCAGTGGGTTCTTTGCATCATGACTGTGAGTTCACTTCTTCTTCATTGATACTTTTCACTTTTCAGTAAAGTTGCTTCTTTTGGATAAAATAAAATTAGTAAAACTAATACTAACTGTTTATGAGTTCATTGAAACAACTGCAAACTGCAATAGCATGTTTCTATTTTCCCATTCTCTTGTTATCTAAATAAATAAAGCAAGTGAAATTTCCTTTTGTCAAAATAATATGTGCTGGAAATAGGTAAAGGGTATAAACTTATGATGGGAAATCTTGGTGAACTATTGCCCTGATTGAGGACAGTTTTTTTCTTCAGTAATTTGGACTTCAGATGCTTTCTTCTGCTGTTATTTTTTACAAATGTTAGTTGTTAGTTAGTTAGGGGAGACGGAAATGTTAGTTTCTGTCATTTGAATCCAGCATGTACTCCTTCCATATTTCCTAGCTCGTATGTTTTTTCCCCTTTCTTTCCTACCTCCAGCATGTAGTCTTTTGATGTTTCTTAGCTCGTATGTTTTTCCAATTTCTTTCCTTTCATTAATTTATATATATATATATATATATCATGGTTTCAGGATCCCTTGAAGAATGGTGTTTTGGCGGTCCAAACTATACGCAACAATATAATGGCGTCTACTCTTCTTGCTACAACAGCAATCACACTGAGTTCACTGATTGGCATTTCTGCCAGCAGTTCTTGGAATTCTGATGATGCCCCCCCGGTTTCCATACTAAACAATGTTTCATCAATCAAACATATTTCTATAACTATCTGTTTCCTTGTTGCATTTTTATGCCATATGCAATCTATAAGACTCTATGCCCATGTCAGCTTTTTAATCACTGCACCTACACTCAGAGACAAAAGGCAATATATGGAATATATAGCCAAGACTTTGAATCGCGGAAGTCATTCTTGGTCCCTCGGATTGCGAGCATTTTACCTGTCATTTACTCTCTTCCTATGGATTTATGGTCCCATACCCATGTTTGTTTCTAGCTGCTTGACATCACTCTCTTTGTACTTCATGGATACAACAGTTAAACTTGCAAGAGATCTTAGTGACTCATTCAAGAAGGAGAATGAAACTGATCATGATGTTGAATCTGCAGTGGGGCCTATTTATTATCCTCTAGCCGGTAACAATTTGGCTCAAAATGCTAGTGTAGGACGTGTATAAATAACTTACACACATATCAGTTACAAATTATAATTTTGGTGAGCCTATGTTTGTGTTGAGAAGTATGAATGTGTGGCTTGGATGTTTGAAGAATTCACCTGAGTTGAGTACGAGGTAGTAAATTTTTGTGTCGATAAGCCTCGACTAGAGAACTTGTTTAAGGGATTCAGACCAATTCTACTAGATCATAATGTTTGTGATTGTGAATAAACATGCAATTCGACTATTGTTGGCCTCAAAATTATCAAAATCATAATCCATTGTTTGGAGCTCGATTAATAATACTTGGAGATGGTGTTGAAATTGGTGTTAGGCTCACTCACATGACACTTCACACATTATGCAGTTCCAAATTGGCCAACTCTTTTGGGACTTTCTATCAAACAATATGGCTGCATTCTCAACCCAGTATAGTCTTTTTTGACCAGAACCCCACCCAGCCCAGTATAGTGATAAAGTGTTTCTTTTTGAAAAAAAGGAGACCAGAACCCCACCCAGCCCAGTATAGTGATAAAGTGTTTGAAATTGCGTTTGAATAAAAGAGGAGAACGAACTTGAGGTGGTGCTTCCAAAAAATTCTATGCCAAACGGTCACGAATAAGATTGTCTTTTTGCCTAAAATAAATAAATAAATAAAAAGAGAAAGAAACGCGTAGTGATAACGAAAGCAACACAAAAATTGAGAGGAAACAAAATTAGGACCACTTACTTGTTTTGATGCCACTTTCCTTCGTCATCCTAGTAGTAGTATGATAATGACACAATTTTTTTCTCACAAATTTTGTGTCTGTCTTTTGTATTTATTTACAGATATTAATTAATAAATAAGTGCTACATTGTGAATGAATACATACAAGACAAGACAAGATTTAAATTAAATATTTTATTTAAAATTTTCAAGCCTTTAGTGTTACTTTGCGGTTTGGTTTGGTTTGGTTCGGTTTGGAAATCAAAACCATGAACCAAACCGAACCGCGCGGTGTAATGAAAAAGAACCGAACTAAACCGATCAAAAGCGGTTTTTTGCGGTTTTCGGTTTGGTTTGGTTCGGTTTGCGGTTTCCCTATTGGTTTGGTTCGATTTTGAACACCCCTAATTGCATCCCCTTCAAAACATGACAATATAACATTAATAGTTAGTAACAATGTTTAACCAATCATTTAGCATCACAACATACTTAGCAATTATTGTAAGTATTTGCCTAACCAATCAATTAACATCAAGTTAGCCAATCATAGATCTTGTTGGTTCATAAAGCACTATACTAATTAGCATGTAGACACACTTGGCACTTTATTATTTGATGCCCCCTTCGTTTTTGAAGTCCACAATAGCAAAATTTTAAGAGCAGAAGTAAACTAAGTAAGCATTTAGACACACTTGCAACAGCCCACCAAACTAAAAGATTACAAACAAAAATACTATATGTAATTCAAACAAAGCTGATTGCTTATACAATCTGAAGTTGGACCTGTTATCATTAGAATACCATCTTACCCCTAATTCTAAGATTCCTTTTTTGCATCATCTCAGCAAGTTCACCACAATTGGTCCTTCCATCATAAAACAAATAGATATAAATTACAATCAAAACTGTATATTAGCAACCTTTCAACCACACATCTCATAGTAAGCACATCTTTTACCTAGGAGAATCAATAAATAAAAAATTACATCAACAATCAGTAATTCAAACAAAAATTCCCAAACGTAGATTATAATATTAGTACTGATAGTATGCATTCATGATAGTATGTGCCAGCCACATCCCCTTTATGTGCCAATCTATACTCACGTCCACTGCATTGGAAGTTAATAATAAGAGCAGCTGTGAACGAAACCAACAACATTAGCAACAGAAAAACACATTTGCGATGAATGAAACCAATTCAAATGAAAAGAAATAAACCTAAAAAGTAAAAATCAGAAAGGGTTATCAAGGATACAATGTCAATTCAAATGTATAACAGCAAGTAGAACAGCAAGTATAACCTAACCGATTCCCTAAAAAATAAATTTCTACATCAAATTAGCAAACAAAACATTATCAAGGGTACAATGTCTATTCAAATGTAGAAATTTCATTTTAAGGTTTTGTTTGAATGGATTTTGTATCTATTTTCAACTAATTTTGATTGTTGCATCACGTATCACCTAAGCATAGTACCTTAAACAACACCATACCTCTGGTTAGCATAGAAGTGGTAATGTATAAAAACTAAATACCAATCTTGAAAATATGAAAGCATGTGGTAAAAGTCAGAGCATTGATAGCAAAATGTATCAAAACGTGATAACTTCATATAAATTAAGCAAATAAGAGAAGGTAAAACTATAAACACACGAAATTAACAAATTTGTTGTACCTTTAGTTTCCTCCCATAGTGTAGTAGTTTTGAACCCCTGCATCTTTTGTTGCTTCAAAGGGCAAAAACGAAAATCAGTGGCAAGAACTAAACGATAGTAGTAGCAAGAATAAATATAGTTGCAGTTCATAGCAGTACTAAACTATTAAAAACAAATTGGGAAGGAATCAACAAAGAAATTGGGTAGGAAAGTTTCATTTAGGATGAGATAGCAACCCTCTTGATTTGCAAGAGTCCAGAAATGGCTCGTATTACTCTGCAACCAAATTCCACCCCCTGCAAGAAAAAAAATAGAAATAGCACTTTAGTAGTAATCCTATTCCGCATTCCATACATGACCCCAAGAAGTTCTATTTCTATTGTTCATGAGCAAATATATAGATGATCTTGAATTTGACTCATGGCCCCAAAATCAAATTGAATGTTAGTGAAAGTGGGAATATACAATTAAAGTGAATCCCCATCGCAATCACTGTGATCGCCGCTCCTGTCACTTCCCGTTGCCGCCCCGTCACCGTCTCCCATCGCTGTCTCTCGAATTTCGATTTTCCATAAATCCTTTGATGGATTAAGGCTTTTGAAAGTGTCGATCTTGCGTACCATGACTAACAACAAATAGAAAATGAACTCATTAAAATTATAAGTGCCATGACTGACAACAAATAGATACTAAACTCATTTAAATGAATAGTGGCTTATCTCAATAAAAAAAATGCTAAATGAAAATAGTTGAAATAGCTTATCTATCTCTTAGAAAGTTGTTCAGTTTAAAAAAACAGTAAAAGTTTAGTTTATCTATGTTTTACAAAGATGATCATTGTACTCCGACAATAGTGATGAAGCAGGTTATGTGATCCAAGCTATTTAATATGGTCATAGGGAAGGTTGTGTGATTCAAACAGGTTATGTGATTCAAGCTAAAACATTATATGTTTGTATCATGTTTTTTTTTGAGAAAAGCATACATTAACAAAACCCTAAAATCCTAACACCCTAAAATTGTAGTTTCATTGTAAGACTCTAAAATCCCAAACCTAAAAATGCAGGTTAACAATAACAAAATTGAAGAAGAAGATGAACAAAAATGAAAGGGCGAACGAAAATGAAAGGGGAAAGGAAAATGAAAAACGAAAGAGTGAGTAAAACGAAAATTGCCATGTCTCATGCTTTGAAGATGGAAAACGAAAATGAAAGGGAAAAAAAAACCTTGTGAAGAAGTTGAAGTCAGAAATGAAGAGGGGAGAAGATAGTTGGGTATGACCGGAGGTTTTCTTTTGTGTTCTCGGTCTTCAATCTTTCCCGTTTTCCCATCTTTTTTTTCGGTTTGTTTCCCTTCAGCTTGAAATGAAGTAGAAAAAATTTGTGTTGGGTTTGTAGTAGAGGTGACTGAAACGTGGAGAGAAGTAGGAGGAAGAGTATTTGGAGAGAAGTAGGAGGAAGAGTGTTAAAGTTAGGTGAGACTTGTTTGTTTCCATTAGAGAAATTGTGTTACCATGGGATAAAGTTGGTTCCGTGACTTTCCAGCAAACAATGCTATTATCCTTTGTTTGGAGCGGGAGATTTGAAATGTAGACATAAAAGGGTAAAAATTTTGTGAGTAAGAGTCAAATTTCTGAGGGACGAAATGGTAAATATGTAGGTAGGTTGATGGCATCAATTTATAGTAGATTAGGAATCTTGTTTTTTCTTTTGTGTGAGTTAGAAATAGTAGTGACAATGAGCTGAGCTGGAACTTAATTTGAATTTGATTTCATCGATCACCTTTTTGAAAGAAACAAAAGAGAAGGATAGTATGGAAGTAGAAGACTTGGATTACGTGTTGGTTCCTGTTGGTATGTTGGTGTTGTTAATTTATCACGTTTGGCTTCTCTACACTATAATCCGCCACCCCTTTCGTACTGTTATTGGCTTGAATGCTCACTCTCGTTATCAATGGATCCTTTTCATGATGACTGTCAGTATTTCTTCTCTTATTACTACTTTCGTCTCTATTATAAGTAAAAATTGGTCAACGAAAGTTGCATCAACTTCTACGAGAACAAATTTGTTAGTTAGGGGGGGTTACTCTAATCTAACCACTTCTCAGTTAGTTACTTTACTTGTTGTTACTCAAGTTAACCATACCTGTTAGTTTTCTGTTTTAGTTCTTCAACACCTCTCTGCTTATAAACTGTTTGTTTCATTGCTTGAATGAATTACACATTCATCTTGCATAGCTTAATAACTTCTGTTGACCCAATTTTGCTTATAATAGAGATCGGACCGAGTAGTTACATACTAAAACTTAAAACTTGTGTTACATTTTGGTAGTTAGGCAGTTCCATAACAGAATCCCTTGTATTGTTTTGCAGGATCCCATGAAAAATGGGGTTTTGGCAGTTCAAACAATCCGCAATAACATGATGGCATCTACTCTTCTAGCTACAACAGCAATCACTCTCAGTTCACTTATTGGTGTTTTTGCAAGCACTGACACAGAAACCAAATTAGTTTTTGGCAATAAAACACCACTTAATTCTTCGATAAAACGTCTTTGTATCTCACTATGTTTCCTTGTTGCATTTCTGTGTAATATGCAGTCTATAAGATACTATGCACATGTCAGCTTCTTAGTCACTACACCTTTCTTGAAAGACAAAAAGGATTTTATTGAATATGTTGCTAAAACATTGAACCGTGGAAGTTATTCTTGGTCTCTTGGTTTGAGGGCATTTTACTTTTCATTTCCTCTTGTCATTTGGATTTATGGACCCATACCTATGTTTCTTTGTTCTTGCTTGACATCATTTATTTTGTACTTTTTGGATACAACTACTCAAATAACAAGGGATCTTCACACCAAGTCATTCAGGGAGATCAAGGAAACTGATCAGGAAGTAGAACCAGTTGCATAGCTCCATCATATTTTCTAACTGTTCTGTTGTTGAACTTTATAACTAGTATGGTCTTTTGCCTAAATTAAATTATATATGACTATCATCCATCTCTGTAATGATTGGTATATTATACTATATGGTCTAATATTTATTGAAAAGTATGTGTTGTATTGTATCATTTCATTGCAAGCCTAAATGGACAAGTCTTGTACTCTAAAGCCATGTACTGATCATAATTGAGTTTCATAAACAGGTTGTATTGTATGGTTTTGATCACAACCAATCTGGAACTGGTTAGTTACCAATTCTAAGTTAGAGTCAATGATTGGGGGAGGTATTATTGGAGAGAGATAAAATAACATTTTATTTTGTTTGACTGGCTAATTTTATTTGCCAGAATGATGGGGTATAATATAACAGAAGAACCAATAGTACTATAACTATTGCCAATTTCCATGACCATTGGCAGTGGGGACAGAAAAAATATCTGCTAACAATATTGGTAGTGAGAATTTAAACATAAAGCTAGCTTACCAATCAGATTCCTTTATTCAGTACTTTAGCAAGCACACCAGATCTTATCATAGCAACTCTCTGACCTGCTTTTGAAACTTAATCCAAAATGAACTTATCTGCCCATGTCTGCTTTCAGAATGGCCTACCAAGTTGATGACTAATAAAAAAGTTGCATCATGCAAGCTGAAGGGGTTAGCCTTAGCCTCCCACAACTTGCATAATGCATAGACTTGAAAGGGAATGATTCTAAATTTTGTGGGAGACTAATGGGGTTGAAACCTTTGACTTGTTAATTAGTATGCACTAATCGTGTACAAATATTTTACGATCAACAAATTGAAAATCGACACATCATAGATAGAGCTGTCAAATGGGTTGGCCCGACCCGGCCCATCGGGCCAACCAACATATGCGGATTGGGCCGAGCTAACCCAAAATTCTAATGGGCTGCATTTTTAATGGCCCAACCCAATTGGCCACGAATCTTTGACTTTTTATTTTTTGATAATTTTTTTAGCTCTACAAACATTTTTTTAAGCTAAAATATTCTACAAACCTCTTGAAGGTTTGGGCAGATCAGTATCCCCCCATCAGTAGGATCCACCGGGTAGTGTAGACTAGAAAGTGAAAGACTACTGAAATTGAATGAAATTTTCCATTGAAATTTTTCTTTGAATAATAGATTCCGGAACAAACGAATTGTCGTACAGTACATTAATGTCTATGGAAGGAAAAAAGAAAACCAAAAAAATCCTTTTTTAACGGGTGTCGTACCTACCCCGGCTCTTGAGAAACATCTGCCACTATACCGTATAATATATTTAATTTAAAATAGAAAATATAAATATCTTATGTGCGTATTCCCCACGTATTCCATACATATTGGTATTTTGGTACACTTCTAATACACGTTTTTTGTCCAAATAACATTTCTGTTTACATCAATCATTGCTCTCTTTTATCTCTATCTCTCTCGAACTGTTAATTACTCCCTCCGTCCCATATTATATGTCTTTCTAGGGAAAAAAATGTGTCACACAATACATGTCTTTTTAGAATACCAATACAACATCAATTTTCTTTTCCATTCATACCCTTCATTATTTAATATATCTCTTCCTACAATTTTGACTTTTTATGTTTCCAATGTCATTAATGAGAGACAATTTGGTAAACTAACTCACAATCTCTCTTTCCCATACAAAATTAACTACTTTTCTTAATTACTGTGTCACAACCTTAAAAGACATGTAATATGGGACGGAGGGAGTAGTAAGTATTGGGTGTCCACTTATAGAGAGAGTACCAGTGTTGGGTCATGTCATTGTGGGGTACTGACATAGATAGAGACACCATATTCATATTGCTACAATATGCCATGGTCGGTTAGTCTTTGTTGGTACGTATATAGCTAGCTTCCTTTATTAATTGCCGCAAATTCATTCCAATTAATTTACTCACGTGGTCCTTCTTCCACGGTGCAACTGTAAGTGATTGTACATATCAGTTCTTCTTCCTCAGAATAATATCCTCATCATGATAGTGACCTTATCATCACTTGCACAGAAAGTCAGAAATTAATAGAGAAAGACAAGGAATTTGGATATATTTCTCTTTACGATTGATAGGGTGAAGTGTATACATGTGATGTCATCTATGGTAGATTGATATTATTAATAGTTGATCAATTTGAATTAACCATGAATACAAATCTAAGGTAGTGTTACACACTATAACTACCAGGATCTAGTACAAGTGATTAGTGCGCAGAGTGTCAAATGTTATTAGGGAAAATCCCGAGTCTCATATTGACCAGTGATAAGGTCTCAAGAGGGTTTATAATGAAGACTCACCTTACAAGCCGATTTTATGCGGTTGAGTTAGGCCCAAACCACATTCTAAAATGGTATTAGAGCCTATTCTAGATTTACTGGACCACCTACCATTAAACACGCTACAAGCCCAATAGTATTGCGCTTGAGGAGGTGTATTAGGGAAAAATGTTTTGTGGGGTTGAGTTAGGCCCAAACCACATTCTAAGAAACGTTTACCGAGTTTTGTTCATACCGATAAAAAAAGCTTACACGCTATAAATCTTAGAAATTAATAAGAAGGCTATAGAATGAATTGCAGTTGCACCCATTAAAAAGTCATATCAGTTTGTGGAGCGAATTACTCCCTCCTATATATATATATATATATATATATCAAACAGATCTGTAGTCTTCAACAGCCACAGGTAGAGGGTCCACTTCTAACTGGAAAATTCATATGAATCATAATTAATATCGATGGCCTTTGTATGAGAAGCAAGTACGATTGTGAGAATATTGGAAAGAAGACATCAGAGGAAATCAAGTAAAAAAAAGTTGCGTAACGCATGTGAACATGTTTATTAAGCTAATATATAAGAGTTGGAGTACTAGAGGGTGGGAGGGAGGGTGAATTGAATTATGGTGATGACAGAAGGATAGAGAGCACAAAGGAGTGAGATGCAGTTCATGCAGCATGCATATCATCATCTGTGCTCTCTATCTTCTGTCAACAACCTTATACTAACTATACTAGCCAGTACTTCAGTTCCCTCCTCCTCCTCCTTTTTCTCTCCGCCCTCCTAGATAGATACTGTTCTTATCTTTATCAATAAAAAAATGGGAAAAGAGAGTGAGGTTTGTAACAAACAAACGTGTTTGATTTGTGATGACTGATGGGGCAGTACTTACTGTATTTATAGGAAAAATTCCAAAAGGAACCGTCTTGCTAGCTAGCTAGCTAAAGAGATAGGGTTGAACTTAGTTAGATTAGAAGGGCCTTGAAAATTGGAATATTCCACATTAGACTAGACTAGTACCAATGCAATTACACTTCCTATGTCCTCTCCTCGAGGATCTCTCTTTTTTTTAACCTCTTTCTCAAGGCATATACTTACTATAGTAGTAAATTCTAGCAACGCATTCACATTCACGTTAACTTGTGTAAAACCATGCATGCTGATTGGAATATGCTAGTTTAGTGATTACCGAAACAGTATAAACTTTACTTACATATATCCTTCACAGATTTATGCAACGGTTACTGATATGCATGACAAGCAAGTCACATTATCAATAAAATTTGTGTAACTCGATCTTTTGGGTTTATTTCCAGGTGTTGTTCTAATTCACTTAACTAATACTACTGATTCTGCTATGTATAGTTGTCATTCCTATCTATATATATATATATCTTCTTCAATCACTTACCGCTAGTGCTCTGTGGGCCCCATTCTTCAAATATTCAACTGGAATAGTAGGGTCCGGTCTTTCACGAGTCAAGGCAGGGCATGCATGTGAAGCTGATCATGATAAGTGCTTCTCAAATAGGTGAATATAAATATAAAATTAAATCAATATATTGATTTGATTTTATATTGCACAAAGGAATTAAGTGCCAAGGTAAATATGAACACCCCAAAACTAGTTTCCTCATTTGGCCTCAAAAGGCCCACCTCAGCAACATGGAATCAAAGGCTATAGATGTTACACAGAAAATGGACAGCTGGTGTGTGCCATTTGAGGCTATACATCTTAATTGGAACCTCATGGATTTTATTTTCCGTTTTGGGTTTATAATGATTCTCCTTCATGCTAATTGGGTCTTAGCTGAGCTGGGTTGGGTACCACCTTGATTGGCCAATATAAGGTTCTGGTTCTCTCTAGAAAAGTTTGGAATAAGCATAAAAATGAACCCAAAATAAGCCAAATAGCAGCATCATAATTGCTGGAAATATCTTCAAAACTTTTGACTAGTTTCTGGAGGTATCTTTGAAAAAGAATTCTCAATGAACATATACCAGGTACACACACCTTTATGAAAGGACATGCTATTCTTTCCAATCAGTATCAGCATTTCAACTACCACTCGTACTACTAAACTTGTAGTGCCAGATATACCGATCAGATAACATATAATATGCATGTGCACTTGCGCAATATAGGGAAGGAAGAAGGACAGCATGACAGAATAAATTAAGTGAGAGTTGGATAAGTATTAACACTGACATCTGACACGACATACAGACACATAGATACTTAGAAGTGTCTGTGTCGGTGTCAATGTTCGACAAGATACGTATTGGACACCAATATGTCTTCAATTGGAAGAGTCGGTATATGTAGAGTATTACTCCATTGGCCTCTAATACACAAGTACTACTCCATTAGATCATAGAGATAAGGGAATTACTTGTGAACGAGATGGACAAAGTGAACATAGATTAGGTGGGTCACCCTCACCCCACTTGCTAAATCTGACCACTGTTATGTGATGATGACAAATCAAATTATTGAATCCCATCAGGAACAGAGCACCGTATAGTTCGTTCATGAGAATGAGAATATGGTTCTATTTCCAAAACAACATTCCATCAACTAACATCTACTTGTGACTTTTGCGGCTCATCTTACCGTGACATAGCTAGTAAATGCAAAACTGATGAAGGAAAAATATATGAATTTAGATTTGTTTTAGTAGTAGATTATTCTGGATGGAAGAATAACGAAAGGGAAATGCTCAATCATGCGTGGTCTCACTACAAACGGTTTTCATTGGTGTGGGTCAACATGTATGCTTGTGTGGTTCCCCTTTTTTCCGCTAGAGTTGCAGTTTAACAATTCCTTTCAGCCACAAATACCTTTTTTCCGCTAGAAGTAATTAAAGTATTAGTGTCAGTGTCCGACATGACACGTGTTCGACACGGGACACGTCTTCAACCTAATGTATCAGTACTATAGAGGTAGTAAATGTTAAAAAAGGGAAAAGGGCACAAGGACAATATGTATTGTGGCCATTTTTGTGAGAAATTAAAGGGGAAGAGGTATAAGGAGTACCGAGGACGATGCATGTGGTGGGTCTATTGTGTCAAAACAGCATTACTTTGACTAGATCATTCATTGATGTACTTTTAGAATCAACATGCATACTTTGGTACATGTTGATCATAGTGACGACGAAACTATCCTAGTCATAGTCATCATAAATTATAATGTTTTTATTGAATTTGGTGTTATCTGGTTTATTAACATGATATATCAAAATGTCTGTCCTTTCTGAAATTGATGTTAGGAATAGTTTCCACCAAATCCACATGTAACAGAAGTCTCTAACATAAGAAGCTTATGATATTAGTATTATTACTCATGAGACCCAGGGCCACGCATGCAACAAGAAGTTAAGCATTATAATGGTTTAGGTATTGACCTGCATAACATAATGGATTAGGTTGCCAATTAATTATAAAGTTTAATTTAACAATGAGGAACATTCAATTCAAAAGGAAATGTACTCTAATTTGATGTCATTTAATTTCCTTCATTATAAAGACCACAAAGCTCTGCTAAACTTGCTTAAAATTACATAATGTTTACAAGGATCATATTCTGCACTGCAGTTTCTCTAGCAACAATAGCAGTAATTGTATTAGCCTTGGTATCCCCTGTTTCTCATAAGAAGAATCATTCAAGGCCTATGCTTGATTTATCCCTCTACATCCAACAACCTCAAACATCAATCTCAAATACACATGTTGTCCCCAGAGAAGATGCCGAAGCATTCGTCTTTCGTCGAATACTAACAGAAGGACCAAAAAACACTTCAAGGGTAGTGGGGAAAGCTCAAGGCTTCATAATTCCTGTCGAACAGTTTGAGCAATCAGCATTCAATGTTTTGTATCTGACATTTGACACACCAGATCATTCAGGTAGCCTAAGCGTGCAAGCCATGAAAGAAACTCATAAAGATAGAGAAGAATTCAGGGTTGTAGGAGGGACAGGTTCATTTGCTTTTGCTCGTGGTGTTGCTGTTTTTACTCAAACAGATGAACAAACAAGCCACGAAGCATTAACTTATCATGTAAAACTTCAGCTTGAATTCCCAAAACATTCCTCAAAGTTACGACCGTGAAATAGTTTTTTTTGCTTACATTGATGTTTTTGATTCTTTCTTATTAGTTATCAGAAGAATTTCAAATCCTACTAACAATCAAGAATGAATCTTCGAGGTCATTTTTTATGTTGTAATGGATTTGCGTTTTCATTTTGTTCAGCTACTACGGTGAGAATTGAACTAAGCCTTGTCCCACATCGGCTAACGTCAAATGAAACAAGTAACGAAGTGTGTATAAATAGAAGCGACGAAAACGAAATACAGCATCTTTGCGCTTGGGGCAATGACGCAGCTAATGAGGTTCTAACCGAGGCGCGTCTATTGCTGGTTGAAAACTATTTCCAAACCCCCTCTTAGGCCTGGGTTCACCTTGGCCTTCGAGAATTTCTGGAAGGGCTCCCTTTTGGGTAAAGCCCTGCAATTACTAGTTCAAGCATTTTAATAAATTTTCTAAGTTAAATTGATTTCTAATTTCTATTTCTAATCTTGCCCGTTGTTGAAAGGTTCAATTACATATTTTTGCCACGATTAGTCCGTTTTGATATTTACGCTTATTTTAATTCTTGACCGGCCAATTGGGCTGTATTAAGGGTGTTTTTTTTTATACTCCCACCCCCACCATTTGACGTTATACTGAAATTACTCCTGTCATAATTTCACTTTTTGACTTGTATTGATTTCTTTCTCTCTAACTGGGACCCACTTTATTTGCCATCGTATATACCTCAATGGAAGGTATATACGATTACATTAAATAATGAACGTTGACTTGAAATTGAAAAAGTGTGCATCGTATATATGTCCTTCAAGACATATATACGATTGCATTATTAAATGCTTCGTTGACTACCAATCGTATATAGGTTATGTACGAGTGGGCTATGAAGATCTAATCGTATATACATTTGGGCCATGTATATACGATGTTAAAAAAATACTCATCGTATATACAAGGTTGAGGAGGTATATACGATTGAGTTTTTTTCCGAGTTGATATCGGTTTTGTTGGAACAGATATTGAGCCGCCTACTGCAGATGCCGACTCTCAGTTGGCTCTTGTTGATATCGATACTACAACGGCGTTTACCACGGATACGGTATATTTCTTACCTGAATTTTTATTAATCAAGTTTGGTAAAAAGTATTAAATTACTTAAGTACTTAATAAATTATATATTTTGTAGATATTTTCTACACGCAAGGCTGTGGAGGAGTGGGCCAAAGCTGTTGGTAGAAGTATCGGTGTAGTTGTTATTAAAGTGAGATCAGACAAAGCAAGAAAGAGGGGGAGTCGAGATAAGATTGATTTTGGCTGTGAGAAGCAAGGCGGGTTTACTAATGATTCAAGTGTTTTCGGTTCTAA
The DNA here is from genome assembly GCA_020916435.1 of Oxytropis ochrocephala. Lineage (NCBI taxonomy): Eukaryota > Viridiplantae > Streptophyta > Magnoliopsida > Fabales > Fabaceae > Oxytropis > Oxytropis ochrocephala. Next base: position 311,495 of record CM037091.1, on the reverse strand, counting down.
AAGGAGAAGCTGTCCTTTTAGATTGAAAACTACTTGCACTCTCCGCCGTGGGGGTTGGTGTGTGACGGTTAAATGTGGTAGACACACACACGAGTTACTTAAAACTTCCATTGGTACTAATGCCTTTGGGCGTCTGTCTAAGGCGCAAAAGGATCTGGTTAATGAGCATGTTGATCTTGATGTTGGTCCAAAAGCTACTATTACTGCTTTGAAGAAGCTAGATTCGGAGAATGTGACTACTCTTCGTCAAGTTTATAGGCAGTGTCACAAACACCGGTTTACAAAGAGGGGTCCTAGAACGGACATTCAGGAGGTACTGAGACTGATTGTATCACATAATTATCTATGTTGGAGTAGAAAGATTCAGGGGTCTGATGTAGTCAGTAATATCATGTGGGTTCATCCCACTTCTATAAAGTTACTCAGGTTGTTTCCGAAAGTTCTCATTCTTGATTCAACCTACAAGACCAACAGATACAATTTGCCTCTTTTGCAGATTGTGGGAGTGACTAACATTGAGTTGAGTTTCCATGTTGCATTTGCCTATATTGGACAGGAGCTTGCTATTCATTTTTCATGGGTATTGCAGCAACTGAAAGATATTTGTGATTTGCATTCTATTCATCCTCAGGTTTTCTTGACAGCATAAGAGAGTGGTGCACTACAAGAAAAACGAGCTTTTTCGGCGGATTTTTCCGCCAAAAAGCAGCGAATTCCGCCGCAAAAATGTGCATTTTCGGCGGATTTTTCCGCCAGAAAAAGCGATGGTATAACGTGTTTTGGTGGAAATTCCGCCATAATTTCCGTGGATTTGTAGTCATTTTCGTCGGATTTGTGGAACTGACAGAGCACGTGGGACGCGTTTGCCAACGTCATCATTTGCGGCGGAATGGGGGTCCTTTCCGGCGGAATTATTAATTAATTTTTTTCCTGATAATTAATTCCTTCCTGCATCTTTTTTAATTAATTTTTTTTGTAATAATTTTATAAAAAAATTAAACTAAAACCTATTCATCTTCTTCGTTTTATCCCAGATCTATTTTATCCCAGATCTCAGATCTTCTGTTTTATCCCAGATCTATTTTATTGTTGGTTTTTGATGATGATGATGATGAAGATGCAGAAGATTGCAAAGGTTCCAGAATTAATTTCTTTCAAGATCTGTTTTTTACAGAATTAATTTCGTTTTAGAGTAGAAATCGTTCCAAAAATTTTTGTTCCAAATTTGTTCCTCACGCATATGAGAGAATGAGTTCAACCAGCTTCACAAGGAGCTTAAGAAGAAGAAGAAGAAGACTAATCAGGAACTCAGTAATGGGCGTGTGAAATCTAAGAATGTTGTTGTTGATGATGAAAAATCAACTCTTCATCGGTGTTAAATTAAGTCAAGAACAACTTAATGGTTCTGTTAATGAGAGTGGAAGTGAGAAGCATAAGAAGAAGAATAAAATCAAGAAAGAGGAAATTGATGGAGATAGTAGAGAGTTGAGTTTGGGGAAAAGGAACAAAATGACATTCAGGAATGGAGGATAAAAAGAGAAGAAGAAAGAGATATGAAAGATGAGAAAGCAGAGAAAAATAGAAGATGTTGAAAAGGGAGCAATGGGACGTTTTTCATGGATTCCTAGGACGTTTTCAGTGAATTCAAAAATTGAATGTCCCGCCTATTTTTTGACTGTCGTTTGCGGCGGATTCCTAGGACGTTTTCGGCGGATCCTTTTTTTTTTTTTTTTTTAAAATTTACTTCAACTTTAGAATCCCCCACAAATTCAATAATTCCGCCGAAAACTACAAAAATCCGCCGGAAAGTTTCTGGCGGATTAAATCCCCCAAAAAGTACCAAAATCCGCCGGAAATTTACTGGGGGATTGAAATCCGCCAGAAACTCCTGCCATGGAATTCCAATTATTCTTGTAGTGGTGGTGGTGGTGGTTGGTGGTGGTGGTGGTGGTAGTGTGGTGGTGGTGTGAAAGAAAGAGAGGGTGAAGCTCGTAGGAGAGAGTGGAGTGAAAAGAGAAGAAGAGAGTGGTGGTGATGGTGGTGGTGGTGGTGGTGTGGTGGTGGAAGAGAAGAAAAGAGAAGAAGAGGGTGGAAGAGAAGGAGAGAGAAGAAGAGAGTGGAAGAGAAGAAGAGAGTAAATAAGAGAGAGTGTGTTTGGTTCGAATTATTATAAAAAAAAATATGACAGTTGCGACGGATTTAGTGAGGGACTGTCCCTCGCTATTCCTCGTGTTTCCCAAGCCCACCTGCCAACGGTCAGAATCCTGCAAAGTGTACTGTCAATGTCAGTCAATTAGCGAGGGATCTGCTATTTCCGTCGCTAAGTTCCTTGAAAAACGTGCAACTCAGTTTGAAATTGGCGCATTGCATTTAGCGACTGATATTCCGTCGCTAATTGCCACATGTCCAATGCTTTTTTTTCAGTAACTCTTATTTTCATGGAACAAATTCTCGTAAAGTGTACTATAATTTAGAAATGCAATTACTTTTCTTGACTACTATTCTTAACTAGCATGAGTTAGTTGTTTTTGTTTACATTGGAGACTAGGGGGAGTACCAACAAATTATAAAGACCCTCTTAATCAGCTCTTGTTTATTAATGGTTGACTGCAACACATTTTGATGGATGGTAAAGTAGTTAAGTTAGTCGTTGACTGCATTGTACTTGTGTGTGTGTGTGTGTAAGTGTAACTATCTCTCTATGTAAACTCGTTTGCTGTGAATTAGGAAGACATGTGTATGGATAATTTGGATTTCTGTTCGATTGATTTCAAATACCTTAACATGATTATGTACTAATCTAACTTGCTTAATCATAACTATATTTGCAGCGCTCATCTACTTTGGGAAGGCGCGCTGTTAGCCCAGAAACCTTCCCTTTTCTAGACACTACTACTGATCCTGACATTTTCTCAACATGCTCTTTTGGAACTACAACATACACTCGCCATATTAGAGATCCTTCTTCTTCTCATGATTTTCCTGAGGTTTGCTCATCCTCTTATTTAGTTGTTTTCTCAACTGTATGTATGTATGTATGTATGTATGTATGTATGTATGTATGTCTTGTATAGAAGAAACATTGTGTTATTACCAATCAATCAAGTCTTAGCTTAGATGTTATTGTAATCAATTCAAGAGCTAATGTTTCATCTTTTTTATTTTTATGGGCACTTCAAAGATAGTGATGCTTCAAGGAAGCAGCATACTAATGGGGGGACGACGATTAAATTCACAAGACCATTTCAGAGACTGGAGACTTGATGTTGATAACATGTCATATGAGGTGACTTCTTTCTCCAGTAAACCAGTTTATTATTTTCTTTTTTTAACATTTATATCCTCAGTCTATGGATATGTTATCCTCCGTATACATTCATCTTTGTTTTATGTGTATCAAACATTCTGGTTTGTGTTTGATAGCAATTGCTTGAGCTTGGTGAGAGAATTGGTTATGTCAATACTGGACTTAAAGAAGATGAGATGGGACATAACATAAGGAAGACTAAGCTTCAATTATCAGATAATAATAATGGATCAAAGCATCAAGTAGACAAAAACTGCAGTATTTGTCAGGTAAGTGTGCAAATATAAGAAGTTCATCACATTGTTTTTTCTTTCACTTATTATAAGAAGTTTATCATGCTTTTTGAGTACAGGAAGAATATGAAGCAGATGTTGAGGTGGGGAGGCTTAATTGTGATCACTTGTATCACTTTCAATGTATACAACAATGGGTTGCACACAAAAATTTCTGCCCTGTTTGTAAGAAGCAAGTTGCTGCTCGACACTGAGTGATGAGACAATTCCAATGTAATTCTCAGTCTCATCCTTATATAGGTGTATAGTTTTTCAGATCCCAGATAAGCTAGGATTTTCATTTTTTGATGTCAATTATCATTTGATCCTCAAAACTTCAGCCTCCTTTTTGAGGATTCGGCAATATATGTTTGTTATTGGGTGAAGGTTTGTTGATTGGGATGAGACCTTTGCATATCATACTCGAGTAATCATGTTATCCCAAATGGAGCTTTGTGTCTATGCCATAAAGTTAACTGGGTGTTTTTTTACTTTTATTTTATTAAGGATGTTTGTTCTTGATTATCCCCATATGGATATTACAATTGATGTTGTTCTACATCTTTGAGGTCTTTGTATGATCTATGCTCTAACATGTATATCATCAATTCATCATCACCCCCTTTTTTTTTTTAGATTAAAAAGTTTAGTTGAGTTGAGCCCAGCCACTCATGGGGATCGACAATGAGAATTGAACCCACGACCTTGTGGGGCATGAGTGTTATCAACTAAGCCAACCTTCATTGGCATCATCATCACCCCCTTTATGGCCATGAATTTGTTCTCTCCTCTCCGCCAAACCCACAACATTGAGTAGAGTCTCTCTAATTATTTTTTTCCAAATCAGCCATCACAACTTCAATAATTATTTTGAATTATTTTGGAGAAGATGCTAAATTATAAATAGAGACATGTGTGTTATGAGAACAAACAAACCAAAAGGCAAATGAAAGAAAATCTCGATCTATTTTTTGTCAATTTTGGAAATAACAACATCTTTACTCCTTAAATATTGAGACTCATAAGAATTCTTGCATTTCGTACAGAAGCTTGTTGTACTATTTCGCCCTGAAGGGCTCAGAGCTTGAATGGCTGTGTATCTGGGGTGTCCGGATTGTCGATCGAGGAGAGCTTCCATTGACCAAAAAATGGTTCGAAAAAATTAGGCCAAAATATAAATAAAATTGAAAACCATTGTACATTTCTTACTAAATATTACTATAACATAACCATTCAGCCTCTCAACACTTCAGCCTCTAGTGTATATCCACCACAAAAGATTAGTCAATGAACTTCCAACATGAAAACACTTCAAGCTTTTTATATTCTTCAATGCAACTTCATTATCATAAATTCCCTGCAAGGCATACACAAACTCCTTTCATCCTTCCCAAACACCATCCCTTTTCAAAGCTGGCATTGCCCACTCCACAAGTTCCTTTGCATACATAGCATCAGAATACAAAACTTCAGAAATTGGCAGCAAAGGCAAAACGTGAATACCAACCCTACACTCTTTAAATGCAGAAGCACAAAACAATGTTTGAGTTAGTTTCAGCTAGTTTACGCAATTACGGCTAGTTTGATCTAACCTCCAGTCAGTTATGGTTAGTTACATAATCTATTATGATTAGCTAAATTAAGCTAGCTTAATTGTAGTTATATAAAGAGAATTTTGTTGTAATTGTCATTCAGATATAATGAAATAGTCCCAGTTTCTCTTTTCACTGTCTCAAGTTCATCACTCTACCATGGTATCAGATAAAGCTTCTGAAATTCTTAGTGTTCCTGTGTTCAACTTCTGGTCCTTGGTTTTATGTTTCACCTTTGTTTCCTAGATCCAATTCTTTTATTTTTGTTCATCAATGGAGCATTTCTTGAATCCATACTATCCCCATATCACTCTGATCAACCTGATATAGTGCTAATTATTAAACCCCTGGATGGCAACAAGTACTGCACATGGAGAACAAAAATGTTCAAATTTTTATCTATTTTTAACTTGCAGACCAAATACTATCAGAATATTTTATGAAAATCTACCTGAAATTTAGTTGATTGTTAAATTATAAAGATAAGGATGCATCAAGATCATTATTATTAATTGAGAAGAATAACTAAACATCATAATCAAGATATATAACCGATGGATGTCACTTAAGTAGAGATGAAAGTGTAAGAGAATTGAAGTTTGAAATTGTAGTATTTGGTAATGGGTATCACCAATCATCATGAAGCAACAATGCTTGATAGATAGGGGAAAAATGAGATATGTATGTGTGAGAGGGTTGTGGAAGCTGCAAATCCGAAAGCTTCTTCAGCTGATCGAGATTGCAAAAGAGATTAACAGTAGTACATAGTAGGATTCATTCAAGTGTGATGACTCAAATAAAATCCTGCTTGGTTGCTTGTTTGCTTGCAGAGTTGCAACTGAACCCAGCAGTAGCCATTAAATTCTGTATTTTTCCCAATATCACCAACCACACCATTAGAAAAGAAGAGTTATCTTGCTCCTCCTGGTAGATTGAAGCATGAATTCTGGAGAATATATGTTGATACGAGCAGAAAGAAGAAAGTGTAAAAGTCTTGTGCTGCCAAAGAAATTTTGAAGTAGAAGAATGCTGGGAAGGAGTCCCACATCGAGGAGTCAAGAAAGAAGCAGAGTAGATGATAGATATAAAAAGAGCAGCGAGCCGATGTTAAACTCATACCTTTCTCGGCCTTTTGGCTAAGATCAAGTGTAGTATCTGTTCTTATCAGTTTAATATCTGATATGTGGGTCATTGGCTCACACGATATTAAATTACTTTTTTGAGGGGGAGGGGTCACTACAGTAGCTTGCTACTGGGCCTCTCGTGTGTCGTCCATGCGTTGCACTAAAGCATGGGCCCCGGCGCACCCCACCAATTTTAGTTTTAATTTTTTTTTCGGTTTTCTTTCATTGCGTTTGGCCAACGCTTCTGCTCATATTATTGTCTTACTTTAGTTTTTTTGAGTGAAATATTCTAATTCTAAATATCTTAATAGAAGATTTAATTTAATTAAAATCAGTATCAGTATCAGGGGAGTGCTAAATCTCTATTAATATCTTATGCTAGTAAAAAACCACATTACCCCCTTAATTGGAAAAAAGTCCCGTGTCTCACTTTGTTGAGGACACAAATGATCTAGCATCTTTTTTTCATTATTATTCAGTCCATCTCCCTTTTTTTTTTTTTTCAAAATTAAATAATTTAGATTATTTATAAGTGGAGTGCTAAATAGTACAACAAACTACTTTACGAAATCCAAGAATTGTTACGAGTCTCGTTTTTTAAGGAGTAAAGATGTCGTTATTTCTGAAATTGACGAAAAATAGATTTTATGAGTCTTATAAACAGCGCGATTGTTAGAGACCGATACGAAGTTTGGCTTTCGAGGGGGCGCTTGGCCGACCACTATAAATGAAGTGATGTCGATAACGTTTAGCTATCACACACACGTGGACCTTGGGGGTCTGCCTATGTTGCTTTTCAACAGGTCCGAATCTTGGGAGGTATGGACGAGGAGAGAGCCCCTTCGATTCCCGACATTGAGCAAACAAAGTTCATCATGTATGAGTTTGTGATGAATGCAGTGGGAGTCGGGGTTCCATTCATTGTTTTTGAGTCAAACGTGCTTCGGTTCTTGGACCTTGCACCCAGCCAACTTCATCCAAATAACTGGGTGTTCATGAAGGTGTTTCAGCGCTTGCGAAGTACATGGGGACTTGACCGTCGCTCCAATTGTTCTTTGCACTTTTTAAAGTGCCAAAATCTACTTAGTGTGTTTCCGCTAGACACGGGTGGGTGAGTATGGTGCAAAAAGTGAAAAGAACAATTGGAGATGATTATTTGTTCAACAGTTCCAATTATTTAGTCAGATTTTAGAAAAATGATGTTTGTATAGATCTCTATGAGAATTTTTTGCTATATCCCAATTATCTAAATCTTGATTGATATCTTCAAAATGAATTTCTTCCTTGTAGACTTTACTTCCAATAGATTGATTTCGACTCTCATGAGGTGAAGAAGATGAAGGTTGGGAGGACTTACAAGAAAAACAAGAGGAAAAAGCTCGAAACATGATTATGGTCCGTCTTCCTCACCCATTAGTATATTCACATTCACTTGGTTGTTTAGAAATATAAATATTAAGCTTATAACTACATGCACACTAGAAGTGTTCAGGTAGGAATGAAATTTGGGACATAATATAGGCAACCTAGGAACCTTTGTAGTTGAGTTTTATCAATAATTTGATTGGGAAATTTATCTGAAAATTCAATAGCTCTTTTAATTTGAACAATATTTCCTTGGAAAGTATTATGACCAAGAAATCTAATTTTTGTTTGGATCAAGCTAATTTTAGTTTTTGAGACAGCGAGACCATTTCTTTTTATAATAGAAATGAATATGCAAATATGCTTGAAATGTTGATCAATGGCAAATTTTGAGTAAAGAAAAGGGGCATTTTTTAAACCAAATGGTCTAACGTTCCATTCATATTGACCAAATGGGACCGTAAATGTTGTTTTATATCTATCTTCTTCTTTGATCTGAATTTGCCAAAATCCAAATTTCATATTAAATTTAGAAAAGGTTTTTGCATCATGAAGTCTCTTTAAGAGATCTTTCTTGTTGGGAATAGGATACCTAATCCAACAAAGAGCTTGATTAAGAGGTTTTTAATTTATAACAAGCCTAGGTGTTCCTCTTTCGATCTCTTGTTGACATAAAAAACAGAACAACACCATGGACTTTTGCTACTACGTACGGATTGGTTCTTTTTTTAAAAGGTCTTTGATTTCCTTTTTACAAAATTGAAGAAGTTCTTCATTCATTTGAATCGGTCTTGCTTTTGTGGGAATTTGTCTTTCCTAAAAATCCTTTTCATAAAGAAGTTCAACTCTATGCTATTTTCTTCCCCAAAAAGCATTAGGTAAGTCTGAACAAACAGTAGATTGAATTTGATCTAAAAGACCTTTAATCTTTTATTCAATATCTTGTTTTTACAGTTGATTTCAATATTCTTAAAAGAGATTTCTTCTTTAAGAAAATTAATTTGATTTTCTTTATAAGAAATTGGAATTAAATTTCTAATAAATGGTTTCTTTAGAAATTTAAATATGATAGGTTGACTCAAATGTTGGAAACTTATACCATCCTGTTATTTGAAAAGAAAAGTGATCATATGAATCGAGTTCCTAGAATCACTTCGCTTTCCAAATCTTTAACTAGTAAAAAGGATGTTTCAATTTTGAGGTTTTTATTTTCAATAATTGCTGAGGAAATTTTTTAATTGATCCTAAACTTGGAACCGTTAGTAGCATAAGTTGTTCTGAAGTTTTCTCAAAACATTTAGTAGGAATTAAACCTTCTAAAATACAATTGGAATAAGCTCGTGTATCAAAAAGAGCGATAGTTTCAAAGATAAACCCCCTTAAAATGATTTTGATGTTTATATTGAACTTTTGAATTCTAACATAAGTGATTATTCCTAAAAGATCATCGCCATGTTCTTCTTTCTTAGATGTAGATGATTCAGAGGATGAATCATTTTCAAACCATTTATAGTGGTCTAAAATTAATTGTTGATTAGTCTGTTTTTGCTTCAATTTTTAAATTATTAATTTATAATTGAAGATCTTGAATAGTAATTGGTTTTAGACTGGTTTTCTCTAATCTTTTAAAAGTATCTTTAAGATTAAATCTATTAGTTACTAAAGGACTCTATGGAAGAGTGGATCTTAAGTTATTCAGATATTTTTTTTCTTGAGGATCAGGAATAGTAATTATGGTTAGACGAATCTGTTAATCATCATCTTGGATTTGCTTGTTCGAGAAATTTATAAAATTTCTCTTTAATTTTCTTCCTTTTGTGTCCCCAACAATGTTGAAAGAACCATTCACATTGAGGAGACCATTCCTCATAATAGAATTCTTTCTTAAGGGATTCCTTATCTATAGTGAACCTAGATAACATCTTAAGGTTCATTAAGGGAGGAGTAAGTGGGTGATTGAACATATTTTTGGTCTTCTTCATCTCTTTGATATGAAGTCTTTACAGAAGTTGTAGTTTAAAACCCTTGGACCAACTTGGGTTCTAGGGATAGTCCTAGAGACTGAAAATGTTCTCCTTATCGTGACAATTTTAAAATCTTTTTCGGACTCAATAGACCTAGGAATAGAGAAAGAATTTCTCCTATTAAAAACTAGGTCTACTCTTCCAGATTGGTATTGGATAACATCCTGGAACTCGGGTGTGAGCCTAAGGGTCTGTTTGAATGAGTTTTCATTTTTAGTTTCTAAAAACCATTTTATAAATCAGATTTTAAAAACTGTTTTCAAAAATAAATAAAAATAAAATCTGTTTGGTAATCTATTTTTAGAAATAGTTTTAAAGATGAGAAAATAAAAAACTTGTTTGGTAAAATTGTTTTTCAAAATAGTTTATAAACCTAAAAAACAAAATCAGTTTTTTATTGTGTTTTTTAATTTGAATATAATTGAAACTATATTAAATAATAAACAAAATATATGTTTGATATATATATATATATATATATATATAATTAAATTATTTATCCAATAAAAAATAAAGAACTATTAAATGTTATAATAATACCATCAAATGTTATAGTCCAAGAGTAATCTAATCCAAACCAAAGTGTTATTAAAATGTGAAAAATAAAAAATAAATCCTAACAGTCGACATAGCCACTGAGACAACCACCATCACCATCAGAGGTCGATGCCGCATCTTTCTCCATATCCTCATCCCCTTTGCTTGCTTCTGCTGCATCTTGATATCTAGCTCCAATCGGCGAGTGTGGTCCTGATATGCAGTTATCTTCTCATGTTGGACAAAGTAGGGCTTATTCTGACCTCGAACGCGATTGTGGATTCAGTTTCAAGGGCGGGGTACTTGGGTAGAGCCAGTGGCGGAGATTGCCAATGTTCCTTTAGGGGTACCAAATCACCATATATATTTATTTTCTTAGCGAATGCCAATGTTCTTTAGGGGTGCCAAATCACTAGTGGCGGTCTACTTTTTCCGCTGTTTTTAAAATGAAGATATGAAATACTAAAAAACATGATTTCATGGATCAAACTTGTGACCTGTTGATTGCACACTGCAAACCTTAACCACTTCACTCAACTTCATATATAGATTTTTATTATATTATATCATGTATTTTTAAAAAATAATAATAATTTGGGGTACCGTGGCATCCTCCGGCTCCTAAGAAGTTTCGCCCTTGGGTAGAGCTCAAAGACCGTCCCAGAGTTTTAGTCGATTGTCGTTCGTCTTGTTATCCTTCTGAGGCCGACCTATTTATGAGAGTCTTGTCTCAATCTCGCCATAATAGTGGTCGGTCAAGGTGTCGCTACTGTTGTCCAAGGGAGCTCGGCGTTGTACTAGATTAGTGCTAGTTGTTACCATAAAATTAGCAAATCTACATTTGGCGAATCATAACTTAGCTCACGACGTCTCATAATAATGTTTTCACAAATAGATGAAAATTTCGCATTGACAAACACCGAATTTGTCCACTACATGAGTCAAACTCGGGAGCATCAACCCAACCCCCATATCCCAAGATAAGCTTTTGTCAATTGACTAATGGTGTTGATTACTGATTGTTGTATTTGACAAACACCTAATTATTATTTTTGGTACAAATAATATGTATTATAATTTTTTCTAATACTAATTTTTTTTTGACGCATTTCTAATACTAAATAATATTATAATCTTCAACGTATTTTTTTTAAAAATATAATAAAAAGTATTTGAAAATTAAAAAAAAAAAAGTAAAAGGAGAAAGTATGATTTATTCCTTAAACGTATAAATACGGCACATTTTTTTAAACCACCTCCTTAAAGTTAACCTGTTTGACCCATTTCATGTTATTTGTAGAAATTATAAAATATATTACAAAATATATAAAAGAAAATATGAGGGCTGTCAACCATGTAAGCTACGTTTTGTAAAAGAAGAAAGAAAAAAATGTTAGGCTTGTTAGCAAAAGTCCATGGTGTTGTTCTGCTTTTTATGTCAACAAGAGATCAAAAGAGGAACACCTAGGCTTGTTATAAATTAAAAACCTCTTAATCAAGCTCTTTGTTGGATTAGGTATCCTATTCCCAACAAGAAAGATCTCTTAAAGAGACTTCATGATGCAAAAACCTTTTCTAAATTTAATATGAAATTTGGATTTTGGCAAATTCAGATCAAAGAAGAAGATAGATATAAAACAACATTTACGGTCCCATTTGGTCAATATGAATGGAACGTTAGACCATTTGGTTTAAAAAATGCCCCTTTTCTTTACTCAAAATTTGCCATTGATCAACATTTCAAGCATATTTGCATATTCATTTCTATTATAAAAAGAAATGGTCTCGCTGTCTCAAAAACTAAAATTAGCTTGATCCAAACAAAAATTAGATTTCTTGGTCATAATACTTTCCAAGGAAATATTGTTCAAATTAAAAGAGCTATTGAATTTTCAGATAAATTTCCCAATCAAATTATTGATAAAACTCAACTACAAAGGTTCCTAGGTTGCCTATATTATGTCCCAAATTTCATTCCTACCTGAACACTTCTAGTGTGCATGTAGTTATAAGCTTAATATTTATATTTCTAAACAACCAAGTGAATGTGAATATACTAATGGGTGAGGAAGACGGACCATAATCATGTTTCGAGCTTTTTCCTCTTGTTTTTCTTGTAAGTCCTCCCAACCTTCATCTTCTTCACCTCATGAGAGTCGAAATCAATCTATTGGAAGTAAAGTCTACAAGGAAGAAATTCATTTTGAAGATATCAATCAAGATTTAGATAATTGGGATATAGCAAAAAATTCTCATAGAGATCTATACAAACATCATTTTTCTAAAATCTGACTAAATAATTGGAACTGTTGAACAAATAATCATCTCCAATTGTTCTTTTCACTTTTGCACCATACTCACCCACCCGTGTCTAGCGGAAACACACTAAGTAGATTTTGGCACTTTAAAAGTGCAAAGAACAATTGGAGCGACGGTCAAGTCCCCATGTACTTCGTAAGCTACCAAACACCTTCATGAACACCCAGTTATTTGGATGAAGTTGGCTGGGTGCAAGGTCCAAGAACCGAAGCACGTTTGACTCAAAAACAATGAATGGAACCCCGACTCCCACTGCATTCATCACAAACTCATACATGATGAACTTTGTCTGCTCAATGTCGGGAATCGAAGGGGCTCTCTCCTCGTCCATACCTCCCAAGATTCGGACCTGTTGAAAAGCAACATAGGCAGACCCCCAAGGTCCACGTGTGTGTGATAGCTAAACGTTATCGACATCACTTCATTTATAGTGGTCGGCCAAGCGCCCCCCGAAAGCCAAACTTCGTGATCGGCCTCTAACAATCGCTTTGCTTATAAGACTCATAAAATCTATTTTCGTCAATTTTTAAATAACGACATCTTTACTCCTTAAAAACGAGACTCGTAACAATTCTTGGATTTCGTAAAGTAGTTTGTTGTACTATTTAGCACTCCACTTATAAATAATCTAAATTATTTAATTTTGAAAAGAAAAAAAAAAAGGAGATGGACTGAATAATAATGAAAAAAAGATGCTAGATCATTTGTGTCCTCAACAAAGTGAGACACGGGACTTTTTTCCAATTAAGGGGGTAATGTGGTTTTTTACTAGCATAAGATATTAATAGAGATTTAGCACTCCCCTGATACTGATTTTAATTAAATTAAATCTTCTATTAAGATATTTAGAATTAGAATATTTCACTCAAAAAAAACTAAAGAAAGACAATAATATGAGCAGAAGAGAAAACCGAAAAAAAAATTAAAACTAAAATTGGTGGGGTGCGCCAGGTCCATGCTTTAGTGCAACGCATGGACGACACACGAGAGGCCCAGTAACAAGCTACTGTAGTAACCCCTCCCCCTCAAAAAAGTAATTTAATATCGTGTGGCCTAACGATCCACATATCAGATATTAAACCGATAAGAACAGATACTACACTTGATCTTAGCCAAAAGGCCGAGAAAGGTATGAGTTTAACATCGGCTCGCTGCTCTTTTTATATCTATCATCTACTCTGCTTCTTTCTTGACTCCTCGATTTGGGACTCCTTCCCAGCATTCTTCTACTTCAAAATTTCTTTGGCAGCACAAGACTTTACACTTTCTTCTTTCTGCTCGTATCAACATATATTCTCCAGAATTCATGCTTCAATCTACCAGGAGGAGCAAGATAACTCTTCTTTTCTAATGGTGTGGTTGGTGATATTGGGAAAAATACAGAATTTAATGGCTACTGCTGGGTTCAGTTGCAACTCTGCAAGCAAACAAGCAACCAAGCAGGATTTTATTTGAGTCATCACACTTGAATGAATCCTACTATGTACTACTGTTAATCTCTTTTGCAATCTCGATCAGCTGAAGAAGCTTTCGGATTTGCAGCTTCCACAACCCTCTCACACATACATATCTCATTTTTCCCCTATCTATCAAGCATTGTTGCTTCATGATGATTGGTGATACCCATTACCAAATACTACAATTTCAAACTTCAATTCTCTTACACTTTCATCTCTACTTAAGTGACATCCATCGGTTATATATCTTGATTATGATGTTTAGTTATTCTTCTCAATTAATAATAATGATCTTGATGCATCCTTATCTTTATAATTTAACAATCAACTAAATTTCAGGTAGATTTTCATAAAATATTCTGATAGTATTTGGTCTGCAAGTTAAAAATAGATAAAAATTTGAACATTTTTGTTCTCCATGTGCAGTACTTGTTGCCATCAAGGGGTTTAATAATTAGCACTATATCAGGTTGATCAGAGTGATATGGGGATAGTATGGATTCAAGAAATGCTCCATTGATGAACAAAAATAAAAGAATTGGATCTAGGAAACAAAGGTGAAACATAAAACCAAGGACCAGAAGTTGAACACAGGAACACTAAGAATTTCAGAAGCTTTATCTGATACCATGGTAGAGTGATGAACTTGAGACAGTGAAAAGAGAAACTGGGACTATTTCATTATATCTGAATGACAATTACAACAAAATTCTCTTTATATAACTACAATTAAGCTAGCTTAATTTAGCTAATCATAATAGATTATGTAACTAACCATAACTGACTGGAGGTTAGATCAAACTAGCCGTAATTGGGTAAACTAGCTGAAACTAACTCAAACATTGTTTTGTGCTTCTGCATTTAAAGAGTGTAGGGTTGGTATTCACGTTTTGCCTTTGCTGCCAATTTCTGAAGTTTTGTATTCTGATGCTATGTATGCAAAGGAACTTGTGGAGTGGGCAATGCCAGCTTTGAAAAGGGATGGTGTTTGGGAAGGATGAAAGGAGTTTGTGTATGCCTTGCAGGGAATTTATGATAATCAAGTTGCATTGAAGAATATAAAAAGCTTGAAGTGTTTTCATGTTGGAAGTTCATTGACTAATCTTTTGTGGTGGATATACACTAGAGGCTGAAGTGTTGAGAGGCTGAATGGTTATGTTATAGTAATATTTAGTAAGAAATGTACAATGGTTTTCAATTTTATTTATATTTTGGCCTAATTTTTTCGAACCATTTTTTGGTCAATGGAAGCTCTCCTCGATCGACAATCCGGACACCCCAGATACACAGCCATTCAAGCTTCGAGCCCTTCAGGGCGAAATAGTACAACAAGCTTCTGTACGAAATGCAAGAATTCTTATGAGTCTCAATATTTAAGGAGTAAACATGTTGTTATTTCCAAAATTGACGAAAAATAGATCGAATAATAGCCATAGATTTTCTTTCATTTGCCTTTTGGTTTGTTTGTTCTCATAACACACATGTCTCTATTTATAATTTAGTATCTTCTCCAAAATAATTCAAAATAATTATTGAAGTTGTGATGGCTGATTTGGAAAAAATAATTAGAGAGACTCTACTCAATGTTATGGGTTTGGCGGAGAGGAGAGAACAAATTCATGGCCATAAAAGGGGTGATGATGATGCCAATGAAGGTTGGCTTAGTTGATAACACTCATGCCCCACAAGGTCGTGGGTTCAATTCTCACTGTCGATCCCTGGTGAGCCCCTGGAGCCCAACTCAACTAAACTTTTTAATCTCAAAAAAAAAAGGGGGTGATGATGAGTTGATGATATATATGTTAGAGCATAGATCATACAAAGACCTCAAAGATGTAGAACAACATCAATTGTAATATCCATATGGGGATAATCAAGAACAAACATCCTTAATAAAATAAAAATAAAAATAAAAAAACACCCAGTTAACTTTATGGCATAGACACAAAGCTCCATTTGGGATAACATGATTACTCGAGTATGATATGCAAAGGTCTCATCCCAATCAACAAACCTTCACCCAATAACAAACATATATTGCCGAATCCTCAAAAAGGAGGCTGAAGTTTTGAGGATCAAATGATAATTGACATCAAAAAATGAAAATCCTAGCTTATCTGGGATCTGAAAAACTATACACCTATATAAGGATGAGACTGAGAATTACATTGGAATTGTCTCATCACTCAGTGTCGAGCAGCAACTTGCTTCTTACAAACAGGGCAGAAATTTTTGTGTGCAACCCATTGTTGTATACGTTGAAAGTGATACAAGTGATCACAATTAAGCCTCCCCACCTCAACATCTGCTTCATATTCTTCCTGTACTCAAAAAGCATGATAAACTTCTTATAATAAGTGAAAGAAAAAAACAATGTGATGAACTTCTTATATTTGCACACTTACCTGACAAATACTGCAGTTTTTGTCTACTTGATGCTTTGATCCATTATTATCTGATAATTGAAGCTTAGTCTTCCTTATGTTATGTCCCATCTCAGCTTCTTTAAGTCCAGTATTGACATAACCAATTCTCTCACCAAGCTCAAGCAATTGCTATCAAACACAAACCAGAATGTTTGATACACATAAAACAAAAATGAATGTATACGGAGGATAACATATCCATAGACTGAGGATATAAATGTTAAAAAAAGAAAATAATAAACTGGTTTACTGGAGAAAGAAGTCACCTCATATGACATGTTATCAACATCAAGTCTCCAGTCTCTGAAATGGTCTTGTGAATTTAATCGTCGTCCCCCCATTAGTATGCTGCTTCCTTGAAGCATCACTATCTTTGAAGTGCCCATAAAAATAAAAAAGATGAAATATTAGCTCTTGAATTGATTACAATAACATCTAAGCTAAGACTTGATTGATTGGATATAACACAATGTTTCTTCTATACAAGACATACATACATACATACATACAGTTGAGAAAACAACTAAATAAGAGGATGAGCAAACCTCAGGAAAATCATGAGAAGAAGAAGGATCTCTAATATGGCGAGTGTATGTTGTAGTTCCAAAAGAGCATGTTGAGAAAATGTCAGGATCAGTAGTAGTGTCTAGAAAAGGGAAGGTTTCTGGGCTAACAGCGCGCCTTCCCAAAGTAGATGAGCGCTGCAAATATAGTTATGATTAAGCAAGTTAGATTAGTACATAATCATGTTAAGGTATTTGAAATCAATCGAACAGAAATCCAAATTATCCATACACATGTCTTCCTAATTCACAGCAAACGAGTTTATATAGAGAGATAGTTACACTTACACACACACACAGTCAACGACTAACTTAACTACTTTACCATCCATCAAAATGTGTTGCAGTCAAAGTCAACCACTAATAAACAAGAGCTGATTAAGAGGGTCTTTATAATTTGTTGGTACTCCCCACCCCTAGTCTCCAATGTAAACAAAAACAACTAACTCATGCTAGTTAAGAATAGTAGTCAAGAAAAGTAATTGCATTTCTAAATTATAGTACACTTTACGAGAATTTGTTCCATGAAAATAAGAGTTACTGAAAAAAAAGCATTGGTCATTGTTGGAAAAGATCAACAAAAAGAAGTGATAGGATGAGGAGTACTAGTAGTAGTACCTCCCTGTGAGTGTGAGTGTGAGTTATGTTGTCCTTCACATCAATTTTCGGCCTTCCACTTTTCTTTGAGACAACGCAATCAATAGCTGAGAATCCAATTCCAGGGGCCCCACACCAAACATCTTCAAAATCAGAACTCTCTATTTGGCAACCCTTCTTCTTCTGCTTCTTCTTTCTGCTGCCTTTCTTCCCTTCCCAATCGGCGGAGGAGCGAATCATCGCCGGAACTGACACCTGCTGCGATGCACCGGCGGTGCACCCCAACCTTCTGACTGAAAACTTGCTCTTTTTTCTTCTGTTGAATGTGGCTTGTGATTTTGAGGTGGTAGTGGTAGTTTCGTTGGAGAAAGTGGACAGGAGCAGAGAAGAAATGGTGGATTTGCAGCGAGTGGATTGGACTTGTGGGTTTGGATCTGTTTGTGAAATGGATAATTGGTTTCTTCGTCTTCTCCATTGCTGCTGCTGCATCTCTTCTGTTACAAAAGGCATAGTGATGGATGGTACTTTCAGAGAGAGATAGAGAGTTTAGTGAGGAATAGGATTTTGGCAGGGAATATATATTGATTGGTCATTTATTAATTTGAAATTAATTAATTATTAATAACAAGACTAAAGACCCAAATAACTCGTACCTTCGGTGCAAGTGTTAATGCACTGCACCTAAAGTGTGGGACTCGGATTCGATCTCCAAATGGATAAATTGGAGTCGGACTTTACTTACCTCCCGACAGAATTTCGGATTATTCAAAGTCTCTTTCTCCTGAACACCAGAGTAGGGTCGAAGACCCTAAACCAAAATGACTAAAGACCCAAATTGGTTCCTCACAATTTCAAAGCGGGACCAATGTGTCTCAAAAAATTGTCAAGACCAATTTGTTCCGTGAAAAAATTGTCAACGACGAATTTGGGTCTTTACTCTCAAATTAATTTTGTGGGGTGCCCTTTTCTTCATGGATTGTTAGGTGGGTGGGCTCTGCCTTGCCTTGCCTTGCCTTGCTGGAATCGCGAGCATATGCTATTCAATCACTATTCACTAGTTTTTCCTTCTTTTTGTGCTCTTTAAGCTTAACTCATGATGATCACATTGCTCCCTATCAAAACTAGAGTTGAAAATTCTTTCCTCTCTCGTTTCTCATTTTTGTACTGTAGTGGGTGCGTTGAGCTCACCTCTAATTTAATACTCCCTCCGAATTCATATATAAAGTAACAAACAATTTCTTAATTCATTGTGGATAAATCCATTTTGGATAAAAACGAGGGATAAAATTGGAAGAAAAATATTGGGTGGGGTTGGAAAAAAACACTCAACATAAAATAGGTCCAGTTTGAATGGGTCATTTGGGCTTGGCCAAAATTTTCTGTTATTTTCTGGACTTTAGTTTTTTGGGTTGTTTTTTTTATACCCTCATCCCCTCCCACCCCATCCTTTTACGTTATACCGAAATTACCCCTAGCATAATTTCACAAATTTGACTTGCATTGAATTCTCTCTGACTGGGACCCACTTAATCTGTCATTGTATATACGTCAATGGAAGGTATATACGATTGCATTAAATAATGAACGTTGACCTGAAAAAGTGTGCATTGTATATATGTCCTTCAAAACATATATACGATTGCATTATTAAACATCATTGATACCATCGTATATAGGTTATATAAAAGATCTAATTGTATATACGTCAGGCCAGGCGTATATACGATGTTGTATATCGTATATAGGTTATATACGAGGGGGTTTTGAAGATCTAATTGTATATACGTCTAGGCCACGTATATACGATGTTAAAAATTTACCCATCGTATATACATGGTTGACGAGGTATATACAATTGGGTTTTTTTTTGTTTTTGGCTTAAACAGATATCTGTTTTGTACGAACAGATATAGACTCACCTGCTGCAGATGCCGACTCTCATTTGGCTGCTTTTGATATTGATTCTACAGCGGCGTTCACGACGGATACGGTATATTTTTCAGTCAAGTTTTTTGTTAATGAAGTTTGATTATTATTTTAACCAATTACTTAAGTATGTAACATTTATGTATTTATTTGTAGGTATTTTCTACACGTGAGGCTGTGGAGGAGTGGGCCAAAGCTGTTGGTTGAAGTATCGGTGTAGTTGTTATTAAAGTGAGATCAGACAAAGCAGGAAAGAGGGGGAGTCGAGATAAGATTGATTTTGGATGTGAGAAGCGAGGCAGGTTTCCTAATGATTCAAGGGTTTTCGGTTCTAAAAGGAGAAGTTGTCCTTTTAGATTGAAAGCTACTTGCACTGTTCATCGTGGGGGTTGGTGTGTGACGGTTAAATGTGGTAGACACACGCACAAGTTGCTTAAAACTTCCATTGGTATTAATGCATTTGGACGTCTGTCTAAGGCGCAAAAGGATCTGGTTAACGAGCATGCGGATCTTGATGTTGGATCGAAAGCTACTATTACTGCTTTGAAGAAGCTAGATCCACAAAATGTGACTACTCTTCGTCAAGTTTATAGGCAACGTCACAAACACCGGTCTACAAAGAGGGGTCCTAGAACGGACATTCGGGAGGTCTTGATATTGATTGCATCACATAATTATCTATGTTGGAGTAGAAAGATTTTGGGGTCTGATGTCGTCAGTGATATCATGTGGGCTCATCCCACTTCTATAAAGTTACTCAGGTTGTTTCCGAAAGTTCTCATTATTGACTCAACCTACAAGACCAACAGATATAACTTGCCTCTTCTACAGATTTTTGGAGTCACAAACACTGAGATAAGTTTCCATGTTGCATTTGCGTATATTGGGCAGGAGCTGCGAGGTATATTGCATTCTATTCATCCTCAGGTTTTCTTGACAGACAGAGATCTCGGTTGTATGTCTGTTATTCTTGATGTATTTCCTTCTGCTACAAATTTATTGTGTCATTGGCATGTGACAAAAAATGTCAAAGCGAAAATTAAAGAGTTGGTGCACAAGGATAGGCGGGAGGAGGTCCTCTCTCTCTGGATTTGTATTATTGATTTTGTTGATGAGTCGGAGTAAGTATCTAATCTGAAGTTTTTTGAGGCTGCTTGCTCTGATACACCTGCTCTTATTAAATATGTGTATGACACATGGTTGACACAGCACAGGGAGCGATTTATCTCAGCATGGACTAACCATATCCCACACTTGGGGAATGTGACGACCAACAGGTATTTTTCGCATTTAATATTTTTGTTTGATACTTGTTTAAAATTTGAAGATCTGTTGCTTGAATTTTTTTGACACGTGGACATAATTTTTTCGTCGATTAAAATTCTTTGATACGTGTTTATTATTTCTATCCGTTGGTTGAATTTTTTTGATACGTGGACATAATTTTTTTCGTCGATTAAAATTCTTTGATACTTGCTTATTATTTCTATCCGTTGCTTGAATTTTTTTGACACGTGGACATAATATTTTTCGTCGATTAAAATTCTTTGATACGTGTTTATTATTTCTATCTGTTGCTTGAATTTTTTTGACACGTGTACATAATTTTTTTCGTCGATTAAAATTCTTTGATACGTGTTTATTATTTCTATCCGTTGCTTGAATTTTTTTGACACTTGTTTATTATTTAAGAGCAAAATCTTTACATTGGAGTTTGAAGAGAGAGTTGAAGACTTCTAAGGGTGATTTATCTAAATGTTTCATATCTATTGATGACATGCTGACAATTCATTTTGATCAAATCATCGGGTCTTTTCAAAGAAGCATCAACAGAATTGAAGTCAAGTCCAATATTCCACTGTTTAAAAATCTTCAAGGTCTTGTTTCCTTATCTGCATTGGGGTCACATAGGGATGGCAATGGGGCGGGGGGGGGCGGGGGGGGGGGAGTACTTCCCCGCTCCCCGTCCCCGCCTCTCAAATCGTCCCCCGTCCCCATCCCTGTTCCCCGCCTCGGGGACATTTCCTCCCCCATCCCCATCCCCACGGATCTCCACGGTCCCCGCGGGGACCCCACAAGTTTATTAAAATTTAGCAAAAATATAATAAAATTAGAAAAATATATAAAAAGTAGGACTAAAATTCAAAAGTTTAACATTTTAATATAAAAAATATAAATGTTAGTCTTACTTTTATATTTTAATATTTAGAAAGTATAAAAGTTAGAACAATTTAATATTTTGTTAATATTTTTAATTAAAAACACTTATAAAAAGACTAAAAAAATTAATTACTTATAACATAATATATATCTATAATAAGAATATTTATGTAATATATTCGGGGCGGGGTCCCCACGGGGCGGGGGTATGATCCCCATCCCCATCCCCACTTTGACTGCGGGGGGATTTTCTCCCCCGTCCCCACCCCCGTGGGGAAAAATCCCCCGCCCACGGGGCCCCATTCGGGGCAGTCCCCACGGGGATCCCCACTTGCGGGTAGAAATTGCCACCCCTAGGGTCACATGGTTAAAGAGTTTGAAAGATCGAAATCTGGGGTTGGATATGACAAAGGGCGGTGTCGGTGCATTCAATGGAAGACACATATTCTTCCTTGTGCTTGTGAGATAGGTATTTTTCATGCTTCCGGTAATTTTATTCTGTTGAATGTTGTTGATGATCACTGGAAACATTTGAGTTTGGATGCAGTAGATGATAAATTCACTCAGGATAAATCATCTGGCTGTGATATTTCTTATCAGTTAGACGTTATCCAGGCAAGATTTAATAAAGTTAGTGAGGAGGAGAAATTTCTTATTAAGAGGCAACTTAATGAGATAGCATTCCCTTCTACTTCTTCAATGGTTCCACCTAAATCTAAAGTCAGAAAAAAGGTGCACCAAAGAAGAAAAAACATAAATTATTTGATGCTAAGCGTGATCCTTCTGCGTGGGAGCATGTGGATGAGAAGGTAAAAATGATTGAAGAATCCGGGGCTTCTAATTTAAAATCAACACATGTGTCTTCCAAAAATACTACACAGCGGTCTTCCAAATTATCTCAGTGTGCTTCTAGAGTATTATCACAGACAGCTGAGACTAAAATCCATTTACCGTTTCTTCCACCACACGTGCGCAGTTATGTTTAAAAAATAGTTGATGTGGTTGGTGACGGTAATTGTGGTTTTAGAGCAGTCGGGGTTGGACTTGATATGAGTGAGGATTTTTGGCCTCTGATTAGGCAATATTTAATTCCGGAAACTAAAGAAAGGGAAACAGTGTATTCAACCATGTTTGGGCAGAACAGACTGTTAGAGCTTCGCAAAGCTTTAACTATTGAATCATACGGACGTCAGCCGCCATCAAAGTGGTTTGATTTGCCAGAGATGGGGTACATGGTTGCAACCAAACTGGTTCAGTTTTATTTGAATATGAGTTTTACTTATCTGCCTTTGAGAGGTACTTATGGTTCATCTAAGTTTAAAATCATATCTGTTATGAACAAAGAAAATCTACACTGGTTGCATCTTTCGATCTCTCCCACCAGTCCGTTGTCTCCTATTGCCCCGCAGTGGTATCAACACTACTCATTAGAGTCAGCTTCATGGTTGCATCCGTATGCCGGTCGTTTTACCCTCTGGCAGTCTATGTGTCCTTCAGTGCATCGCCCCACTCCCGGTGATGCGCCTAGATGTGTCGATTTAGCCGATGATTCTATTGACTACTTATAGATTCACACCTTTTTTGTATTACACGTGTATCTATTATTACTATATCACGTTTTTGTAATTACACGTGTTTATTTTATCCAACATATCTACATCGTTGATGTTAATCAAATCACGAGGCTTCAAATTAAAACCATTGATGAAATCACAACCGTTAACAAATACAAAGCCCATCGTATATACCCTTGTGGGACATATATTCGATGCGCATTTTTAAACCCATCGTATATACGCAATATGAACATATATACGATGCCTAAAGATTGAACATCGTATATATGTCCCAAAAGAGATATATACGATTAGTGTAACTTTGTCAAAAAAAAAGGTTTTTTGAAGGGCATTTGGGAATACACTATTATGTGGGGGTATATGGGAACTTTGTGGGGGTACAAAAAAAACCCTAGTTTTTTATCCCAGACCAATCCAGAACACTGGTCTATTAAGCCGCCAATTGAGTTGGGCCAAAATTGATACCTCTAGACGGAGTTAATGTTTTGAAAGCACACCCCACCATTTTTGGCAGGCTGATAGACTCGACGAACCGAGCCTATTTTATCACCTTAAAATTGATGAATTGGTCTACTTCTGCATGTCGTGTTGGCTAACTAGGTAGACCATACTACAAAGAGAGCAACAAACACCACCCTCCCCACATTTTTTGGCAGGCTAGCAGACTAGCTCGCTGAGCCAAACACGTTTTGTCATCCTTAACAACGACATGTGACATTACAATAATCGACGAAACAACCATTTTTCGTGTAAAAATGGCAATGTCGATTCCCCCCAAAAAAAGACCTTTCACCCATATGATGGTGTGTTCTCCTTTTCCTTTGAACGAAATGAATTTGTCACCCAAACTTTAATTCATAGTTACTCATATGTGGTATCAAAACTCTTCAAAAAGGCGAGGAATTCATGAGGTAAAGTTTTTTCACTCTAGTCTAGACCCTACTAGTATATTATGGACCGCACCTTGAATCATGGGAAAGAAAAGAATAATTTGCTAAAGAGGTAGGACGGTGAACTTAATTGCTTACAATAAGTAAATTTTGTTATTAATGTTTAGGCTCAACTTTCTATTTGGAAATGGTTGATTGGCTTATGAAAGGAAAAAAAAGCATCTTTTTTAGGTAACCATAAATTACCTGCAAAGCACATTTTAGAGCTTTGACCCAACTAGATTCAACTTTTCCTTACAATAAGTAAACTAGTAGGTTTGAGGCAATTAATTAAAAAAGGATCGTGATTTAGGGGAAGCTCTGTTTTGATTTGTTTACGTAGTGGTTTCTAATCAGTTGCAAAGAAATTTAATTTGTTATCTTTTCATCACATATAGGAAATTAGGAGTCACGTGATGATGATTCCGGTAATGCCCAACCGTACTCCCTAAAAATCCCTTCATTAAATTATGAAATACTGTATGCTTAATTGTCTTTGACATAAAACTAAATTGTTGTGTCATCTCAGAGAAAATACATCATTACATGGGTATTAAGGTAATTGCTGAACTGGCCTTGCTGATTAACAACATTCAAGAGTTGATTCCTCCTTCCTCCCAGGTGCGATGGCGCCATTTTTTTCGTGAATCAAATTCTGCTGCCGACGGTATTGCTAGATTTAATCTCACCAAAAATATATTTTTTTATAAAAGAAAAATAAAACCTCACAATTTATTTTTTGTATCATTTTATAAAGAGTAGGTAGAATAAATTCTTATACACCAAAAATGTAGAA
Organism: Oxytropis ochrocephala; assembly: GCA_020916435.1. Classification (NCBI taxonomy): domain Eukaryota; kingdom Viridiplantae; phylum Streptophyta; class Magnoliopsida; order Fabales; family Fabaceae; genus Oxytropis; species Oxytropis ochrocephala. Next base: position 286,524 of record CM037091.1, on the reverse strand, counting down.
GTAGTCGTCGTTAAATTGAGAACAGAGACAACTAACAACTAACAAACTAGTAGAAATCTCCACACTACCAACGATCAATAAAGACTCAATAGAAGGAGCACACTCGTCAAACAAAATTAAGGTCTTAAATTGAGAACACAATATTAGTAAGAGCATCCACGCACAAATTAGCTTATGGATCTCTCTAACAATGTTTTCTCCCACATTATTGCTAAAAACAATACAAAACAGTGTTTCAGCATCAACCTAAACCAACAGTCCACAAAAACCTTTGTCCCTAGACAAATTCAAGCATTCCTACACCCCAAAACTTCAAAGGCACTGCAATTCTCAATATTTTTAGAACAATCACATGTCCATCAACCCATTGGTCCCGAACCAAACCACCACACCAAACCAAACCAAACCAAACCAAATGCTCACCTTGCAAACACCATCAATGTTGAGACCAATGTTTTAAAATTAGGACCGGTGACTGACTCAGTGAATGTAGCGAGTCACTGAGTCAAGGGTCGGATCGAGGGGTCAACGGTTGAATCGTGTGACCATGACCGTCGACCCGGTCCCAATTAAAAAAATCCTGACTTTTAAGGACGTATAAATTTCATACCTCTAAAATTTAATTTGCTAACATTACACATCATGCCTAAAAAAAGTCTAAAAAAACACCACAAATTTAATAGTCCCACAATGCCATCAACATATTTATAATTATTGAAATTTACATATAATCCGACTTTGAACTTTAGGTGGGTGTTTCAATTTTCAGTCTCTCTTTTACTCTTTAGATCAGTTTTTTTTTTTCTCGATAAACAATGTTTCATTGAAAAATGACACTAGCTCAAAACAAAATTACAAATTGCATATACATAGTTTTCAAAATGAGATTGAAAAAGAGACACGTCTCTTCTCATTTCTCTCAGATTTCTAATTTCGTTTTTACTTTTTACTTTTTTAAATAAACTAACTACTTAAAACGGTGTCGTTTTTTGCATTTTTGTTTTGTTTTTTTTTTAAATATGCAAAATCCAATCCAGTTTTACAAAACTCATCGGGTCAACGGTTTCCACCAAAATGGCCCGAGTATTGGCGGTTCCCACCGAGTCGCTGCATTTTCGATCCATAACATGACTCGATCCGGTGACCCCTCTGGTTCCCGGTTCGACGACCGGGCGGAGCTGGTTTTTAAATCACTAGTTGAGACTAAGTCAATGCACATCGTACATCCACCTAGAACCTAGCCACCAAAGACACCACCTTATCAAACACTAATTATAAGCTTGGCGCAAATAACCCCCCACGGATGTAGCTAGAGGTCTGATAAAGGAAGAAGCACGACCCTAATATTACACCAATCTAACCCATCTAGAGTCCAAGAGGCTTGAGAAGAAATAAACTTGATACAAAAAAAATCAACATTAATTTCAGGTTTGACCATACATGTACTCTCTCTCTCTCACATTGGTTTGGTCTCTGCTTTTACTTTTGACATTAATTGCTTAGAACTAATTCTACTGGATCTAGTGCTGCGGGTTGGCATCTGACTTAGGTCCTTTATATTTATTTCAGTATTTGACTTCTTTTTGTATTGTGACCAAGCCCACGTTGTTTGTGTGGTGTTGGTTTGCCTGTTAGGCCTTGACCTAATCCTACATTGTATCGGTTTGAGACTTGCCCTCTATCAATGAAATTGTACAATCTTGACTGAAAGAAAGAAGAAAAGCCAAAGCACATTCAAGTTTGTAATCTTCAATAGATAGTTGAGTTGAACGACGTGATCAATTGTTATTTGAAATTCTTATCGCCGGTCATCTAATCACAATCTTTTTTCAGGTGAATGAATCTTTTCCTTCCCACCTTCCTCTCCTTCACAAAATATAAGAGTGGGAGAAGAGAGAAGATACTCAAAATATAGAAAGATAATGAAGAGATGGAAGGAGAGGATCCAAATCCTTTTAAATTTGTGCCCTTAACAATAACATCAAATAAAGTAATAAACAACTGTTTCCACTTGGCCACAAAACTGTGTACTAATTGCATAAATAACCAAATACCACATATCAATATGACCCAAGCGTGTTTTCCATTTTCACTTTGGACTCGCGGATAGAAAGAGAACAATTTCAAACCCTAGCTAGCTAATTGCTGTTGCTGCTGCTCCTCCTCCTCGCCGCGCAGGGTGGGTGCACGGCACAGACTTGAAGCCCCAATTTTTTTTAGCACAAACCTAATTCGCTAGGGATCAGAATCGCAATGGGGAAGAAGAAGAAGAGGGTTGCTTCTAAGGTTTGGTGTTATTACTGCGATCGTGAATTCGATGACGAGAAGATCTTGGTCCAACATCAGAAAGCGAAGCATTTCAAGTGTCATGTCTGCCACAAGAAACTCTCCACCGCAGGCGGCATGTCCATCCATGTCCTCCAAGTCCACAAGGAATCCGTCACCAAGTATAACCCACTTTTCTCCTTCTTTATTTAGGGTTTTTAATTTTACATCTTTACTTTCTATTGGATTCAATCATATCAACAAGCTTTATGTAATTCAATTTGCGCTTAAGAATTGCCAAAATCTAGTTTCGTTTGCTTGTTTGTTTTATTGTTGCCAGTTGCCACCATCTTTACTTTTGAAATTTTAGTTAATGTTAAATTGGGAGTTAGGAGGGGAGGGTAGGTGGTGGCTTTGGGAGAGAGGGGAAGCACTCAACCTATTTAGAAGAGAGGGTAAACTTAGCGCCCCCTCCCCCCTAATCTGGGTATTTAGAAATCAAAACAGAGGTATAGTAGAGACAAATTGTGAGAAAACTGAAAAGATACACTCTGTAATACTGATTCTAATGAGAGAGAGAGATACAGAAGTGTCTACTTACTATAGTATGATCTACTTGTAAACTGACTGGAGCTGGTTACTGCTGTCAGTAACATAATCAGTTATTCTGTTACTGAAGCTGCAAAGCTAAATGCGCGGGCGCCTCTTATGTGGCTTCAGCAGAGAGTACAGGGCCCAATACACAATACTAGGGCTGGACAAAATATTTTGCCCGACCGAAGCCCGAACAAACCGTGACACAAAGTTGTTCACGGGGAGGATTAATGTGGATTAGCGGGTTATCGGATTACTAACTTGGTTTCAAGTGGATAATTATGGAGGGTGGTGGTTTGCATTAAAGCAACTCACCTGTAACCGAAACCGACCGTGAGTAATTGCTTTCTCTCATAAATAAATCATAAACGTAAGTCCAAATGGACAAGGCCCATAAAATGCTAGCCGTCCAAATCTTGTACTCCCTCTTTCCATCAAATCTAGCCGTCCAAGTCTTGTACTCCCTCTTTTCATTAAAGTAATTATTTGTAAACTCATTTACGAAACCTAGCTGTCAATACCTCTTTCAATCAAATCTAGCCGTCCAAGTCTCCGTCTTTCCATCAATTATCATCTTCTTCTCTATGTCAAAACCTAGCTGTCCAACTCTCTCCGTATCCTCTTCCTCCAAGCCAAAATCTCTTGTTCACCTCTTCATGGTGGCTGAACCATCAACAGTAAGAATCATTTGGCCTTTTTAGACCACGTTAGAGCTTCGTTTCTCCATGCTGCTGCTCTGGCTTCAAGAGCGTCATTTATATAGCCTATGCACCAGATCTAGAAATGAAGAAGAGTCATCACCATATTTTTAAAGAATGACACCAAAGTTGCAACCTTTCCCTCCATAAAGAATAAGATGTTTTGCTGTTACGCCAGATCTGGATCCAGAATCATCTATTGCATGTTCTTTTTTGCGTTTGATGTTTTTGCTTATATGTATTGTTTGGTGATTTTTAATTTCTTTGAAGTTGATGCATGTTTTAAGTTTCTGAGTTATTATTGAGTTTTTACTATTGATTTTTTCAGATGTTTTTGTTTGTAATTCTCTGGGTTTGCATATAAATTTTTTGTTTATTTCATAACCGCGTCAATTCGCCAATTCACCCACAAAACCGCCAAATCCACCGCTGCCGAAACCGAAAACCTCAAATGGTCAGAGATGGGTGACATACTACCCTCTTCGGTTTTGGTTGGATGGGGTGTTTTCAACCCGAATCTGACTTAACCGACCGATTGTCCAGCCCTACACAATACTGAACAGATGGCCCAAGGACCAACACATACAATACACACTAACACTTGTATTCCACACCCTACCCCCACCCCCACTCAGGGTGCTTTGCCCAGTGACAGCTTGTCATACACCCAGAACTTGTCTCTAGGTGTAGTGATCCGTTCAGGAGAAAGGAGCTTGGTCAGTATGTCAGTCCATTGATCAGGGCTAGAATGTGACAAACAGTGAGTGTGAGAGTTACAGCTATGCTCTCTCTCCCCTCCTCCCTCTCCGAGTTTCTCTCTTCTACATTTCTATTATGGTATTAGGGCTTTGTGAACCCAAACTGAACCAAAACTGTAATATGTCAAACTAGGCCCTAGGGGCTTGTTTGAAGCCATGAAAAGACTTGTTTAATTTGCAAACTAAGGTAGTACTTGTATTGTATCTACTACCTGGAATCCTGGTGGCTGTTGCATGTATACTTCTCCACTCAAAAGGCCATTGAGGAAGGCATTATTTATAGCTAGCTGATGAATAGGCCAGGGATGAGAGACTGCATTGGAGAGCACAGTCCTAACAGCTACAGGTTTGATGACCGCCGAAAACGTCTGTGTTATCAAAACCGGGCTGTGATGAAACCCTATGGCCACTAACCTGGCCTTATATTTGTTGGTACCGCCATCGGGGTTTTCGTGGATTCTGAAAAACCACTTACTCCCAATAGCCTGTCTATTGGGTGGCAAGGATACCAGTGGTCAAGTATTAGTTTTCAGCAGTGCGTCATATTCTGAGCGCACGGCGGCAAGCCAGTGTGAATTTGCCAGGGCCTGTTTGCCCGTAGAGGGCTCAACATGGGTCTGTAAAAAAGTTGGCTGCAACCTGGGTTTTATGATACTAGATTTGCCACAAGTTCGCGTTGGGTGACAGTTTAGGGGTTGGATTCTTGGAGCAGGAGTGGAAGAGGAAGGATGAGAGCTTGGAGCAATGGTTGAACTTGAAGCAGAAACAGTTGTGTCAGATTGGGAGGAATGAGGGAGTGTTATGAAAATTCAGTTAGAGAGGAGGAATGGTCTGAAGCAGGGGACTTCAGGAGAGCTTGGGACGGTGAAAGGATTCCAACCAGAGTCAATGCTTGTGAAAGGATTGGTAGGGGAAGCCATGGTAAGGGATTGAGAAAGCTTATGATACGATTTTAGAAATCAACACGAAGGTAAAGTAGAGGGAAACAGAGATAAAACAGAAAAGATAACAGAAGAAACTTATATAGTGTGGCTACTTGTAGCTGATACTAGATTTTATGTTAACAGCTTATGGCAACAGCTGTCAGTAACAGTAATTCTGTTACTGAAGCTGCAAGCTGAGATGCACCTTTTATGCAGGCTTCAGCAGACAGTACAAGGCCCAATGCACAATACTTTGAGCAGAGATAGCACTTACATTACATGTTTATACTTAATGATCCATTCCTAAATAGTTTTATTTATAACATAGATGAATTCTGTATGTTATGTTAGTCAAGCATCTTCGAGCCTTGATGCACAAACTTACTAATGTTTGTGTTGTTTGTTTTGTGAATGTGCTTAAAATATGGATATTACTAAACTCTCATTTTTTATTTGTTCAGGGTGCCCAATGCAAAACCTGGAAGAGACAGTACAGATATTGAAATATATGGGATGCAAGGGATTCCGCCAGATGTCTTGGCTGCTCATTATGGAGAGGAAGGTCATGTCCTGTCTGATGATTTTCTCTCACATATAATACCTCTGGTTGTTGATTAGATCATATTGATAGTTTCTTCTCAGGAAAACTTAATAGTTAATAAGTACAAAGTATAAACATCCCTAAACTTTTTTGGTTACTTTCCATTTTAATGATTTTTTGTTGTTGTCAATGAAAGTGCTTTGCTGTATAATCACACCTGATATTATGATGACTGTTATTTTCTGAATCCTTCCGTTTCTTGGTAGTGTTGATGTCAGGAGTGTTTTTTGTAGGATTTAAGATAACTTCGTAGAAATATTGTTAGTGATGGTAAAAATGTGGGATCAGACATGAATTGTTTTACTATTTTTCCTAACGGTTCTGTATCAATGCAGATGATGATGTTCCATCGAAGACAGCCAAGATGGATATCCCATCAGCCCCGCTTGTAGGTGGAATGGTGCCACCTCCTTTGGGTACAGGATATCCTCCTCGATCAACCTTAGGCACGATTCCACCAGTGTATGCTTGTTAACATTTCTTTTCATTTTAATTCTCCTATTTGAATTCTTGTTTTATTGAATATGGTAAATTTGCTAAATTCTTGCATATTTTGATATTTATAATTTGGAGTGGCACACAATATGCTCATTTACTTATCTCTTTGCTACAGTTATAACCCTGCAGTACCTGTGCCTCCTAATGCTTGGGGAGTGGCTCCACCTCGACCTCAGCAATGGTATCCCCAGCCTCCAGCTGGTTCAATTCCTCCTCCTGTCCCATACGCACAGCAACCATTATTTCCTGTGCAGAATATGAGACCACCATTTCCGACAACTACTCCAGCACTCCAAACACAGATCACTCCTCCTGGATTGCCTACATCCTCACCCTCTGTACCGGTTTCACAGCCTTTATTCCCTGTTGTTGGAAACAACCATATAACGACTCAAAGTTCACCATTTTCTGCCGCACCTCTGTCTTCAAGTATTCCATCAATAACTCCGGTGCTGTCTCCAAATGTTCCTGTCGATGCACATTTGGGTGTTAACTCTTCTATGACAAGTAGTTATCAAGCAATAGGAGTTCCAGGTGATTTTTCTTTTCTTTCCTTTATTGTATTTGTGACTGGTTCTGTGACCTAACTGCACAAGTGTGGCTGATAAAATTGAAAAACTTAACAACGAAAATTTAGTTTTTCCATCTTTGTTTGACCATGTATGATTCACGTGGGTTTCATTTCCTTCTCCCTTATAGGTGGGACAGCTAGTAACTCGCATTCCTACGCTTCTGGTCCAAATACCGGTGGTCCTTCAATAGGACCTCCCCCAGTAATCTCAAACAAAGCTCCTGCTACTCAGCCTGCCGCTAACGAAGTCTACTTAGTTTGGGATGATGAGGCGATGTCCATGGTCAGTTATATTCTTTAGAAAATGTGTTGTCTTCATTTGACTACTAATCTACTATTGTTTCTTAGTTGATAATGTTATGATGCTTGGTTGCTGTAGGAGGAGAGAAGAATGTCTTTACCAAATTATCAGGTGCATGATGAAAGTAGCCAGGTAAGTCATACTACCTCTGTAATACATGGAGTTGCTTTCACATCTAACCAGATGAGTAGGCTTTATGCTTCCTGTTTTCAGATTCAGTTGTTTACACATTGTTTCCTATTTAAAGAGGTACATACTGTATAAATTTCCAATCGTTATAAGAAAAATAAATGGCAAAGGAAATAATTATCCTTTCAATCCTCCAATTTGCTTCCCACCTGAATGGGTTTTGCATGTTTTATTTTAAATTAAATGGCCACACAGTGGCTACAAGATATGGCTCCAGTATTGTGGGCATCTAAAAGTTCAACTAGCTATTCTACTAATTCCTTTTGGTAGTTAATCATAAGTACAACAACATAATTTGTGAAGCTTGCTGCAAACAACCAACTTCGTGATCCTTCATCCCAGCATTTGTACACGATAAACGAGTATGTATATGTGATTTTTGTTGGGTTTGGTTTTACCAATATTATTCTTTCTCCACTTGCTTGATTCCAAAGTTTGGGGTTTTGGGTGGACATGATCTTACCCAACAGATTTTTGCTCATTCGTAGCATCATTACAATTTATTTTATGGAACAAGTGAATTCAGACTTGGCCCAGGTCAGCAGCTTCTTTCGCAGAGTTTGGATCTCTTGCATAGGACCATGCTCTAAAGTATTTGTTTGTTGTAATTTGTGGTCTATAATTACTTGCTGATCACTATCATCGTGTTTATCTTTCAGATGAGCTCCATTGATGCAGCCATAGACAAGAGGATACTTGAAAGCAGGTTGGCTGGTCGTATGGCATTTTAGGTCAATCTCATCTATATACACATTTCTTCAACGCAATGGGCTGAAAACAGCATTTTAGTGAAGTTTCTGACAACCAGTGTTCAAATTCCTTTATTTGGTAAAGTAACCTTGTTATTGATGCCATTCTTTGCTAAAATAGGCAATAGGCCCTTCCGGCATATTTAAATCAAAGGTTACAAAGGTTTTGAGATGCTCATCTGACAACATTTTCACTTGGGAAGTTGAGGATTTTTATTTATTTCTCCCTTTGATGTTGTTTGTAGTCAAACTTTAAGATATGATATAATTCTGTACCATTTGATGTAATCTACATTACATGTCTTGTTTTTTTTAGGAAAATTTGACTGCATTTCTTGGTCCTTGATTATATTCTTCGTTATTAGTAATCCACCTCACCAATTTTTTATCGTGTTTAAAGGAATGTAATGAAGGGATAAATTATAAACCGTTGCAAAGCATACAAAGAAGACAAAATGCATTCTTAGGATCAAAATAAGATATATTATGTGTTGCAATGGCATGTCTCAGAAATCCTCTTGATGTTGATTGTTGAGAGGCACTTGTTCTTTTGTGGAATTATATACCCATGAACGGTGTTGCTGGGAAGCTATTACAAGGAATAATATTTTCAGGATATGTTGCAATATTGTACATAGTTTTTTCTTAATTATGGATTTGGATTTAGTGTCTTTTGTAGGTGACTTTATCCTTTTTTAGGAGAGAAAAAAATAAGATAAGATGATAACGTAATTAATGAGAGTGATACACGACAAAAAAGTCAAAATGAGTGTCTTTCACATCTTAAATACAAAAATAAACATTTTTTTTCCCCACTAACAACATAGGTTTTTAATACCCCTCCATACATTGTGACATTACAACGTTTTTTTTTTAAGGAAAAATGTGTATGGTAAATGTTACCCCATTTTCAATGGGTGCCAGTCGAATCTTTTTTTGAGTGGTAGATTGGTAGCACTGCGAGAGAAACATTTCTACCAATGGGAAGCTTTCCTAAACAAAACAAATAAATAAATAGAAAAAGTTGCTAGGGTTTAACAATGCCAAAATAATGAGGGGTTGGTGCTTGGAATGTTAGTTGTATTGTAATTACCAAACAATTGGTGGCTAGTTAGAATAAACTCCACGTGACGACATGGCCGATTGCTTTCACGTTGGTTATGGCCTCTTTAAAACGGCACACCAAAGTCACAGTCATCACTTAATAATGCTACTTCAGATTTCCTATTCATGTCTTCACATTTATGTGGTTCTTTTCGAACGAACCTATGATCCTACAAGGTTTAGGTTCCTAAATCATGGAATTTTATATTGATTTCATCACATCCGAATCGAATATTGCGGCTAAAACCAGAAGAAAAATATTCTTATACTTTCAAAACTTCACTTTCATACAAATTACTACTAACCGTCACTTTCAATTTCAGGAGTGAGTGATTCAATTAATTTGTGATATGCTTAACAAAGACGCTCTAGACTCTGATTCACACATGACCTCCATGGAGCCTTTGCTCCAAGCAATTTCCAATTCGTATGAAATTGCTTGCAACTCAATCCTATCAACATTCAAATTCACCACATTCTCGGTGGGAAGAGGATACTAAAGAGTTTGGATCTTCACAAGTACTTGTGGGACAATTTTGGAGAGAGAGTGACATAAACCAAAAGATAATACTATTTATTATTATATTTGTATGTGTCAATTTCTCTGCGAAATTGTTCCACTGGTACTTGTGAGGATCCACACTCGATACCAAGCCACTAGCATTTTAGCTCTTTTTTTTTTACGCAGCATTTTAGCTCTTCTTAGGCTATGTTTGGTACCAACTTACACTGCATTTGACTAATGGATGACGAATTTTAAAAAAAATATGCGTTTGACAATATTAGTGTATAGTGTGTTTTGGGTAGTTTATAGCATTTTTTCAAAAGGTACTTAGAAATATCATTTGAGTTTGTAGCTTTTTTTTTTGTTCAAAAAGAGTTTGTAGCTTATAGTGCATCGTTTTTATTAATTTTCATCTCTATCTTCCATTGCGCAACGTCATTTCTGTTAGTCTTTTTTGTTTTTTCACTGTGACCTGCTCCCTCACTGAATTCTCGACAAAAACACTTGCAAATTGCAATCAATTATTTTTTTTTCTATCATTATCTTTTCTTCTACTTTCTTTTTTAATCCTTATCACCAACAGTTTTTTTACTTTTCCTCAAAACTACTCTTTTTGCCATTTTTGCGTCAACCGTTTCATGCACGAATCTAATATATATATATATATATATATATGCGATTGCTAACGTATTCTTACTTGATTTTTAGCAGAAATATGTTAGCAATCTACATTTTTTTTGATATGAACTAACCTTTTAGATAATGACTTAAATGAATGAGTATTAATCTAATTTACTTTTTTTGATTTTTTTTTATTAATTCTCTCTCACTCATTGTAATTAATGTGAATATTCTCTTTCCTCATAATTAATGTTTTTTTTGGTTACTCATAATTAATGTTTTTTTGATTAAAAACTTACATAAAATTTGCTAAATAATAAAATTTATTGAAGTATAAGAATTCTTAATAACTAACAAAATAAAGAGTATTTAAGAAGTTATATCTAGAATCTAAATAAAATAAAATATAAAATATATAAAATTCTCAACAAGTGGTGTAAAAGCCTATTTTTTGTTCAATATATCAAAGCATCTTATACATTTTATTTTGTTCATTAATTGGGACGTGAGATTTTCACACTTGAGATACTCAACATATCTACTTTAAAAATAAGTTTTAATTTTATTTTGATTTAATTACTGTTTTGGTTCCACTATTATGACCAATTCACAAATTTAGTCCCCAAACTTTTTTTTTCCACAAATTTAGTCCCGCAATTTTCCTAATTTCTAAAATCAATGTCCCTTCCCAATTCGGTCAAACATTTTGTTGACTTGTCACTCACTAATCTTACGTGGAATGACACGCAGGTTTGCCGGGTTGGATTTTAAAATTAAAAATCTTACTTTTTTGTTTAAATTATGAAAGTTATTTTTGTCTTTTCAAAAGAAGTAGCATTTCTCTCCTCTCTTTCTATCCGACGAAATCAAGAGACGCATCTCTCTCTCCTCTTTCCCTTAAACCAAACAACATCCCTAATCTACTCTATTTCTGACATTTCTCTCTCTTCTCTTTCTCTCACCTCTTACTCTCTTCCCTCTTTTTATTCTAAACCAAACACAACCTTTAGAAAAAAAATGTACGACGAGTCCCTTTACATTATGCATTTCTCCTAGACTAGTTTAATCATCTCTCACACCTATATTAACGTTCTTTGAAGTAGTTAGAAAACTCATAACTAAAGAACAAATTTCTTTCTTAAATGTAATCGTTTGAAGAAATGTATCAAAGGTCTAAGCTTTAGCTGACCCCTCGGCTAAATAAGAGTTTAACAACACAAATAAAAGTTAAAAATAAATACTAAGATATGATTATTTTTCTTGACTCACAAAGATATGATTTGTTAATACAGTTATGTGAGAAATACCGATTCCTTCCTTTATTATAAGAATTAAAGTGCTTTATTTTTTCTTCCTAAATAAAAAAAAATTATTTTCTTTTCTATTATAATTAGTTGACATTTTCAAATTCAAAAAGATATGAAAGACCATTTGCTCCATTTTTTTAAATTCTTAGTTATCATGAGAAAAAGTTGACATTTTCAAATTCAAAAAGATATGAAAGACCATTTTATTCATTTAATATAAATGAAACTTTTGAAACTCACATTTCTTTTTATTGATTCCTTAACTAATGGCGTTTAGAGACATTCTTTATTCACAAAAAACATATTTTAATATAAAATATTCACAAAAGACATTTTTAATATCAAATACACTCCTTTCGATCTTAATCATAAGAAAAAAAATTACTTAAATTCGTTAGAGTCAAATATAAGCATATTTCACAAACATGGTTCTATTTAATGTCGTTATTTTAAAACTTGGGGTGAGAATAGGACACCCTGATTGATAGGGTCTTTGGCCAGCCTACGTCAGGTCGGCAAACCCAACTTTAAACATATAAAGGTTAGTTTAAAAGTCTTTACCTAAAAAGGTCAGATTACAGGCTATTAATTTTTTTTTAGGTCTAACAGGATGACTTATTTAAGTAAAGATAAATAACATTATTATTATTATTCTATTAAATTTTGTACAATGTCAAATTATAAATTTACTCTAAAATTTTCAGAAATGTCTTCTAAAAAAATAAATAAAAAAATTCACAAAGGTCGAATTAGCTCTAAAATCCAGCATGGAATTGATGGAAGAGGCAATATGATGATGAAAGCCAGGTCATTTAATAAGTTCACATGCAATAAGCACCACACACACACCTCCGTTAGACAGAGACGTGTTTGGTTGTTTCAGGCTCCACCGCACTTAATATTGGTAGTTGAATCTCCTTAATTGCTTCACTAACTTTCTTCTACTACCAACCATTTAATGTTACCCGTTTCCTTTACTTTCAGACTATGCTATTTAATACATACATGGACCACATTACCCTCTGCCACTCTTCTTGTTCCTGTTCCTGACATGTCACACACCAGTCACGGATAAACGTCTTTATTTTCATTTCATTTCATTTCATCACTGATGGATTATACTTTATAGTTACACGTTGAGATGAGATACCCAAGTCAATACTTATTGCAATTCCAATAACATAACATAACATAACCCCCGAACTCAAATGGCTTCTCCATCTTCTTCTTCTTCTTCTTCCAAATCACCCCCTTTAATTTCTTCTCGCCACTCTCCACAATTCACACCAGTTAGTACTTCACACCATTTTCTCTCTATCTTAATTTTTATATACTATGATTTTAATTTATTTAATTAATATATATTATTATTATTGCAGATTCAAGAGGAGCATGAATTTGATGAGTATAGTGAAAACAGAAGCAGAAGCCAAAGCCAAAGCCAAAGCAGAAGAACAACACCAAGAAGTGCTTCTTCAACTCTCACTCCAAATCACCACCACCCTCCAACACCTATCATCAACAAAAACACCTCCAAATCAAATCACAAAAAGAAAAGATCAGAAACAGAATTTGAAGATGGTTCTGTTTCTTGCAACAAATGTAGACCACATTCTCGTGACAAAATCTTCATCCTTCCTTTTGATCATAATAATCACCAAAAGCACTCATCTTTATTAGCTTCTCCAAATGGGATTTTCAAATCCATTGTTTCAAAATTAACTCGCAAAAGTCCCATGTCAACAACCTCTTCAACCAACATCAATGATAATCTTTCTCTCTCTTCATCTAGAGAAGAACAATGGAAAATAGCTGTTGCTGAACTGTCTCATAAGTTAGTTCATACAACAAGAAAAAGAGATGAAGCTCTTCAAGAAGCTTCTAGACTCATGCATTCTATGTCTGAGTTAGAGAAGAAACTCAATAAACTTGAGTTATATTGTCACACTTTGAAATCCGGGTTAGAAAATTGCAGCAGCAACAACAACAACAACATTAGTTTACAAAAATTGCATGATGTTCGAGACACCGACAACATCGTACAACATTTCTTAGTGTCTGTCTCAGAAGCAAGATCAAGTGTTAGACTTCTAAGTCGCTCACTCACAATGCAATTGAGACACACTGGTAACAAAGTGTTTGAGAAAGTTTCTTTACTTTTACAACCTTATGATATAAAACTTTCATTTTCAAAGAATCCAAGGAGTTTGCTTTTTTACTTAGAAGCACTTTTGAACAAAACATTCTTTGAGGATTTTGAGTCAATAGGGTTTCAAAAGAATGGTTGCAATAAGATACTTAACCCAATGGAAAGGTGTGAAGCTAGTTTTGTATCATTCAACATGATTCGTGGATTGACTTGGGAAGAGGTTTTAAGCAAAGGAACAAGACATTTTAGTGAAGATTTTAGTAGATTTTGTGATAGGAAAATGAGTGAAATTGTGTCTATGTTGGGTTGGAATAGAGCTTGGCCTGAACCATTATTACAAGCATTTTTTGCTGCTTCTAAAAGTGTTTGGATGGTTCATTTGTTAGCTAATTCAGTTCATCCAAGTTTACCAATTTTTAGAGTGGACAAAGGTGTGTCCTTTGATTCTCTTTACATGGAAGATATGGGTGGGGACAAGTCTTCTAGGTTGGTCCCTAGTATGGTCAGAATTATGGTTGCGCCAGGGTTTTATGTCTATGGTAGTGCTGTCAAATGCAAAGTACTTTGCAGATACTTGAGCAATTCCAACAACAACAACAACAACCTCACTTTTGGTAACAAGGAACACAAAGGTTTAACTCCATCACCTTAACCTCAATCCCAATCCCAAGGTATTAATCAAAATTCGCAACCGCCAACCGTGTTTCATGTTACATTACTCGTATTTAATCACAATTCTCTGCAATATCAAGAATTGCGATATTTGCATATGTAATCCTGTTTCAGGTTACATTAGTCGCATTTAATCACTATTCTCTGCAATATCAAGAATTGCGATATTTGCAATGCAATCTTGTTTCAGGTTGCATTAGTCGCATTTAATCACAATTCTATGTAATATCAAGAATTGAGATATTTGTGATGCCATTGTGTTTGCATTAGTCGCATTTAATCACAATTCTCTGCAATATCAAGAATTGCTATATTTGGTTTGCACAATGTTAATTAATGTATATTATATTTGTGGATGATGAGTTGTTTTAGTTGGATTTTTGTTTGAACTTGAGTGAATATGTTATGTAGTGCAATAGGCATGTTTGATGCTTGGGATGTTTTTGTTGGTATATATATTGAGATTTTTGGGTCAACGTAACAATTTGGATTTTTATGGTTTTCCCTTTTGTTTTATATTCTGTCTAGTCTATTTGAAGTTATCATGGTTGTTTTTGTTTTTGTAACACAAATATCTGATTTTTTTTTACTTTTAGGAACTTAATAATATTTTGATTTTCAGATTCTGATGGGTCCTAAAGCATGTGGATTGTGGTCAGAGATAATTATGGACTTGTGAAAGGAGTGAAAAAAACATATACATAGGACAGAAATTAAACCTTTTTTGTACTAAGATGCTTATCTTGTGAAACATTTTTTTGAATCTTATATTAGCTTTTCATTATCAATACTAAGTCTTGATTCCTCAGTTCAGGAAGCGTTGTAAATAAAAATATGTAAATTAAGTTTAAGGAGGTTGACTTTTGGATGATTGCATTGCAAGAGCTTAAATATGATTATTTTTTTTCCAACTAGTGTGGTTTCCCAATTGCCAAATCATACAAATGCTTTTTAAATTGCTAACCAAACCACAACTTTTTTAATAAAAAAAAAGGCATAACCCTTGTTGGTGCGAAAATGTTAAATTGATCAAAGATATAAGTATTTTATATTTGCTTTTTGCTTTTTTTTTATTTAATAGTTTGAATGACGTGATTCAAGATTATTGGTTTACTAAGTTAGAAGATAACATGATAAACTATGTCGTTTTTTATTCAGTAATGCTATTTGGACAAACATTATTGTACAAAAGTAGACAAATACTGATTTTATACTGTAGGACCCACCAATACTAAGGTACTAAGGTGTAGTATCGGTTCGGTATCTTAGTATAGTATATGTTTTTTAAAAATTTGAAAAAATACACACGGTACTAGAAGGTAGTATCAGTTCGGTATCTTAGTACAACACCTATTTGTTTTCAAAATTTGAAAAAACAGGTATAATACTAGTTCAATACCTTAGTACAATACCTTTTTTTTTACAGAAAATAGAGAAGGTGGTGGTGGTTACAAAGAGGTTATGGTCGAGGGAGGTGGTGGTGGTGGTGGTGAAGGAGAAGAAGAGAGGGGTGAAAGAAGTGGTTGTGGTGGTGGTGGTGAGAGGGAGTGGGAAGGTTTTTTTCGATAAGTGAGGGAGTGGGAAGGTGAAAGAGAGAGGGGTGTGTGGGAGTGATGGGGGTAGGAGTAGTTTGGGGATTCTTTTAAAAATTGGGAGTGTTTGCGAGTAGGAGAGGGAGTGTAATAAGAATGGGCCTTACTATTACTTGAAACACCTTGAGCCTATCGTGTGTTGTATTTCTTTTCGGGCCCATGTTTTTCCCAACCCCCTCCTGCTCACCACACACCCCCAAACCTCAAATATTTCAATTTTACTCTCACGTGCAACGTTCATGGACGACGTATTTTCCAGAGGTTCGGTTGCCTCCCACCGAACTGGTACGACTACCTCCAATCGAACCAAACGTGATTCTAGAAAAAAAATAACACGAATACAGTAACAAACAACAACCAAAATGTAAAACGATTGGTAGAGATAAAACCTTTTTATGGTTGGCAATGTTGAGAAGATGATTAGAAGGTTAATGAAGTAGTTATCGTGAATAATGTTAGGAGTGAAGAGATGGGAGGTGTGGGGTGTTTGAGGGGAGTGTGTGATGTTGGAGGAGAAGGAGAGAGATACAGGATAGGAATTAGGAAATGTTTTAAATTGGTATGATTATTTTGATAAATTCATAGGGTCAGGGGGTATGTGAGGAGTAGGAGGGGAGTGGGGAAAACACGGGCCTTCTTCTCGCCGTGCTCATTTTTCCAACAAGATCTGACAGCGGTATATAATTATTGTTGGCCTCTCATTTACACCCTCCAATTTTTTTGATTTCTACTTCTCCTCCATAAGCTCGATAGTGTCATCGTCCAATCTTTCATGTTCTCAATTGAAATATGTTATCAAATATTGGAGAATGTCTCCTTACAAATCAATGTATATCCACGCGCAACTAAGAACCAATGCCTTCATATTGAGATTGAGTGTTAGACTCATTAAAAACTAAGAATTTATCATCATTTTTTTTAAATCAATGTATATCCACGCGCACTATTGAAACTAATCTATCGAGGTAACATAGATTCATTTAAGAAGTTGACAACTCCCAATAGATATTTTTCCATACGCATTTACGAGAGATTGAACCTTGGACCAAATAGTTATGATAATTCGTATATGGGATAATAATTCGTTTGTGCTTTCTACATCAATTCATGCTTGTCATGTTTCATCTTTCATCATTAAAAAAAAAAAAACATTTTCTACCTCTGTTTATCACAAAATAACAATATTTTTCAATCATAAAAAATAATTTTTTTTCTTGCCAATAACAGATAGCAATCAATCATAATAGAAGCTAACTCATATTTTTTTGTAATGATAAAAAACCAAATAACATTTTACCCCACAATAATTTGGTACACCTTTTTTATTTGCAGGAAGCATTTTACCAACAAATTGGTAATCAAAAGTATAAAGTTGAATTTTAATAAGTTAGGGATATAATTAAATACAGAAAAAGTTGACTTTAAGAGAATAATTAAATACACATAAAGTAATTTAAAAAAAAATTATAATAATTTTCTATTATAAAAATATAATTGACTTATGTTTGCCACTAACTGAACTTTTTGGTTCTATCCCTAGTAGCTAGTAGTATATCCTTGAGGATATGTAAATGTACTTTTTTTCATAAATTTTCAAAGAGTCTTATTTGAGCGAGTTTTGCTTTATTAGTCTCTGAAAATTGTTTTATAAAATAATTTTAAAAATAATTATGATTTGTTTTGATTTTCTAGTTTTACAAGCCAAAAAAAAAGTAAGAAACAATTTTATAAAACAGTCTACGAAACAAGTTAAATTTTCAGTTTATAAACTCTTAAAAACTGAACAATTTTTTTTCAAAATTCTATTAAATGTATTCTTTGCTTTAGAGTTTAGACTGAGATTTATTAGACAAAAGAAAGGAGTAATTACCAAATTACTTATGATATATAATATAGCACCCTTATTAAACAAAGAAAGAAAAGATTAAGCATAAATACATTATTTAAAAAGTAGCAACAGATTTTTTCAAGAAAAATTAAGTTTAAGACAATTTATTTTTTTTTATGCAGAAAGTTTATAAAAACTCAATCATAAAATAATCCCAAAGAAAATAATATAATTTATGTGTGTATATAATGACAATAAATTAAAGTTTAATCCATGGCCCTGTTTGGCCTTCTTTTTTGCTTTTTCAATCAACAATCACCCAAAAAATAAGGCATAAGTGGTAAAAAATAAATCTTTCATTGAAAACTTTAAGGCACCAGGTATATGGGTCATCTTTCTTGTATATTATTCATATAACTCATTCATAATTGATGTGCGACTAACCACTCACACTTGAATTTTCAACAGTATTGACCACCTCGTACTAGTATAACACAAGGAACCGCCCCTATCGCAAGGAATGACAAAATAAAAGGAACGTATATCTAACCTCATTTTTTTTTTTTTGGTGACATAACAGGGCAAAAGCCCAAACAAACAAAACTAGGCCACTATTGGCCCAAGACCTTCTGCCTTCTCATTGTCTAACAAAGTGACAATGTGAGCAGGAGCCAAATTGTAAATATTACAAATAAGAGGGTTAAAACAGTAAGAAGCTAAATGGTCAGCTACCATATTGAATATTCTGGGGATGTGAAACCATCTAACATCACAATTGCCATTAATACGATCCCAAATTTCTCTCACCAGCACATGGGCAGAAGGAGAAATAGTCTCCCTAATCATCAAGAGAGCTTCAATTGAATCAGAGCAAATCACCAAATTATTGAAACCATGATCCAAACCAATGTTGATTCCATTCAAAATACCCCATAATTCACTCTCCAACGAAGAAGAAGAAGAAGGCAGACCCCGCGTGAATGCCAAGAGGAAATGGCTGTGCTTACTCCTGAAGATTCCACCACAACCAGCCTGACGCCCAGCATTCTTCACGGATCCATCACAGTGAAGCAAAACGAAGCCATCAGGAACTTCAATTACCCCATGTAAGCCCAAATCCATCTTAATATCTCTCTGGATAATAGTAGAGTTTAACTGCATAGCATTCTTGATGCCATCAACAGTGTATTGGATTTTAACAGTGATCTCGTGTATAGAAAGGATCTTACGCGAGAACACCAAATCGTTCCTCGCACGCCAAATCCAATCCAAGGTAACCCCAAATCTTAAACTCCCAACATCCAGCAGATTTCCTCTTTTATTATGTTTCAGATTCATGTAGAGCCATTGATCCCAATCATTCTCTCCCCAGAACGAATAGTCAGCAGCAATTGAAGAGGACGACCAGATACGGGAGGCACGGTTGCAGTCTCTAAACAGATGCAGAAGGGATTCATCGTGTTCAACACAAAAAGGACAAGCAGTATCCACAGAGATATGTCTTCTGTAGCGTTCAACATTGGTAAGAATAGCACTGTGTCCTAATTTCCATAATAAATGCTTAATACGTTCCGTACCTTTCCAATTCCAAATTACCTGAAACAACTTTGAATTTCTATGAGGTTGGCTACCATGGAGTTCCTGATAAGCAGATCTAGTAGAGAAGATTCCATCAGCAGCACCATTCCATCTATATCTGTCAGGCTGCCTCACAACCAGAGGCTCAGGTAAAACAATAATCTTCTGAATAATCACTCTAGGTAAATAGAGATGCATTTTAGGCACATCCCAGGCCCCACAATTATTCACAAAATCACTGGCTTTGTTTGTAAGGTTGATCTGCTCCATATGAGTAGAATAATTAATAAGGGATTTGTCAAGGTTAGGGATCCACAGATCACTCCAAAACCTTATATCTTCCCCATTTCCAAGGTCCCAAGTAAGCAAATTGCGAAAGGAATCCCAATTTTGGCAAATACCATGCCAGATATTAGAGCAAGAGTTATTAGATTTGACCTTTGGAAAACCATCAGAACCACATTTATACTTGCCCCTTAGCAGTTGAACCCAAAGAGACTCCACATTCGTGCACAACTCCCAGTTGATCTTTAGCATGAAGGAATCATTAGCAATTCTAGAATCTCTGAGACCCAAACCCCCTTCCTTCTTACTCTGACAGATCTGATTCCAATTAATCAGATGCATATGCTTGGTGTCTTGATCATCACCCCAAATAAAACTTCTACACAATTGGTCAATTTTATCACAAATACCCTTAGGTAACATAGTAGACTGCATAGTGTAAGTAGGAATAGCTTGGATGACAGACTTAGCCAAGGTGACTCTCCCAGCAAAAGAAAGAGCTTTAGCCTTCCAACTACTAAGTCTCTGGCTCACTTTATCAATAATGAATTTAAAAGTATTAAGACTCACTCTCTGATGGAAAAGAGGAATCCCAAGATACTTTCCCAAATCATCAGTCATTTGGAAACCCAATTCCTGACAGATAAACCCACGGTTTTGTCTAGTCACATTTCTAGAGAAGAACACTCTAGTTTTCTCCATACTCACCTTTTGCCCAGAGCAGGAGCAAAATTTGTTTAAAATACCCAAGATCAGTCTAGCTTGATCGATATTAGCCTCAGCAAACAAAATCAGATCATCAGCAAAAGCAAGGTGGGATATTTTAGGGCATCTCGGGCTAATTTGGACTGGTTTCCAATCACCTGAGCCAACATCATGTTCAATAAGGTGAAACAACCTCTCTATACACAAAACAAATAAGTAAGGTGATATGGGATCACCTTGCCTTATTCCTCTTTTAGGTTCAAATTGTTCTAAAGCTTCCCCATTCCATAAGACTTGCATTCTAGTGGTGGAGATACAATACCAAAGAACTTGAATAATATCAGGAGGAAAACCAATATCTTCCAAAGTCTCTTTAATGAAGTTCCAATTTAACCTATCATAAGCCTTTTCCAAATCAATCTTGATAGCCATCCATCCTTTCTTACCAGTCTTTTTCCTCATAGAGTGCACAATTTCTTGGGCAACAATCACATTATCTCTACTTTGCCTTCTAGGCACAAAGGAGCACTGAGCAGGGCCAATAAGGTCAGGCAAATAACCCCTAATTCTCTGGGCCATAATCTTTGTAATAGTTTTATAGGAAACATTGCAGAGGCCAATAGGACGAAATTGCTTCATACAAGTCACATTATCAACTTTAGGAATTAAGGAAATCAGAGTTTCATTAATTTCCTTAATTCTCCAAGGCTCCCTAATCATGTCTCTAATCAAGTGACAATAATCATCCCCAATAGTATCCCATTGACTTTGGAAGAACACCGCTTGAAAGCCATCAGGCCCAGGGGCCTTAAACGCACCTATATTCTTGATAGTAGAGTGAATTTCCTCATCAGTAAAAGGTCTAGACAAATCACCAAGCATACTGGGATTAATAGAAGGAAATCTTCCAACCAAGCATTCAGAGGATAAGACCTCCTCATGATTAAAGAGATTTCTAAAGAACTCAGTAGCCATAATTTCAAGCTCACTAGAGTTAGAGATCCAATCACCTTGGTCATTTTGAAGGGACTTTACAAAATTCTTCCTTCTTCTAATAGTAGTAACACCGTGGAAGTATTTTGTATTTTTATCCCCAAATTCAATCCATTTAGCACGAGACTTTTGGAACCAGATAACCTCTTCCATTTGAAGAATACCCTCATATTCTTTCCATCTAGTATGTTGTAAACTAGACAAGTTTTGATTAGGACCTCTTGCTAGTTGATGTTCAATTCTGCCCAGATCTTTCAACAGCTTCTTTTTCCTAGCAAAAATGTTACCAAAAGTGCTATAATTCCATTCTTTAAGAAGACCCTGCATACCTTTCAACTTCAGATTTAAATTAGATCCATTGTTCTCCCAATAATCCGCAACAATCTCCTTGAAATTAGGGTGAGAAAGCCAAACAGCTTCAAACCTAAATGGACGACGATGACGATTAGGGGGAGGTTCAATATCAAACTTCACCCATAGGGGAGTATGGTCAGATTTGAGTTTAGGAAGATGGAAGAGCTCAGCTTCCTCAAACTCCATCCTCCAACTAAGGTTAAACAATAATCTATCCAACTTCTTGGCCGTATCCCCTTTATACCAAGAGAACGGAGAACCATTGTGAGGGCTCACCATCAACTGACAATGATCAATAGTGTCAATCAACCCCTGATCATGTCTCATAGGTGAGGAGAGTAAAGGGCCTCTTCTATCAGCATCAGACACTGTAGCATTGACATCACCAACAATAGCCCAAGCACCAGTTATAGAGTCATTGATCTCAAGAATAGAGTCCCACAAACCCTGTCTAGGAGCATAATGTGGACTCCCATACACAGCAGTAAGAAACCAAGGACTCTCATGATCCCTATTAACTTTCATATGAATAAATTGGAATGAAGAGGAGATAACCTGGACATTCCACACCGTAGAGTCCCACAGACACCAAAGACCCCCAGATTGCCCACGGGCTTCCTCAATGTATTGGCTATCAAAGCCAATTCTTCTAATAATTTTCTGAGCAGCAGTACCACTCATATGAGTTTCCATTAGAATAAACATAGAAGCACGATATTCTCTTCTAAGATCTCTAATAAGACCAACGAATCCTCTAGAAGCAGTGCCTCTACAATTCCAACTCACAATATTCATTGACTAACTTGTGAGTTGTGTGGGGTCTCAACCACCCCAGGGATATCCATAGGAACAATTTCCTGATCCATACTAGCAATCACATCAACGCTAGTCTCCATAGGGGAACAATCCCCAATATTGGAAGGTTGAACAATGACACTATTCTCAGCAATAGATCTGTGACTTAGCTCTTTAGCTCTGGTAATATTCTGCTCATCAACTACCACTAAGGCTTTCCTTAACGGATCTTCATTCTTGAATTTCTTTAACAGAGATTCCCCTCTAGATTTATACATAGTTCTCATGTATTCAAGCATGGCTTGTTCCTCCACACTACTCATAATATTGGAACTAGTACTTGCCTCTGTTGGAGTTGGGAATTTGTTATCTTTTCTCACAATAGGAATTATAGGACTACCTTTATCTTTCTCCTTAGATGAGGATTTAATTGAGTTGGATTTAGTAGATTTGGCATTACTCACCAAGTTACTGCCACCTTTTGTTCTAGCTTGTTGAGGATTTTTCCCCCCCATAGGATTACGAACCTTATGCTTCAAAGGTTTGTCCGGATTATCTGTAATAGGCACAGAATCTTTAATTTTCTCTCCTTGCTCCATGTGAACATTATCATAAATAGGCATCTGCACCTGAGCATCTTGTTTGGGCCCCTCATGGACCTTGTCTTTGATTCTAATAGGTTGTTCCTTGTATTTCATAACCACAGGTTGTTTATTCTTTCCTCCCTTTTGAGCCTGTTTATTTTTCTTTACCACGTATTTAGGAATATTCCAAGGTCCTATATCTCTTTCCTCATTTGTATCTTCCATAGATGCAATAACCGTAGCCTTAGCAATAGGATCCATATTCTGCACTGCAGGAGTATTCACACTAGCATTAGGAATTACAACTTCAGCTGTCATCACAGTATCTCTATGAGCCACAATAGGTTCAGAATCAACCTCCAACAACTCTCTACAGTTGTCTTTTTTGTGACCATACTTCCCACATCTAAAACAAATAGAATGGAGCCCTTCATATTCTAGAAACAACTTCATTCCTTTAATAGTAATGTGTGAGTCTAGAGGTTGATCCAAATTCAATTCCACGCAAATACGAGCAAATTTACCTCTGTCCTGTAATGATGAACGGTTATCTACCTTCAGCATTATACCTAGGGCAGATCCTATCTTCCAAAGAAAATAGTCATTGCAATACTCAATAGGTAATTTAGGAATTCTAATCCAAACGGCTACCCTTTGAGAGATGGAGGCAGTTAAGGAGAACATAGGTCTCCATCTTTGAACAATGAGATAGTGGTCAGCAATTTTCCAAGGGCCCTCAAATAGGGCATGCCTATAATCTTCCATAGAAGATATTTGAGCAAGGTAGAAATCATCTGCTAAATCAATTAGTTTGAAGGAGCCCTCCTTCACCCAAAGGCGCCTGAGTCTATTCTCAAGTAACTTGTAGTTAACTTTTTTCCCCAATACTTTCACGATTAGAGTGTTCTTCCAAGGTTTATGAAGAGCAAGTGTCTCTTCCTCGGAGACAGAAATAGCAGGATTAGCTTTCCTAGGTTTATTTAGTTTCGCTTCCATTTCTTCAGGGTCTTCATACCTCATGTCTTCAGGCAATTCAGGCTTCAATAAATCGCCCCAACATTCATCTTCAAACATCTGATCTTCCTCAGGTGTAATAAGCGCCTCCTTGAAAGATTTCAAGGTATCAGGTTGTTCACCAGAACAGGGCACAGTAACTAATGAAACATTGTCTGGCATCTCTATTTCATTACTTATTTCAGCTATCCCTTCATTGTTAAGCTTACTCTTTTTCAAATCTCTGTGCAGGTCCTTCTTGCTACCGGAAGGAGGAACTGACAGCGTGCAGTTCACCGGCGAATGAGTTCTTGAAGTAACTGTTATGTTTATAGGCGTAGACATTTGCCCTAGCAGAGCAATTAAAAACGCAAAGCGTATATCTAACCTCATAGCTTCATGTAGTATAACAAAATTTATATCCAAAAAATCATGGATTCAAGTTCTCGTTAATTTCTTTGAGGTGAAGTAAATGTAGATTCATGTATCATCTCCTCACCCCATAAATAAATAAATAAATAAATAAATAGGAATGTGTTTCTCTCTTTTTTTTTTATGCACTATCGTATACGATCTTGTAGTTTTTTGGTGTTTGATTAAATCCATTAATTATAAACTCCTCTAAACGATCATTATTATTTTTTTAAAACGCACTAAGCCAAGCTCTGAAAATATTTTGACTGATATGGAAAAAGCTAACTGTTCATGCAAGAAAACTTTTCCACACAAGACCAAGCTAAATATATGAGAAGTGGAGAAGAATCCTAGGTCCTTTTCTCTATATACTATATATTAAATATAATTATGATTATACCTCTCTTTTTTTTTTTGACAGTATTATATCTCTTCTTTTTTTATGGGTCTGAGAAGTGAGAAGATATGTTGCAAAGGTATGGAATGAGCCTTGATTTGCCTTCATTTGAAATGTCGCATTTTCTATGGTGTTTGCTTTTACCACACTCCCTCCTACTCAAAACACATCCCATAAGAGTGTGAAAAGACCAAAAAGCCAGCAAAAACCTCTTTTTTTCACGAAATTTCACATGTTCGAACACGGGCCTTCGAACAGGTTCGAATGACATCGTTCGTGTGTGTTAAATCTTGACTTCACACCCTTTTGTGCGTAGTTTCATCTATTCGAACGAGGTCATGCGAACAGATTCGCATGAGGGTGTTCGAACACCCTATTTTCTTACAAAAAATGGACTCTCACACCACATTCACCTTTTTTACCTGTTCGGTTGACCTCAACAGAATATATTCGGTTGCCCATCCCCGAATCGGTAAAAACATGCACTCTACTTAAGGGTATTTTTGGAATATTTGGAGTTAAGGGATGTGAAAGAGTAGGAGGGGGTATGGGAAAAGCAAACGCCTTTTCTATTTTCCATGATCATTAGGACTCTGGTAATTGTTTTGGCCCGTTATTTCTTATACCCCACAGTTAATCTCTATAGTCTCCACGTTTTTATTTAATACTATTTTTACTCTTATCGAAACTACGACTTTTGAATTTATGTATTACAAACATAATTATGGAATGTATTATTTAATTCTAGATTTATGTTTTTAACATAAATTTGAAATTAAATAATACATTCTGGAATTACGTAATAATACATAAATCCGGAATGTACTTATTAATTTTAGGGATGAAAAAATAATTACAATTTATGTATTAATACATAAATCCGAACAAATTAAAAAAATGTGAATTCTGAATTTACATTTTAGGTAAATCTATAAATCCCCAAAATCCAACGTCTCTGCTGTAAATATGAATGAAATTTGGGCTCGGGTTAAAAAATAAGGTCGTAATTTTTTCAACAACATGTGGCTGGCCCAATATAAAACAATTACGACCTTGGGCCACATGTAGGGCTGGAAATGAGTCGAGCTGAGTCGAACTTGGTTCAACTCGGCTCGACTTGATAAGAATCAGCTCATCTCGTAGCTCGACTCGAGTTCGACATGACCCTTTTTCTCAGTTCAGCTCGACTCGACTCAAGCTTGCGAGCAGCTCGGTTCAGCTCGTGAGCTCGACTCGTGGGAATAAAAAGTTAAAAAAAATCTACTTTTTTGTAAAAAAAAACAGAAAATTCTAGATTTTTGGCATTTTAAAATAACACAAGGTCTACAAAAAAAAATATCGAACCCTTAAACCTAAGGTCTACATGTTTTGAGTATATTGAAATATATTAAAAAAAAAAGTATGTGAGTTATTAGATCCACATGCTAGATAAGTTTTAGCCAATATAAAACTACAATTTTCTGTAAGTAACATGTATCTAATCATGTATTGAGGAGAGAGATAGAGAGATTAATTTCCTTTATATAAAGTTATATATATATAAAAACAAAAAAACAAAAAGAGACAACAAGTTATAGTTTATCGTTAAAATAACTGTTGGTGCATTGGACCTTAAAAAAATTCTGTTGGTGCATTACATTTGCTTTGGTTACACTGTTTGATTCAATTCTATTTATTATTACTAGGACATACACATGTGCGATGCACATGATGTAGTTATAAGGAGCTCTGTAAAAACTGTTTAAAAGTTATGTATTGCAAAGTTAGTGGTTGATACGAATTGATAATTTACAACCAAACATAGAATGAAATTTTTGTGTTAGCAGGATTGTGTTTATATATGATATATTTGCAAAGATACATACCAATGCGGGGTGGTAATTTAGAATGTGAGAAACTTAATTCATAAAAACTTTGATAAAAATACTCTTTAACATTAATAGCTGTGAAATTTTCTTGTAGATATTAAATAACCAACAGTTATGTTATATGTGCTCAACCATTCTCATAAAAATAAAGGTTTTTTTTTGTACCCCACCATTTGACTCCATACCCCCACGCATACGGTGAAAAGACTAAAATACTCCTAAAAATTACAATTTACAGAATATTGACCATTTCTCACTTACATATGATTTGACCAGCAATATTTTAGAGCTCAACGTATTTACCTTCCAGGAGATAGATACGATTTCCAACAAATTTCGCATAGTATTTATCTAGATACGATTTCCTCCCAGAAGCTTCAAAAATAGTAAGTCGTATTTACATTCATCAAATATAAATCCGATTTCCTTAAAAAATCGCATCGTATTTACTTTATTCTGAGATAAATATGATTACTTTTTTTTTAAATTTATTTGGTTTTTGTCAGGGAAATCGTATATAGGTAAATACAACTTGAAAAAACATAAATCGCATTTACCTATTACAAACACAAATCTGATTGGTTAAATTTTTGTCAGGGGTATGTCCGTCCAAAAATATTGAGTGTATATTGGTAAACAATGGGGGTACAAAAAACATTTTGATAGTAAAAAAATGAGTGTTGGACAAAAACACAATGAGTGGGACCTTAATTTTTGCTAGATTAATAATGGACATAAAGTTTACATTATTTACGACTAATATCATAATATTATTATTATTATTATTATTATTATTATTATTATTATTATAACCCTAGTTCCCCTCGTTTTTTTTCAACAATGTTATATAGCCAAAAAAATTTAGACAAAAGTAGACAAACACCAACTTACAACACCAATTAACCAAGTTTTTTTGACCATTTCACCAAGTGATCAATTAACCAAGTTTTTTATACGCCTCGAAAACTG
Organism: Oxytropis ochrocephala; assembly: GCA_020916435.1. Lineage (NCBI taxonomy): Eukaryota > Viridiplantae > Streptophyta > Magnoliopsida > Fabales > Fabaceae > Oxytropis > Oxytropis ochrocephala. The sequence continues at coordinate 258,664 of CM037091.1, read as the reverse complement.
TGAAAAAACAGGTTGGCTAAATGGTCTAAAAACTTGGTTAATTGGTGTTGTAAGTTGGTGTTTGTCTGTTTTTGTCTCAAATTTTTGTCTAAATAACATTTTTGTTTTTTTTCTCCTTCCAGCTGTTCCTATTCATCACCATGGGTTAGGATCCAAATGGTGGGCTCGAAACAAAGTGTTCACAACTCATTAATTAAATAGATTTGTTAGGAAAAATGATATTTTAAGTAGTAATTAAATATATATCTCTTTCATCATGCAAATACACACATGATCTAATTTCGTCCATGTAATTTAAAAAGATTTAGTTTAGCCCCTGCAAAAACAAACATCAGTCAGCTACCTCTCTGTTGTTAACTTTCCGTTCTAAAAAGATGACGTGACAAACTGAGATGACGTTAGCGCCATATACCATATTGAATGGTTGTGTCGTGTGGCACTGACATGCCACATCACCATCCCCAAAAGAAAACCACAACCGCCAAGATTTTTTGAGGATCGAACTTGGAACCTCAAGGTGCAAACAAGCCAAAAAACCATTGGGTCACTCATTCACTTGTGAAACAATGTCAGTTCTACTATATTTATATATTTTTGATTACAGTGTTATTGGTCGCATTATCTATCGACTATATTGGTGACTATTCTACACTGAGAAACCTGGTCGGCCACGTGTACATCTGAACTCAATTGAATCATGTTTGGCGTAATTGTTGGGTTTTTTCTAGGGCACATAACCTTGATAGATTGTGTACTATACACAATATAAAAAAAGTAGCCACCACCTCAAAAAAAAAATAGCCACACAAACTTCAAGTTAATGTTAGTCATTAAATTGTGATGGTCCACATGATCGTAATCTTTACAATGAGGGAGGGGGTTAAATTTTATTGTCCTTGTTTGCTGCTTCATCTACAGTGTTACCTTGAGTGCCTATCATCAGTTTTCTATTGTCAAGGGAGCATGGAGCCTCACTTCTACTCTTATCATGGGCAGTTTGTTAACTAGTATTGGATTAAGCTACCTCATACCACTAGTGGAGTATAAGAATTTGATCCCAAGTCTTGAGTTCTTTTTTATTACCATTCCAAACATTTCCACAATTAATGGCTTGAGCTCTTGCTTATTGATAATATGTCAAATGTTTATGGAAACAATGTTGCGATGTGCTCTTTGTGGCTTCTCTCTCAGGTGCAGCTTGTTAAGACAATTGGCTACTCACACGAGTTTGAATGTCCAGAGGGTAGGGAGGAATATTTGTTGGGACCATCTCATGGGGTTGGAGCAGATTCCAAGGTAAGGAAGTTGCTGAATGCAGTGGGATCCAGGTGGATATTTCCATATGTCTAAAGTTCTTCATTCATTTCAATTCAAGCAGTGGAATCCAGGACAATTCATTTGATAGGGTAGGTACGTAATGATATGATCATGGAGGTTAAGTAAATAATGACTCTTTTAGTTTATTCTAGAAGGGACTTTTTAGGTATTGTCTTTGAATAGTTTGTTAGGTAGTAATATTAGCGTGTGGGTGAAGGGTGATGTATCCTCCTTTATGGTGTGTATCCACTAGCCTATATAAACATTATAGTGACCTCATAATTGGTATCAATGAAATATAATCAAAGTCTATTTTCTCTCTTAAACCCTTCTTTACGAGGTATCTCAATCCTCGAATTCTAAGAATCTATCACTCAGGGAGGTTTTGAAGAGGTCCTTCCCCTTTTCTGCTTTCCATTGTAAGGATTGAGCACCTGTTTGCTGGTGTTTTTAGCAAACAATCACTAGTTTTCAATATTAAGACTGTGAGATCAAACTAGAAAATCTCTTTGACAATTGCCTTTGTGTTTTGTGTCTTTTAGCGTGCGTAAGAACAGAAAATAGTAGGAAGAGATAGTTTGAAAGCAGAATGAAAGTGAGAAAGCAACAAACGTGAAAACAAGTAAAAATTGCATTAAAATGATAGAAAGAAGAAGGTGGTACACCAACACGTACAATATAATCTGATTCACTCTTGTTTCGCTTTGGCTTGGAAGTTGAGTTTCTCGGTGTTTTTGTAAAATGTGGTGACCCCGTTTTCCTATTACAAGGGAGTATTTATACTCGAGACACAATCGTGGGCAAGCACGATAACCACTTCCTAAAAACTAGGAAATAACCGCCCACTAATCTGCTTTGCTCCTTGCGGCTCGACCCGACTTGTTGTCGAAGGATTTGTGGCATTGGACCCGATTCTGTCGAACAATTGGGCCTCTCCGTCGAAGGTTTTCGGCATTGCTTCGTAGCTTGAAGAACCAAGTCCGTCGAAGTTTACTTGCATTGTCGACACTTGCACAACTTTCTTTGTTTGAATTTATGGTATATTGACTTGAACATTGACTGCAGTTCACGAATACTATTAAATGTGCAATCAATACCATTTAAAGCTTAATTTAATGCCCTTGTTGGAATTTTGAGGTAACAGATTGCCCCCAAAAAAATGTTTTTCGACGGAATAAGGAATGGAGGAAGAAAAGGCATTTTTGAATCTTCGTGGCAATGGTCATTTCTACCGCCTTTTGCATTTCAACGGTGGTCGAAAAGACAACCATCATTACTTGCACAGCAAAACGAGCCGTCTTATTGGCCCACGTTGCGTAGTTGGTGGGCCATCACGCCTCTCAAACGTCGCGAACGTGCGAGTTATGGCGAACGTGCCAATAGCGTAGCTTCTCAACATATATAAAGCGGCTACAACCCTTCATATTCCTCTTTACTCAGTTTGAACCTTTGTGAAGTCTTTCTGCATTCTTCATTCTCTGCGTTTTGCAAAAATCCCCAAAATCACTAAAGTTTCAAACTTTCATTCCTTTCCTTCAATCCACGCTTGAATTTCGTCTCGCATTCGCTTTTTATCTCTCATGGCTTCCTCCTCTCTGCTTTGAATGTTCCACTTAAAAACAGCGAAACCAACAGACCTAAAACCCTTGATGGCTTTGTTGATGAGCCTGACATTCACGATAGTCGAGCAGTTCAATGGCAAACCCAGGTATTGATTCCCTCCACTAGGGTTTATACTCATGCATATCTAGGTCCTCTACCTGATATCTTATTAGAAAATACCGAGGTTTACGAAATTTTCCCGATCATTACTGTCTTCAACCTGAATTTTCACTAAGACCCCTTTTCATTTAGAATTTACGAATAGTCCTTCCAGGTCTTTAGTGCGCTCCTAGGCTCGACCAGCGATTTACATAGATTGGCTCGACAAGGTAGAGGCTAAAAAGGCCGACGCCCGGAAAAAACAAGGTATTTTCGATCTCATCCGCTTGTCTAGGTATGGGCCTAAGTATGACAAAGACTTGATATTGGTCGCTATGCGATTCGGGGCTGCGCCACTCATAGTCTTCACTTGAGATGTGGCATGCCGACTCCCACTTTACTAGATGTTCTTTGCCATCACGGGTTTGAAAACCCACAGGTGAGACTTTTGACCTGCTAATCCTCGATTATGTATACCCATTCACTTTCAATAATGCCACTTTTGCTCCTTACATCACGAGAACACCATAAGCGTGACAATGACACGATTGTTCGCTAAAGAACACGTAGCCTTCTTAACCCTTTGGTTATCCCTTTTTGTTTTCTCGCACCGTTCACTCTGAGGTTTCTAAAACTTATATTCCCTGGCAGCCCAACTCCACGAGAAAGAAGACATTAACCTTGTTAAATCGTTGTTGGGTTCTCTCTATCGGGAGCTTGACAATGCTTGTTCTAGAAGCGAAAGAAGGCGAACCCACCAACAAGTTCTTGGCCTCTCGCCCATTGTGGTTATTGCAATTGTGGTCGCTAGCCACTTTTGAGTCTCGACTAGGTGCAGTATATTCCTAAGTCACATTTCACTCAACTTTGAAGTCTAGGAGGATGAAGGGATTCGACTAGCTCGGTTGAAAAACCAGCGCAGATAAATATTCCTCCAGAGGAGTCTTTCAAATTCACTTCGACATGTTCTGAAGTGCACAAGTTTCGTGAGACTCTATGGCTCCCTTTGTGCAAAGGCCTTTTGGTCCAACTTGGTTTAATGACCATTTCCTTCTTCTTCCGTCGAACAAGCCGAGGAGATTACCCAATCGCAAGCCTACCTCTCTCCCCGCTATTCTTTCTACCAGATTTACACCCCGCAAAGCTAAAAATAGCCGGAATTAAGAGATACTTCCCGATTATTCGCGCTGACAGTTTGGCCTTTGTCGATTCGACTGCGCGCAGTGTGTTTTCATAGGCGAGAATTTTCGAATCGAGAAGCAATGGTAGCCTACAAACATGCCTTCAAGAAGTTCCACTATAGGGCCCCGAATTTGAACCTACCGATTCAACCCTGATTCTCATGCACTAAGGAATTTCATGAATGGTGGACTAGTTACTATACCCTTCTTCTTTGGGAGGCTAGTGATGCCTTTGCGAGAAAACATTATGAAGAAATTGGTGGCGACCTTCCCTTCAAACAACCTGTATTTACTTCTCGATATCCACATCTTTCTCGAGTCTTAAACATCTCGTAACTTAGTTTTATTTCGTTTTCTTACCAATGTTTTCGACGTCAGTCAACTCGCACCCAAGTCAAGACCAAAGTAGGCAAGGCTACCACAGCAAAATCTCCTCCAGCAACCAAGAAAATAGTGGACGCGAGATCTACTCCAGACATTGTCCTAAAGAAGGTATGTTGCCATTTATTCGCGCCAAGTTATTTTTGATTACGACTTTTACTTATGTCGAAAAACCTTCTGTTTGGGAAAACAACCCTGCAAAATCCTCAAAGATACCAAAGCTAAAAGGAAAATGGTCCTCCTCAGAGATGAGGTACTATACTCTTGCCTCGTTAATCCGTTGAAATTTCTCTTCCCTTTGTCATTCACTTTCTGTCATAACCCAAATTCTTTTTGCGGACAATCGAAAGTGATGATAACATCCCCTCACTCGAGAGGTCGAAGAAAAGAAATCTTCCCGAGATTCAAAGGGCAGCTCAAGGCATCATTATTGATGAGGCTCTGAACCACCTTCTTCTCCTCCAATCAAGAGACTTAAGGTACAAGAGGTAAACTCCTTTCGACATTAGATTAGACTTATTCGGTCTCGCCTTTCCAATACTTAACTTAAGCGATATACCTTGCTGTGTGCATAGTGGGTGGTGTTTGCTTCGTGAACAATCCTCGAAGTTCGGTCTATGGTTGAATTTCGCTTGATCTAGAGTCGTCAATCCCTATGCTCCCTTTTTCTTCATCTCCTCAAGGTGCAACTGCTGAAGAAATTTTCCAAGCATTGGAGAACCCTGAGATTCCCATTTTCGAGGAGTTTGCGCCAAGTGCTGGAAATGTCGAACAAGAGGCGGTCGTCGAAGAGAATGCTCCTGTTATGGAGGAGGCTATTCCAATCGCCGCGCTGTCGACCGAGATCGTTGTTGGAGAAGCTCGCCAAGTTCCGTAACTTACCATTCCAACAATGAAGGACGAAGCGAGTGGCTACCTCCGTCGAAATTCCTGAAGCCAATATGGTCGATCAAGAACCAGAGGAGCCTAGAGTAGAGGTAGCTGCAGATCAAGGTGCTTCTGCCAAAGAGTCATCCAACAACGCCGTCAGCGATCAAGAATTGGCTGAGCTAAAGAAGACGGATCCCTTGGCAGCTTTGAAGATTATGTTAAGCCTCAAGAGCTCGTCGAGCCGTTTGGTTTGCAGTTCCTCGAACAATTCTCTAAGTTCTATCAACCAAGAGACGGTCGAAAGCCTGCTTTGCCAGTTGAAGACGAAGGTGTTAGAAGGGGACTTGGTGGCAACTATTGAGAATGACTCATCTGTGTATCTTGAGGTAAAATCCTCATTCGAAGATCACAGATTAGACCCTCCTCAAAATGTCCTTTCGTTCTTCATGGAATTTGGCCCTATTTTTGAGCAACTTTCTCTTTTGATCAACCAACGGTCGACCACCTCTAAGCGCAAGGTTCAAGAGACTCAACTCTGCGAGGTGGAACTCGCTCTCTCTTAAGGTCGATCAAGGCGACATCGAAGCTCTTGAGACCAAGCAACTAATGATGAGAAAGCAATCATTTGAATGGGATGCGAGAGATTGCGCGCATTGATGAAGAGATAAAGACCCTTCAACTCAAATTGTCTAATGCTAAGCATCGAAGGGCACGATCGTCGAACGCATGAGTCTTGCCGCTTCTTCGTCCACCAAAACTACCAAAGCAATGGCAACTATAGAGCACACGGAGAAGATTGACAAGCACCAAGCTATTCTCACGACCTCGACAAAGAGCTGCATCTTCTCGACACCTCTATTTCTCTAAGTGTTAGCATTATGGAGAGGCATAAGGCTACCTTATCGACCTTCTAAGACTGTAATAGCTTGGCATTCTAAAAATGGTCGTGTAACTTTAACAATTTCTTTATACATTGCCATTTATGAACAACTTTGGTTTACTTATAATTGCTCAATCTTTATTTCTGTTAACGTTGGCTTGTATCGTTTTAAATACTTGCCATTTATTCTAAAGGTCCTATTTTCGTCACCTAACTCTTCGATTTCATAAGCGCCATTCGAAAAAAGCAACGCAACACGCGAAATGGGCCTTCCCACCCCAGTGACCATTTGCCTAAAACTCTATCTTTTTATCCATAGGTAATAGGACTTTCCACACTAACTCCCATTCCTCAAAGGTTTTTAACTTAACCTTTTTATTGTAGGCTTTAATTTACTCTTTCTTTTCTGTCGAATAAGCATTTCTAAAGCTAACAACCTCTCTTCGTCTAAATCAACCAATTCATCAATCATCATATTCCAATAATGATCAAAAGGAATTTCACATTGTTTTTGAATCCTTGTTGATTGTAAACAAATCTCGACAGGTAACACCGCATCATGCCCAAATGTTAACTTTGTAGGGAGTGGTGTTTATAGACTCTTTAGGTGAAGTTCGACAAGCCCATAACACTTGGTCAAGAGAATCGTGCCAACTTCTAGGCTTACGTCCAACGTGCTTTTAATCAAATTAATAATGATTTTATTGGCGGCCTCTACTTGGCCATTGGCTTGTGCATAGTATGGTGTCGAAGTCAATAACTTGAACCAATTTCAAGAATGAAATCTACCATCTTTCGACCGAGTGAAAGCGGTACCTTGGTCTCGTAGTAATGGTTTCGGAATTCCATATCTATAAATGATATGATTTTGAATAAACCTTATCAACGCTTCTCGATCTACATTGGCTAAAGGTATTGCCTCTACCCATTTAGTAAAGTAATCAATCCCTACTAGAATGTATCCGTGGCCTTTCGACGAAGTTGGTTTTATTTCTCCAATCACATCTAAAGCCCAACCCCGAATGGCCAAGGTTTCACTATAGAATGCAACTCATTTGCGAGCACGTGTTGTATTCCAAAGATGTTTTTGGCATTCTTGGCAACCTTTGGCAAATTCTATACAATCTTTTAGCATAGTTGGCCAATACATTCCTTATCGAAATAACAACCATTTCATTTTGTGGCCTACTTGATGTGAGCCACATGCTCCACTATGTGTGTATCGAAGCGCCAAATATGCCTCGTTTTCACTAAGACATTTTAGTAGTACCCCTTCAGAGTTTGCTTGTACAATTCGTTTCAATTAACACATAGCTTAGAGCTCAGACTTTACTTTTTGTTAGTGTCCCCTGTAGGATTCTGTAAATACTCTACAATGGGTTTTCGCCAATCATCATCAACCATATTGTCAATAGCAAAAATTTCTGCTAAGTCAATATCGTCAAAAATGTGACGTTTTTCGACGCGCACTTCATTTGTATTTATTGCCCCCAATTTTGGTGTTGACAATAACGTCGAAGGAGTATTATGGAGAGAGTCTTTCGAGATTAATTTATCTTTTATCTCAATTAGCTCTTTCTAGGCTTTGCTTCGATACTTTGTAACCGGAAGCAATTTGTGCCAGTTCATTTGCCACGTGATTTTCAATTCGCGGTAAATGTTCTAGGTGAACGAGCGTAAACCTTTTTAGCAACGTATTGGCAATAACGAAATATTTAATTAGGTGTTCATTAATGCATTTGTATTCTTTTGTCAATTGTTTGACCACCAGTTGAGAATCACCTTTTATTTCGACATAGCTTGCCCCCAATTCGAGCAAAATTTTAAGGCCTACTATTAAAGCCTCATACTCAGCCTCATTATTTGAGCAAGAGTCTCGAATTTTAAATTTATACTTCGTTGGAGTATTTTCGGAGAGATAATCAAAATTCCAATGCTCGCTTCCATTCTTATGGCTTGAGCCATCAAGTATAGCCTCCAAGGACGTATGTCTAATGAATGTATTTCACATTCGACAACGGAATGGTTCGCTATAAAATCAAGAACCACTTGTCCTTTAATTGATTTAAGGGGTTGGTAAGTTAAGTCGTATCTCTAGCAAAGCTAAAGCCCATTTGCCAATTCGACTATGCAACATTGGTTTTGACAACATATGTTTAATAACATCAAAATGCGAATAAACATAAACATCTCGATTTTATATATTGCTTCAATTTTGTACAAGAAAAATACAAGCAAAGGCACGTTTCTCTATTGGACTATACCTAGTTTCAAAGATCAATCAAAACCCTACTAAGGTAATAAATGGGTCTTTCGACACCACTATCATCCTCTTGCGCTAACATGCTACCTATTGTGTTATCGAAAGTCGCTATATACAATTTCAAGCAATTTATTTCCAATAATGAGCAATAACATTGGTGGCTTGACCAAATAAGACTTGATTGCGTCGAAAGCATCTTGGTGAACTTGCTCCCACTTGAATTCATCTTCTTTCTTCAATCTCGTGAATGGCGAAAAAACTTGTGTTTTGCCACTTAGATTTGAGATGAATCTTCAAGGAAATTGATTTTCCCTAGTAGTAGGATCGGAGTTCTTTTTTGGTCGAAGGAGCCTTCGTTTCCATAATTGCTTTAGTCTTATTTTCGTTGATCTCTATGCCTTTCTTGTGTACTACAAAACCCAAGAATTCACCGCACGCATACGAAAGCACATTTGGTTGGATTCATTTTCAATCCATATTTCCTCATTCGTTCGAAAGAACGTCGAAGATGGTCTAAATGACCACTTTCTGAGGATGACTTAACCACCACATCATCTATGTATACTTGCATAAAATCATCAATAAAATCGTGAAACATAGAATTCATTGCCCTTTGATAAGTGGCACCAAAGCATTTTTAAACCAAAAGGCATGACCACCCATTCATAAACACCTAATGCCCCCGGACATCGAAGCGATTTCGACACGCCCCTCTTCGGCAATAAAGATTTGATTATACCGAGTAGCCATCTAGCAACCGAGATAATCAAATCCTGCTGCCGAATCTATTAGCATTTCTGCTACGGGCATAGCGTATTCATCTTTAGGTGTTGCATTATTTAAATCCCTAAAGTCTACGCAAACTCTAAGTTTTCCATTTTTCTTCATTACTGGAACTATATTAGCTAACCAATCAACGCATTACTGGCGATTCGATGAATTTGCTTTTGAACAGCCTTTCTATTTCTTCCTTGATCTTAGCCAATATCTGAGGAGCAAATCTTCTTGGCGTTTGCTTCACTGGTTTCTTCCCTGGTCGAATGGGTATTTGTAATTCCACCACTTCTCGACTCAAACCGGGCATTTCGCTGTACTCCCAAGCAAAGCAATCCTTGAACTCCTGCAGAAGTGAAATGACTTGGGTTCTGAAGGCAGCATCAAGATGTGCACTGATATAGGTTGGCCTTTTGATCAAGCCATCTCCCAAATCCACCTCTTCGACTGGATCTTGAGCTTGCATGCGCTTTGTAGAATCTCTAGGGTCTTTTTCAAAACCCAATGGTTCGTCGTCATAAATGCAATCCAGTTTGTCATTTATAACTTCACCATTTTCTTCAGATGAAGTTGTGGCTTCGACAGCCATTGTTTGTTGATTTAACTCGGCTTCCAAAGCCGTTTTTATTTTATTTTCGGCCATATAAGCCGTAATTTATCTATCCAATCGGGTATCGACATCTAAACCTTCTAAGAGTCGTGTCCCATCCCATTGGAGGTAGCACACCATCGGGATAGACATTCGCACCTTCTATTTCCTCTCTTTCCCACACAAAACCATGTGTTGGGTATAGGTGAATGGAGGAAAGCACATTATCTGAAGAGATATATGCTTGGCTAGAAGATGAACATGGCGCAATGTTCGCCATTTGCTTCTCAAAATTTCTCCTGGTGACGTTATTTACGCCAAAGAAGGAAATAACTCAGTCCGCCTCGACGTACTCCACTTAGACCATCATCCCTCCACATTACCAATTTACGGTGTAGGCTTGAGGAACAGCTCTCCTACGCCGTGTATCCACTCTCTCTCCCGGGAGTAGATTGTAGCTTGCTTTTGATGCTATAACAAAGAACGTGGTGGTTCTTCTTACAGTTCCTACCACCACTTCTACTTCGACAGCCCCCAACGACCGGCCAGATTTCCCCTCATAATTGGTTAACATAATGTTATGAGGTCGAAGGTCTGTATCAAACAGACCTATTGTCTTCAGCATGGCCTGAGGCATTAAGTTAACAGCAGCCCCTCCATCGACCAGTATCTTATTAATGCCTACGCCATTAACCTTGGCGGACGCATGAGGGCTTCAAATGGTGTTGCATGCCCTCGTCTGGCCTCTCGAAAGTGGCCATTTGTTCTTCTACGCAGCCATTGTTCATGACATAGTAGCATACTGGCTTGTGGTTAGCCATATCCCCAATGAAGTCTTCTTCGACGTCGTTTGGGGATCATAAAGATCGCACTCACTCGGCAAAATGGATACCACGTTACGGATGACGCCGAAGCTAGCCTCGCAGTCGCCGAAATCGAAGTGACGTCTTCATCCATGTCGAATGAAGCACTTTTCTTCTTTAAAGATGTTAATGGAGGAAAATCCTCTCCATAGCGCAGCCTCTTGGTTCCTCTATCACAATAGATTTCCCTTTAGCCTTGTTTCCAACCCTCACTTGATTGGCAAAGACCTATACTTATCTTTGTGTTCCCCACGGTTTTAGGAGTCACACCCTTAACCGCTTTTTGGCGTTGCTCGTTAGCAACCAGTGTTGCCTTTCTTTTCGATTTACTGTAGCGACGCCATTGGGTCTTCGTCATGGGATTCTTCCCTTTATAATTGTTTTTATAATTATACTTTGAGGCCCTACTTTGTGATTGGCTTGGCGTTCCGGCTGTTGAACAAAGATTCTTGTAGTGTCTACATCCGGCATGTATCCACTTCTCATTGGATGGATCATCCTTGGAACAAATGGTTTGGCGTATGCGGATAGCACAAACTCCTCTTGGCTACACCGCTTTGCCAAAGAAACCGCGGCTTGCTTGTCGAAGCCTTGCTTGAATTCTTTACCTTGTAAGGAAGGTCCCCTCTTTTGAAGCTGAAGTTTGGCCTCTTCTCTGGCCACTTCCTCTTTAGGGGTGGTCGAACTTCGCATCATTCGACACTTTTAGCCGCTTCTTTGTCAAACACAGCACTGCACCTTGGACATAACATGACCTCAGAGCTCAATTTACACCGATTTAGGAAGTCTATCAGATCTTCCTCTACTGGGGTACCACAGATTGTACCTTTTCCTCATACTCTTCTTGAGTAACCTGTCTCACAGCATCACTCTTTTGCACAACACTTTTGATTTTTTCAGCAGGAGGTTTGGTAGACTTAGGAGAATCCACCATTTTTACGTCTACCATATTGATACTCATCTCAATAGGATCCGCATACATCGCCTCCACTTGATGGAGGGGGTCAGCATCAATTTGCATCGGTGCTTTATTCTTTTTATCTCCAAACTTGAGCCTCCCTTCCTCCGATCGCTTTTGGAACCATGTCCTGAAAAGAACACAACGGTCAGTTGTATGTCCCAAAAAATTATGAAACTTACAATAACCCTTTTTCTTCCTCTGCTCGAGAGGAGGAATTTTCAGGCCATTTGGCACTATTATTTGGCCATCAGTCACTAGCAAATCAAAGATCTCATCACATTTAGTAACATCAAAGGTATACGTTTTAGGCACAAATCTATCATTCTTAGGCTCTACAGATTATTCCCATTTGCGCAGGCCTTAATAATTTGCAAGCATAAGGAGGACCGGGCTTAAGTCCGCCACGCCTATTTCCTCGCATTCGACATCACCGAATGCGAAGTCGAATTGTTAAATCTACATAGGCTATCTTTTCTTTCTTGTGAAAACCCACCGAGTTTTCTTTTTATTGTACTTATTCACTCTAGCCTTTTCCTCTTTAAGCCTTTCGACTTGTCGAACTCTATCGCCTAGTTGGGCCATGTCTCTCAAATGAGGCGTATCCAATTTCTTTCGAATTGAATAGTCAAGGCGCTGCGACCATTTCGACAAGCTCATGTTCGTGCACTTGTGTAAAACACCTTGCCTTGAGAACTGAATCTATTCAAATAATCATCAATAGCCTCGGGTACTTTTACGTCGAACACTAGCCGAGTTCTTTAAGACTAATTTTCGATCGCCCATGTAGAATTGCTCATGAAAAGCCTTTTCTAATTGCCCCATGTATATATAGAACAGGGGTAGAGTGGTAAACCACGTAAAGGCATTTTTAGTTAGAGAATTTGGAAAATACTTCATTTTCAAACTCTCATTTTGAGCTATGTCTCCCGCCTCGATCATGTATAGGCAATATGTTCGATGATAGATTCATTGGTGTCACCCCCAAACTTAGTGAATTTAGGGATTTTCCATTTCTAAGCAACTCTGCTGCTGCAAGATATACTCACACAGTGGGGCGATATGAAATTAGGCCTATGTAAACCTATGTTAAGGCCATTTTGCGCCATTATGGTTTCGACCAAAGTGGCTATGTTGTCTTGAGCGCAAACATTATTTCGTTGCACTTGTCGAACAACTTCATCAACATTTTGGTTTCGATTCACCATAACCACCTCGGGGATGTGATTTCCCATTTGTTGTTCGCCCACAACCGCTTGGGCCGGCGATCATTGATCTCTCGCAGGGTATTAGGCATATTGTTCCCACCATTTGGCAATCGCCTATTGTTTCCGTAGGAGCTCCCAAAGAAATCGCAATCCTACCCATTTGGTCCGCTAACATCGATAAGCGGTATTTGTGTTTCAATCAAAGGATTGAACACGGTACCAATTTGTTGAGTCGAAGATATTAACCATATCATGATTGCTTTTGTCTACTTGTTGTCTTAACGCCAACAAGGACGCATTGGTTAATGCAAGAGGATTTCGACCAAGTACGCCTCGTAAGAGGCGTGTGAAGGAGAAAAGGTCGAGACATGTGGCATTCCAAAGAGGCATGCCATATGCCCCAAAAGAGGTATGGTGGTAGACTCATATTTTGGAAACGTGTTTCCAAACTAGTCCCTGTTGCCACATAAGGACTAGAAGGAAGTCCCATACTTTGTGGCAAGGCCATAGGCGATGTCGAGCCAACGTTGGTCATTGACATCGTGGGAAGCGGTTATTGATGTCACCGGGGCCGTAGTCCCCGCAACATTTCCACCACGACATTGGCGAGAATCTACCGTTGTTCCTTGCACTTGTGATATCACGAGTCGGAACCAGAGGCGTTGTTAGAATTGGTACGTTCCATTCTACCACTCCTCGGTGCATACAAATTTATACACTTAACAGAAACGACACAAAATAAGCGGCAAAGGTCCCATTTGGCGTGCCAATTTGTTTCTTTGGTGTTTTTAGCAAACAATCACTAGTTTTCAATATTAAGGCGTGAGATCAAACTAGAAAATCTCTTTGACAATTGCCTTTGTGTTTTGTGTCTTTTAGCGTGCGTGAAGCGAGAAAATAGTAGGAAGAGATAGTTTGAAAGCGAGAATGAAAGTGAGAAAGCAACAAACGTGAAAACAAGTAAAAATTGCATTAAAATGATAGAAAGAAGAAAGGTGGTACACCAACACGCATAATATAATCGATTCACTCTTGTTTCGCTTTGGCTTGGAAGTTGAGTTTCTCGGTGTTTTTGTAAAATGTGGTGACCCCGTTTTCCTATTACAAGGGAGTATTTATACTCGAGACACAATCGTGGGCAAGCACGATAACCACTTCCTAAAAACTAGGAAATAACCGCCCACTAAGCTAACTGCTGCTTTCGCGCTTCGACCACTTGTTGTCGAAGGATTTGCGTAAGATTGGACCCGATTCCGTCGAACAATTGGGCCTCTCTCGTCGAAGGTTTCGGCATTGCCGTAGCTTGAAGAACCAAGTGCGCCGAAGTTTACTTGCATTGTCAAGACTTGCACAACTTTTTGTTTGAATTTATGGTATATTGACTTGAACATTGACGCTGCAGTTCACGAATCACTATTAAATGTGCGATCAATACCATTTAAAGCTTAATTTAATGCCCTTGTTGGAATTTTGAGGTAACAGCACCCCTTGTGCTCATTTCAATGAAATTATTGCTTATCTAAAAAACTAAAAATTAATATCAACAACACTTGTAAAATTGCACTTAAATTTTTTTCCTTATTCAATTTAATATTCCTAAATAGTCTAAATTTTCACACTTGTTTTTAGTTTGAAAAGAAATATTGAGTCAAATACTTTTTAAAAGTTCAAAGATAAGAGCTATATCTAATTCTTTGTTTTAATTAGCCTAATTCAGTAATTCCTTGACCTTTCATATTCTTTCTATTTTAATTTCAAACGACAACTCACCAAAAGAAGAAACCGATGATGTATCCTCTTGCCTTATCAGGATGTCAAACCAATGTACTAATTTTTCATCCTAACCCCTTTTCCAGCTAATTATTATTTCATAAAGGCAACTACTACAATTTCAGTTGCTTTTTTTTGACCAAAACAATTTCAGTTGCTCCTCACTCATTATTCTTAATTTTTTTTATAGAAATGAAATTAATTTTGTTATTTTTGATAAGATTATAATGTTTTCTTTTAATGTTAATATTACATATCACCTAACTCACATGTCTCTTACAATAACTAATTCAATGTATTATTGAGAAATATTAATTAATATAACAATAAATACGGATATAGTTAATAATTAATATTTCGTCATAAAATAACCACACAAAGTCTTGGGTTTTATTTAAACTAACTTATAGCAGATGAGCCAATTGCGAATAAGCTAGTGTGTTGAATCTAAAGTGTTTGCTAAAATTAACAGTTTTTTTAAAGCAAAAATTAACAGTTAAATTAACTTATAAATATTAAATGACATAAAAATACATTTGTAATTAATACTTAAATATGAGGGAGAATATTAATTTAATGAAGGATAAAAATGAAAATCAATTAATGAATTATAAGTTTTCCTTTGTCAAAAAAAAAAGAAAATCAATTAAAGTAACAACGAAAAAAAAAATAAGAGAAAAATGAAAGGCTATATAGGTTTCTAAAAACTAGCGGATAGTAAATCAATTAGCGGATAGTGGATAAGCTAGTTTATAGCGAGTGAACTGATAGTAGACAGTTGATAACAGATAAGCTAGCGGATTGAATTTAAACTGCTCGGTAAAATTTGCGGTTGAACTAACTTATAAATATAAGATGACATAAACAAACATTTGTAGTTAATGCTTTAAAATGAGAGGCAAAGTTCAATTAATGTAGGATAAATAATGAATTTAATTAAAATATAAAGAATAAAAATGAAACGCTATAAGTTCAAACGCTAATTTAAATAACGTTTCAAAAAATGCATTAAGTTAGTGAAAAAATGTTATAAGGTAGTCATATCAAACACCTACATTGAGTTTATCAGCCATATGCTAGCGAATTGGATTTGCCAAACAGAGCCATAAGCTATAAGTCCAAATACTACTTCAAGTAGCGATTCGAAAAATTGCTATAACTACTAAAAAATGCTATATGTCAATCATGTCAAACACTTATAAAATACTTATCAAATATACAGTAGCGAATTAGCACTAACAAACAGAGTCTTAATGTGATGGGATTGGAGTTGGTTGGATGGGTAAAAGAGATGGTATTTTAAATCTTAGTTGTTTGGTTCAATGTTTTTGAAGAGACAAGCTTAACTGATGTAAGGGACTAATAATTTTTATATACGTTAAATAGGAGACATGATGTAAAGCTTAGAGACTAACTATTTTTTTATTTTAATTGTATTGTGTGTTATCCCTTAAAAATATGCATCTATAAATATTTATTATTAATAATTATAATTACATATAATACATCAGATTTTTGTATAAAGAATACTATTTGGTATGGGACGACTCTAGTCAGAACACTTATTTATTATGAGAAATGAAAACATTAAATTGTATATGTTAGATTGAGATTAACTGCTCACATTCTGTTATTAATTACAAGATCTCGTATTATTGTTTTTTTAATTAAAAATCACGAGATATTTTGTAATTAATGACAAAATCTGAATCATTAATTTTAATCCAACGAATATAGTTAAATATTCTAATTTATTATGATAACCAAGTGTTCTCAGCGAACTGTCTCCATTGTGTAATTTAATAAATATACCTCTTTATTAATTTATTTATTTTCACTTTAACTCCTACCAACAATCCGAGCATCATCTATATTTCTATCCACACTATTTATCCATATTTTTTTCTTCAAGTTTCTTTCTTTTTTTAGCTTTGACCAAATCAACTTTCTTTCTTTTGACTATCCAAACAAGTTTTACTGAAAAAATAAAACTTAAAATTCCTTCTTTTGTAAAACAGATTTGTTACGTTTTTCTTTTTTCAAAGATTTGTTACGTTTTTTTTCAAAGATTTTGTTACGTTGATGATGACTTATATAAAGGATACAATAAATACTTCTGTTCTTTTAATAATAATAATAATAAAAAGTCGCATTTAATGTAAAAAAATCTGTCAAAGAAAGCAGGGAACCGGTGATACCGTATTTGTGGAAAGATAACCTAAAAAATAACTAAATTAACTGTTAAACACAGTAAAGTAACAGAACATTAAAATGGCCACATATGAATTATGGAGCCTACATTACTGTCTTTACTGACTCCACAGTCAAAACAACATAATTAATTAGGAAACTAATTAATGTTGATTTATCTATTAAGGGTATTTACGGAATTTCAATTATAAAAGGTTAGGGTGTCCAGGGAAATTCACATGGGAATAAGATCCGCGCCTTGTCGCCAAGTCATTATCGCTCAGATTTGTGATAGCGATTTCCAGTTTTCTACTCTCTCTCTCTCTCTCTCTCTCTCTCTACTCCACTCTCTCTCCTCTGTTCTAATTCTCTAACGTTGTTGGAATGGAAAAAACATCAAAAGTACAAGGAAAGGATTAAGATAGTGTTTTTGTTCATAATCTTCAAAATTAGAAAAAACAGTAGCAACCCTTTCAACCAAATCAACAAGACATCAAGTTGATGAGAAAAAGATGCAAACTTGAGAAGGAGAAACTGTTGGGGGTGAAATAGAAATGCACTACTAGTGGGTAGTGTTAGTGTTATTGTTGCAGAGAAAGAAAGAAAGAAAGAAAGAAAGAGAGAGAGAGAGAGTGTTGAATTGACTAGTGTACTGTATTTGTTTATCATGTGTGGCTGTGAAGTTGAAGGGAGATCAGACAATAGCGTATCAAAGAAAATCGTATAAATGGAAAAAGAAAAGTAATAGAAAGGTTTAAAAAAAGAAAGGGAGAGAGAGAGAGAGAGAGAGAAAGACTCAGATCAAGAGTGAGAGGAAAAGAACCAATCTGGTTTTGCAACCAACTTCTCTTTCCTATACAGGTAAACATTGTTCCTCTAATGTCTCAACAACTCTGTCTCTTTCTCATTGGTCTCTGTGCTTAGCTGTGGTGTTTTTAGGGTCAATCTCTAGTTTTGATTAAAAAATAAGAGACTGAACGTGCTCTTGTTTGTCTTTGAGCAAAGACTGGTTTCACGCCTACAAAGCATGATTAGAGCTCTTTAATTTTTTTAATATTGGCTATTGGGAGAAAGAGAGAGTCTTTCTTTGGAATTTGAGCTGTTTTCCATCTTTTGAGACCCATGCTTGTCTCTCAATTTCTCATCTTTTTTTTTTTTTTTTTTTTTTTTTTATTCTGACATTTTTTGGGGCTGATTTTTGAAATGAGTTTTGTTGTTAAAGTGAGAGAGAAAGAAACAAAAGAATTTTGCTAATCATTCATCATCCTTGCTTTGCATATTCTTCGTTTTGAGAAGTGTGATTTGAATCACGCAAAACAATGCTGTAATGTAATGATGCAGATGCAGTGTTTGTTTTTTTGTTTCTTAACCTTTTTCTTTCAACCATCTGATAATAAAAGTGTCTTGAGATTTTTAGAGTAGTACTTTCAACTTTAAACAAAGTGAGTGCTCCTTTATATAAGTACACTGTTAATTACTTTTTGGAACTTGTTCAACTTTTATAGTTATGAACAAGAAGACTGCAGAAAGGCAATAGAGAGCAGAAAAAACAAAGAGGGATTCAGAGATTTTTATAGAGTTAGTAGTTGGTGATGGGTCTTAGTTTGAAGATGCAAAGCCACCACAATCACCCTATGGTTTTGAGGTTACATGAGCAAGCTGGAAGCAAAAGAAAATACACATTCATTCAAGCACATAGAGCTTGGCTTCCAAAGTTTTTGCTGCTCTGGATTCTTCTGATGGCTCTAATTGGTTGGTGTATCTACAGCAACATGGATGCTGATACTAAAGTTAGAAGGAAAGAAGTTTTGGGTAGTCTTTGTGATCAAAGGGCTAGAATGTTGCAAGATCAATTCAGTGTTAGTGTCAACCATGTTCATGCCCTTGCCATCCTTGTTTCAACTTTCCATTATTACAGAACCCCTTCTGCCATTGACCAGGTTTGTGCTTCAACTTTGACCTTTTTCTGTTTTGTAGTTGAAAGTTTGAACATTAATTTATGCATTCTCTGGTGACTATTGAATATGATCATTTGTGTTTAGGAAACCTTTGCGGAATATACAGCTAGGACAGCATTTGAACGGCCATTACTGAGTGGAGTGGCCTATGCTCAGAGAGTGGTTGATCCTGAAAGAGAGAGATTTGAGAAGCAACATGGATGGGTTATAAAGACAATGGAAAGAGAGCCTTCACAAGTTAGGGATGAGTATGCGCCGGTCATATTTGCTCAAGAAACTGTCTCTTACCTTGAGTCTATTGATATGATGTCTGGGGAGGTAAATAACAACACTTGTGAACAATTTCTATGTCTCTACTTGTATTATGTTTGGAACTTTTTTTAACTGCAATTTCTCGTTTGCACGATGCAGGAAGACCGAGAGAACATTATGAGGGCTAGGGCTACTGGAAAAGCTGTTCTGACTAGCCCTTTCAGGTTGTTGGGTTCTCATCATCTTGGCGTGGTTTTAACATTTCCTGTTTACAAATCTAAGCTCCCTTCTAACCCAACAACAGAAGAGGTCATTCAAGCAACGGCAGGGTATGTCCTAGTTTCACTTCTTTATGATTGCTGTAAGTTTTTCAATAACATGATATGTTTAATGAACATTTTAATTGGAAGCAGATATGTTGGAGGATCCTTTGATGTTGAGTCCCTTGTGGAGAATTTACTTAGTCAACTTGCTGGTCACCAAGCAATCTTGGTTAATGTATATGATATCACAAACTCTACTGAACCCTTAATCATGTATGGAAACCAATATGAAGAAGGTGATAATTCTCTTATCCATGAAAGTAAGCTAGATTTTGGAGATCCATTCAGGAAACATCAAATGATATGTAGGTAGGTTCTTTTGGCTATTGTTTCTTTTTTGAAAGGAGTTTCAGTGTTTTGTCAACAGATGCTTATGATCAAATATTTGAACAGGTATCACCAGAAGGCACCGACAAATTGGATTGCGCTTACCACGGCATTCCTGTTCTTTGTGATTCTTTTATTAGTCGGTTATATTTTATATGGTGCTGGAAATCATATTGTCAAAGTAGAAGATGATTTCCATGAAATGCAGGAATTGAAAGTTCGGGCAGAAGCAGCTGATGTTGCCAAGTCACAGGTATTTTTCCTTACATATTGTTAGCACGGTTCATTATTTCCTTGGATTGCTTACCAATCACTAAAACTGAAAGTTTTTTTTTTTATTTTTTATGTCAGTTTCTAGCTACTGTCTCTCATGAAATCAGAACACCCATGAATGGCATTTTAGGTAACTTCTCTCTCTCTCTCTGCCTAAAAAGTAACATATTCCTTCATTGCTTCCACTTTCTCATTTGTGATGTTATCATTAATCTCCACATTACTGTAGGGATGCTTGGTCTGCTTCTACGCACAGAATTGAGTTCAACTCAACGGGACTATGCTCAAACTGCTCAAGCATGTGGAAAGGCTCTGATAGCATTAATAAATGAGGTGCTTGACCGAGCAAAAATTGAAGCTGGCAAATTAGAGCTCGAAGCAGTTCCTTTTGACCTCCGTTCCATACTTGATGATGTCCTTTCTCTTTTTTCTGAAAAGTCTAGACACAAAGGTTTAGAGGTATGCCTAATTGTTGCTAAACCTATTGTGATGGCCCATACAATTTTCATAATTTCATTAATCTGTTCCCTTTTCTTTAATAGATAATCTTACTTTATTTTCCTTTGTTTCTCCTTTCCGTGTTCCTACGTAACTGGGTGGTGATGTTCCTGTTCCTACTGTGGTCTTCTGACTTGGATTTAATATGGTTTGGGAAGTATAGCTGGCAGTGTTTGTTTCCGATGAAGTTCCAGATATTGTGATGGGAGATCCTGGGAGGTTCAGACAAATAGTTACAAATCTTGTTGGCAACTCTGTTAAAGTAAGTCGAATTTTCGAAGTTTACTAGCAAAGTCCTTGTTGATCACATTGCTGATTAACTTCAATTTATTGCAGTTCACTGATCGAGGTCATATATTTGTTAAAGTCCATTTAGCTGAAAATAGAAAGGCCGCAATGAATGGAAAACTCGAGACTTTTCTAAATGGAGGATCTGATGGAGTTATGAATATATCTGGTGGTTATAATCTGAAAACTCTAAGTGGATGTGAAGCAGCTGACGAACGAAACAACTGGGATAACTTTAAGCATCTGATTGCCGATGAAGAATTTTTCTGTGATGCTTCAACCAAAAAGGTGACCTGTGGTGAATCTTATGAGCAAGTAACCTTGATGGTCTGCGTGGAAGACACGGGAATCGGAATTCCTTTCTCAGCCCAAGATAGTATTTTCATGCCTTTTGTGCAGGCAGATAGTTCAACTTCTAGGAACTATGGCGGTACTGGCATTGGATTGAGTATTAGTAAGTGTCTTGTTGAACTAATGGGTGGTCAGATAAACTTCATAAGCCGGCCGCAGATTGGAAGCACGTTTTCATTTACTGCAGATTTTGGAACGTTTAAGAAGAATTTAATAACTGACGTGAAGAAAATTAATTTCGAAGATCTACCTTCTAGTTTTAGAGGGCTTAAAGCAATTGTGGTTGATGGAAAACCAGTTAGAGCTGCAGTGACTAGATACCATTTGAAGAGACTTGGGATACAAGCTAAAGTTGCAAATAGCATCCATATGGCGGTTTCTTTATGTGGGAAAAATGGCTCTTTGACCTCGGGGTAAGTTTTTTAATTTCCCTTATTGGTGTCAATTATGAAAGAAGTGTATGTGATAATAAAGAACAGCATTATCAATATTTGGTAAATTTTTGCAACATGCTCTTCCTTTATTGTTTTTAACCTCTTGGAACTGAATGCGCAATATTTATTGAAGTGCATTTTTGGCAGTGACTAGGCACAGGTAGCATCTCACCAGATATTTATGATTATCTTTATATAGACATGCATATATGGCATAGACATGTCTTACAAAAATACTACAATGCTAGTATATCCTATTAGGAAATATTTGATTAATTTAGAATGTTATTATATCTAAACTAAAGTAGCCTTATTTAATCCCCATTAATTAATAGTTCAGTATAGGAATCTAGTAAAAATTAAACATCATCAATATATCTATAATCCTCTTAGTTCTAATTTTCATGTAATTGTTCACTAAGTGAAACTATTTGGTTGTGGCAGATTATTTCAGCCAGATATTATTTTTGTTGAGAAGGATTCATGGGTTTCTGGAGAGGATGGGGTCTTCAGTGTGAGGCAACTAGACTGGAAACAGAATGGACATTTGTTTAAGATGCCTCAAATGATCGTTCTTGCGACCAATATTAGCAATTCTGAATTTGATAAAGCGAAATCCGCAGGTTTTAGTGATACAGTGATCATGAAGCCACTAAGAGCTAGTATGGTGGCTGCTTGTCTTCAGCAGGTTTTAGGGACAGGAAAGAAGAGACAGTTTGGAAAAGACATGCCTAACGGTTCCACTTCGGTACGGAGCCTTCTTTATGGAAAGAAAATCTTAGTGGTTGATGATAATATGGTGAATCGGAGAGTAGCCGCAGGTGCATTAAAAAATTTTGGAGCTGATGTGAAGTGTGTAGATAGTGGCAAAGCTGCTCTTGAAATGCTTCAATTGCCTCACAATTTTGATGCCTGCTTCATGGATATTCAAATGCCAGAAATGGACGGGTATGATTACAGTGTTGATATTTTTATGTATTATTTGATATTTTTGTGGAAGCATCATATTTAATATAGCATAATCATATCATATCGCAGGTTTGAAGCGACGCGTCGAATTCGAATGATGGAGAGGAATGCAAATGAGCATATAAATGGTGAATGTGATGAAGGAAATGGGAGGAAAAGTGAGTTCCACCATATACCTATATTAGCCATGACAGCTGATGTAATTCATGCTACATATGATGAGTGCTTGAAATGTGGGATGGATGGATATGTCTCAAAACCTTTTGAGGAAGAGAATCTCTACCAAGCAGTTGCCAAGTTTTTCAAGACCAAGTCTACCTCAATAGACTCCTCCTGCTGATTCTTATGCAGAAGTGTTAGTCAACTGTGTTGGAATTAGTGTTATTATTGAGAATTGTAGCAGCAAATACATTCATGCAGAAGAGAGCAGCTCGAGTTATATACGAGGATTTCTTGACACGCACGTCACGTGACACGTATGCAATGATAATTTTTGTGCAGCTCAAGTTTGAGTTGACATGATTTGAATCTCTTAAGCAAATGTATACCCTGATAACTCTCCATCCCCAATTTTTGTACAGATTCTCCTAAGGGATGAGGAAAATTATGTAAATTCAATATTTTTCTTTTGCATCTCAATACTTCCCCTGTTAGAAGGGTTTCTCTATTTTCTTTTATTTTTTGTAGAATTGTCTCATTTGAGATTTGCTAAATTTTAATATGTTCAGAAGAAAAGTTTGGTCCTTATTTAGAACCTAGAGGCTAGTTAGTTAGAATTTCCCAAACATTTTATTAGCACATTGGTTTATGCTCTATTTGGCAAGATCAAACTGCTAGCGTATAACGGATAAACTCGTCATAAGTGTTTGATATTATTAAATTATAGTATTTTTTCACTAGTGTATAACGTTTTTTTCGCATAAATGTCGACACTAATACAAATACGAGAATCCCTTCATTGTGCAAATGATGACAAATGTTGTCTGTCTTCCCCGTAATGGGGCACATGGTTTGATTGTTGGGGTCGACATGTGATGTTCAACAGTACTACTCCCTCCGTCTCATTTTGGGTGCAGTTTAAGGTTTTGGTACACCCTTTAAAACAATGATTAAGAGTCTAGATTTTATAAAAAGTGTTGTGTAATTTATCATTTAATCCTTTATCTCTCTACTTAGATAAATGTAAATAATTTATTAGATGTAAAAAGTTGTCATTATTAATAGAGGTAGAAGTGGAAAACAACAAACAATTTGGGAGATGAGCAGTACATGTACACCCACATGGTGAGTGGGCCCTCTATCTTTGCCACGTGTTCTGCTGCCATTTCCCACTTTCTGCCATTTCCATGTCGACCCATACACGTGTCAATCCCAGCAGCAAATTAAAGTTACAGTTGTCAAAACTTAGTAGCAAATAGAATGACAAGGCAGTAACACTAACAAGTGATGTGCACTGCATATATATATATATATATATATATATAAACTCTACTAATAATGGATGGATTGGAATTGAAGTTTGAGAAAAGAAGATAAGTGAAATGGCAAACTATCAGAACCAGTACGGTGCTGTTCCTATGAGTAAGGATGCAATTCAGAAAGATATAATAGTGGAGACCACCGTCATTGACGACGGTGCTGGTAGCACACAAGTCATAGCAAATGATGAATACTATGCTAAAAATACAAACACCACAACCACTTACTATGACACTAATGAAGGGGAGCAGCATCATGTTCAGATTCAGAAGAAGAAAGGAATAATAGAGAAGATAAAGGAGAAGCTTCATGGATCAACACACCACCACAATCACAAGTAGCTAGCTAGCTAGAGTGTCTTCAACATCTACTACTTATATTGCTAGCTAGAGGCAATTATGGAGTGATTTGAATAGCTTGCAGCAGCATCATCCTACTTCTTAAGCTTTTATTAGTAATTTTAATGTAATTTTGGGTGCTCATGAGCACAACGGTAAGGGGCTTTCTTAAGCTATTTTCTGGGGTGACTTCTCGTTCTGAATAAATTTGATCCATATTCAGGGGGGGCTCTCAATGTACTAGTAGGCTTGAAAATAACTATACTGAGAAGAGATTAGATTATTGATGTAACATCCCTAATTTCGTTAATTTCAAATTAAGAAATTAACGAGTGATTTATTATCCGAATAAATAATAAATCAAGTTTTGGATGTAAGGTTATTCTTTAAAGAATTTATAGTTAAGAGAGAAACTATTTAAATGCATAATCGAGTGGAAATTAGTTCTCAAGGGTATTTTAGGATTTATACCACTTAGTTAAATGATCTCCGAGACATCAAAATATCCAAACACTCTCTCATTACTCACTTGTGTGAAATAAAGGGAAAATAAGTGAGAGATAAAGTGAGAGAGAGAGAAAAGCAACGGAATAAAGAAAGAGAAAAGGAAGGAATAGTGAAAATAAAAAAGAAGAAGAACGTGAGAAAGGAGGAAACAGGGACCGTGAGAGAGAAGGAAGAAAGGCGATGGAAGGAAGAAAAAAAGGAGCTCGATCTCCTTCAATCCGACCTCAAGGTAAGGGGCTTTTTATACCATCCTCTCTCATTTTTCCTCCTCTTTCCGATGGTGTAACTTTCGTTACCTGATTTCTACTTATTTTCGTTCCACCATTTTTGACCCATTCGAGCTTAAGTGGAGAAAAATGGAAGTTGAAGCACGAAAATCAACCCCCGTTGCTGTTGGTTCGATTTGGGTCAGTGGGAGAGAGTATTGGAGGCTCGGTTCCGGTTTTGGAGCGGATCCGGAGCGTGTTCGTGAAGTTTCGAAATCGTGAGCTTCGGAACGATTTCGGTTTTGTGTGATTTTCATCACACGAGGTGAGTTTTACTCGCTTAAGGAATTTAAATATCGTTTTTGAGCTATGTTTGAATGATTTTTCAAATTTCGAAGTTTCGAGAATTTTAGAGTCAAAAACGCTATTTTACTAAATTACGTGTATTTGAAACATAGAACGAAACAATATGATTTTGATTGTTAAATTGTATTGCCTGGACTGGATTATGTGTGCTGTAGCTGTACGTGGTTGAAATCGGATTGAAATACAGTTTGGGATCGATTGGAGAACTAAACGGAACGGAATTGGGGACTAAGTTGAGAAGTTCCTATGTCCCCAATGTCCAATGTTTCGCTTCGACACTCATTTCTATTCCAAACTTCTTTTAAATCTTTTCCTAACCACCTAGAGCATTTATGTGGAATATTGTTTGTTTGGATGTGTTTTAAAGTTGGGTGTGAATCGGTTGAATTTTCAAATCTATTGGAAAACCGTAAAATTTTGTATATGTGCGAAATAATGATTTTGGAATAAAATGATGTCTGGACTGGTTTTTGGTGATTATTATTTTTGGGATGTCCGTATTACAGAGAGAAACTCACTAGAAATTTTGTTAGAAATTTTGTTAGAAATTTTGATACAAATCCAATTGGTTTTGAAATAACGATTAATATTATTATTATTTGAAAAACCGTAATTAGTATACGTGTGAGGACATATGTTTTGGAAATTGAATTGAACCAAAATGTTCATTTCTATTTTATATTTCGGCGCGGGATGATTATATTCATCTAAACCGCCTACTTTGAACAAAATGTTCATTTCTATTTTATATTTGGCGCGGGATGATTATATTCATCTAAATGGCCTTCTTTGAACAAAATGTTCTATTGTTATTTTTATAATTGGCGCGGGATGATAATGTTCATCTAAACTGCCCATATTTGTGATATATAAAAATATCGAGTTGAGGTGACGACCTCCATGTGTTAGTATGCTGGGAGGAAGTCATGAGCCCCGCCCCAGCCCCATGTTAAAATTAAAGCTATCCGCCTTTAAGAGTTGTACACTTATTGGCTATGTGAGGTCCACCCATGCTTCTTTAAGGTTGTTGGTGGTGTACTAAAATTAATAAAACTTTATTGTAATTCATTCTTGGATTACCATGTGTTTTCGCAATTCCTATAATAGAATTGCTAAGATATCCGATAGTAATAACTTGTCTTTGGGGTATATGTTTTTGTGTTTCCGCAATTCATATAATAGAATTGCTAAGATATCCAGTAAGTAATAACTTGCTGGGTATATGTTTTTGTGTTTCCGCAATTCATATATCAGAATTGCTAAGAGATCCAGTGAGTATTAACTTGCTGTGTCTATGTTTTTAATTGGCTCATGAGTGTGGCTAGGGGGTCACAGTAAAGCTCTCACTGAGGCAAGTTGTCTCACCCTATCATATGTGGTTATTTTTACAGAGAAACAGGATAAAAGAAAAGGGAAGAAGCACGGGCAGTTGATTGCTTGTGTGGAAGATGGATATGGAGCTTTCATGCTTTTGATATTCAGTTTTGTTTCTTTGTAATATATATTGTATAACTTGACTTGATACAAGTTGTAAGTTATATTTCCGCTACTCTGGTATACTCTGATATGTAATGTTTTGTATAATTCGCGTTTAAGACGCGAAAAATTTTTAGGGTGTTACAATTGATCTAGCTAGAGTGTCTAAATCATTTTTCACTTCTCTTGTTTAGGAAAAAGTCTAATTGTGAGAGGGTTGTCTCTCAAGTTTGGCAAAGTACTGTAGTGAGCAGTCACATACATGTCTTATCTCAGAAATTAAACAGAAATATGAAGGCAAAACTTAAAAATTGAAATACTACTGTTTTCGGTAATATTTTTCCTAATATCTCGGAGCAGATTAATAATTTAAGTCAAGCTTGTTAAAAAAATTTGGAAATTTGACACGACATGAATCATGCCGATTTGAAAATCATGCGATCCCTTTACAATCGTTATCAATCCAATCATGCTTGGGTTAATGATTATAAAGGTTTTTAATGTCATTGGTAATTACATAAATTCTTTAAACATAAAAGATGTTAATTGGATTCTCTGCACCTCACCTGACAAAGTGCAATATTGATGTGCTGCTAAAGATTGTCATGATCCAGCTTGTGGTGGTATTTTTAGAAATAGAAATGTTGTCCTTGGTTGTTTTTCTGCCTCCATTGACAACAACTATACATTTCACGTTGGAATAATCATTTTTATATTTTTGTTTTCATGAATGTCTTTATTTTTTATAAATTAACATTTTGTTTTTGAGTCTCGACAATAAAATATTTAATATAATTGGAGTAATTATCTTTATATTTTGCTTTTGAATTTCAACGGAGAAACACGAGACGTTATTAAATTTTTTACTTTTGATTTCTGATGGCGAAATATTACATGTTTGTCACAATAATTATTTTAATGTTGAGCCTCAACGGAAAACAATTACATGTTTATTGTATAACTATTTATATTTTATGACTATATAAATATCTTTAATTTTTTTATAATTAATATTTGGTTCTTTTTACAACTCATTATTTTGCTTTTGGGTCCCGTGAAAAATATTAGATGTTGTTAATTAATTATTTGTTATATTTTGTTTTTGAGTTTCAAGGATAAAAATTAAATATTGTTGGTATATTTTCATAGTATTTGATTCCTTACAATGGAATGTCACACATTGTCAAAATAATCATTTTTGTATTTTATCTTCATGAATACTTTTAATTTTTATAAATAATTATTTTGTTTTTGAGTCGTGAAGATTTTTTGTTATAAATATTTTTTATATTTTTGTTTTGATTTACAACAGAGAAACACTACGTATTGTTGGTATAATTTCATATATAATAAAATATTATAAATCTTTATTATATTTATAAGTACTATAAAAATATTTGACTAAAAACATATAAATTAGCTTTAACTCTTCATCAAAAATAATGAAACACACTTGAGCACAGGTGGTGGCCTTATATGTTTTCCATAACTTACTGCTCCTAATAATAGTATATTAATTCTTGTCAAAAAAAAATAGTATATTAATTATTATAACATTATAATAAATTTGAAAGCGTGACCACAAAAAGTTTTTGATTCTTTTACTAAGTTTGGTGGTCGCCGGTGGGTGTAACTTACGTTGTCAGCAGAGCCGATAAGTTACAACATGATTGGCTCCTCCCATTCCTTCATTCATCTCCTTCACTAAATATAAGAGTGGGTGGAAAGAGAATGTGATTAGAAAATAGTGATATAACGATGAGAGAGTGAGATCATGAGAAAAATAGAGAGGATAGAGATAGAGAGCATAAGTGAAAGAGTGGAAGGTCTCGGGTTCGAATCTTGAGTGTGACAAAAAAATTGTTGAGAGGGGAGAACCACACGGGCCGGCAAAACGGATTATCAGTGGCTAGCCATGTACCCTGACATAGATTAGTCTTCGACGAAGCAGTTAAAAACTGCACACCAATGACATGGTAACCAAAAAAAGAACTTAATATGTATTTCGTAACCAAAAAAACTTGATTAAGTATTTAATCAACCTACTTACCTAAACTCAACCTTAAGTGGTTACCTTACCACTTAATCTTAAGGCAATTTTTTTTCTCACCCCTCTCAACATCAATCCCACCCCCATATTTCAAAAAAAAAAACCCTGCCTTTTAAAAAAAAAAATTAAAATTTTCGGAATTACCACTAAAAAAGGTAATTCCGGTTCAAAAAAAATTAAAAATTTCGGAATTACCTCTAAAAAAGGTAATTCCGAAATTTTTAATTTTTTTAATTTTTTTGTTTTAAAAAAGTTTGTATATTAAATTAAAATTTAAACGCGTTTTATTTTGGAAATACGACACGAACGATTTACGATTTAAATAACAATACGTCAAAATATATAAAATGCCCACTAAAAATCTAACAAAACCAAAATAAGGCTATACAAATTTTTTTAGATTTTTTGCAGACTATGAAAAATTAAAAAAAATCGTAAAAAATAGTAAACGATGGAGTTTGGGATTTTGAGGTCGTAGTCCCGTAAGAAGTCCCTTCTACGGGAGTCTTGATTCTTGATTTTTTTCGGATTTAATAGTTGTGGTTTCATTACAATCGGAGTATGTTGCCCGAAAACCGATTTTTTAGCCTAAATTATTCGTTCGAAATAAAAAATAGGCTAAATTGCTGTTTTGGTCCTTTATCTTTAGCCTTAATTTCATTTTGGTCCTTTATCTTTTTTTTTTCTCGTTTTGGTCCCTCATGTTTCATTTTTGTGTCAATTTGTGTCAATTTGGTCCTTTTTTGTAATTTTCCATCCATCTTCTTTGACACAAAAATTACAAAAAAGGACCAAATTGACACAAAAATGAAACATGAGGGACCAAAACGAGAAAAAAAAAAGATAAAGGACCAAAATGAAATTAAGACCAAAGATAAAGGACCAAAACAGTAATTTAGCCTAAAAAATATTAATAATTCCGAAAAAATTTAATAATTGAAAATAAAAAAAATTGTAATTTTTGGAATTACATCAGAAATAGGTAATTCCGGTTCACACAGGGTAAATCCGAAATTCCATTATTTTTTGAACCGGAATTACCTTTTTTAGAGGTAATTCCGAAATTTTTAATTTTTTTTTTTAACAAACCATGTAATTTTTGTAAATTTTTAAGGGTATTTTTTTCCGTTTGGGTAATTATGGGGGTGGGATTGATAACGAGGATTGATAACGAGGGGTGAGAAAAAAATTGCCTAATCTTAATAGTATGTCCGGTTATTTTATCAGAGAACTAGTATTTTACCCGGGTGATACTGTATTTGTTATATACGTTGAAAATTGAAAAATGTAATAAAAAAAGAAAAAAAACTTGATAAATGACTATATTTTAAAATTTATTAAAATAGTTGTGTTTGAAAAAGTTTAAAAAAGTTTGTATTTCTTATAATGTTAATATTGGAGTATATATGCATCCCCGTTGGCCTTCCTGTTGGCACCCTCGTTGGCACTCCCATTGCCACTTCCGTTGGCGTTCTCGTTGCCTCTCTCTTTGCCGCTTTCGTTGCCACGTGTTTTAAAAATAAATAAATAAATTATTTGAGTTGGGAAAAGTTTAAAAAAAAAAAGCTAGTACTCCTGTTGGCGCTCTCGTTACCACTCTCGTTGGCACGTTGGAAATCTCATTGGCCGTTGGCACTCTCGTTGGCATTTTAGTTGTTTTTAGTAATTATAAAATTGTTAGGTAATTTTTTTGTAGTTGTTAAATTGATTGATTTTATTTTTTATAAAAAAAATTGATTGATTTTAGTAGTTTTAATAGAGAGATTATAGGAAATAATAAATTTTAGATTATTTAATTATTGAGTATAATATCTATTTAATAATTTAGTTTTTTGCAAAAAATGTTTTGAAAATTTTATTAAAGATACAGTAACTTTTTGACAATTAGTAGTGGTAAAATTGATTGATCGTAATAGTTGAGTAAATTATAAATAAATAAATAAATAAATAAATAGTAAAAAAATGACAAAAAGAATGGGAAAAAATTTAAAAAAAAATCAGAAAAAATTAAAAAAAATCAGAGGAAAAAATAGTTTTGAATAAAAAATAAATATAAAATTGAAAAAAAAAAGTAAACCTAACACGTGTCCGTCAGCACGTCAGTCTGTCGCGTCAGCGTGTCAGATGGGACAGTTTTTGTTTTTGAAAAAGTTGTAAAAAGTTGTGTTGTTTTGTCTTTTTGTTGTAGATTGACTATTTTGCCCCTATATTTTGCCAAATGGCCAAATTTTAAGATGTCTAAATGAGACTAGGTCACGAATTAATTTGTGAAAGTCTGTTTAATAGAGAGCGTTTAATACCTACTGATAGGAAATGTTTCAAGTTTATAAGACGAGTATCGTGACAGGAAAACACTACGTTTCTTTGGGTGAGGACCCCTCATAATTTCGAATTAAAGGAATAATTTAATAGTAATGGTCACAAATGTCACTCATTTGCTTTCTTTCTTGGGCCAGTCTTGAAGCCACCATTAAGGGTTTTGCTTTTATCACTCCCCCTCCTACTCTTTCACACCCCTTAACAAATTTTATTCCAAAAATAACCTCGCGTGAAACGCTGTGAGGACGTGTTTAATGACGGTTCGAACGACCATGTTCGAACACGTTCGAGTGACCATGTTCGAATAGGTGAAATTACGCACAAGAGGGTGTGAAGTCAGGGTTTTGTTTTTCCCACTCCCCCTCCTACTCTTTCACACCCCTTAACAAATTTTATTCCAAAAATAACCTCACTTGAAACGCTGTGAGGACGTGTTTAATAACGGTTCGAATGAGCTTGTTCGAACACGTTCGAGTGCCCCCGTTCGAACAGGTGAAATTACGCACAAGAGGGTGTGAAGTCAATATTTAACTCATACGAACGATGTCGTTCGAACAAGTTCATGCGAACCTGTTCGAGTGACCCCATTTGAACAGGTGAAATTACGCACAAGAGGGTGTGAAGTCAATTATTAACTCACGCGAACGGTGTCGTTCGAACACGTGAAATTTCTTGAAAAAAAAAAAGACGTTTTGGCTGGTCTTTTAATCATTTCACACCCTTACGGGGTGTGTTTTGAGTGGGAGGGGTGTGGGAAAAGGAAAGGTCGTGAAGTCAATATTTAACTCACGCGAACGATGTCGTTCGAACAAGGTTATGCGAACATGTTCGAGTGACCCCGTTCGAACACGTCAAATTACGCACAAGAGGGTGTGAAGTCAATATTTAACTCACGCGAACGATGTCGTTCAAGCGAGCTCGAAAGCCCGTGTTCGAACACGTAAAATTTCTTGAAAAAAAAAGACGACTTTGACTGGTCTTTTGGTCATTTCACACCCTTATAGAGTGTGTTTTGATATAAGGCTGTTTTGAGTAAGAGGACGTGGGAAAAGCAACACCCACCATTAAAGGTAAAGCTATAAAGGAACCGACAATTATCATCACTGAGGTTGAGATAGTGGTTGGCAATGTTTAGCAAATGTTCCATTATTTCCACCACTATCTGCTGCATAGCCTGCGTTTTATTTTATTCCAGTACCGTGGAAAATTTTAAATTGACTAACAAAAGATAGATCCAGGCCATTTGCTTGTGATACCACAACTCCGTAATATGAGATAACTCAAGTTCACTCCAGAAATTCGAGATTACGAACTGTCAATGATTAATACGAAAGAGTTTGGACATTTTTTAAAAGAAAATCTTCAACAGAGCCGCTACTCTACAAGCAGAACCCTTGGCCCCATTTAGTGACCGCAAATTGATCAAGTTCTTTGAAAACAAATGGAATAAGATAAAAACACATTAAACACTGCAGATTGGCCGCGCGCTGCTTCTATTCTATGCCCCACTTTGAAAACATACAGTAACCATCAGTTCACATATTAACCGCATAGTGGAGCAAATACCACACTACAGTCCATTAAGGAAAAAGAAAGTCACGCCCTGGAATTCGACTTTGAGTGGTCAATAGAGCAGTAGTAGTGACTCGAACAATTCATTCATGTAGCTACTCTCTCCCCAAAAGAGCCAATTTCTAAGCACCATGATTAATATTTGAACTTGCTGAATAAGAAACAAACTTATGAGGAGTACTCAAATGGTTGAGGAGGTTGAGGTTCCTCATCGACTGCCATTGCTGATGAAGAACTTTGCAATCCTGGTCCTGATCCACCAACAGTTGAAGTGTTAGATGCCGGTGTGTCGGTGATAGCAAGTACTTCAGGCTCAGTAGGCTGCAAATCTTTTAGAAGCACAAATCCTGAAGGTGCCAATTTGACTGGAACATATCTGCTGTCCTGCAAAAACTTAATGAACTTCTCCTGAGCAGGAACCACTCTCGCTGGATTCGTTAGGATCTCGAAAGAAGGCTCAGGCTCTGATTTCTTCTCCGTTGGGCTATCAACCTTCAAAAAGAAAATGGAGGAAAAATGTCATTTTTTTTTTTTTTTAGATAAGCAGGAGGAAAAATGTCATTGATTGCAGATATAAATCAGATATTTTAACTGAAACACACATGCGATTTAACAAGCATTGGATCTTACAAACCGTAATCAACAGTCTATGCTGTATTATTAATTTTGCATTGAACAAGAAAAGATTTCAACTATCAGGGTCCCTCACGCAATTTAAAAAAAAAACATGCACCCAGCCCAAGAGTCTAAGGATCTGCTTGATTTCAGGATCAAATCACAGCCAAATTGAAGTTGGGAAACTTTTTCAATCACTGGAGCCACATAGAAAACAAGTAACAAAAATTTGAGGCAGTGGTAATCAGTATCCCCTGATGAAAATAAAAAAGGGAATACTATTGGCAGCCAATACAAACCATGTGTTTTGCATTTAAGCAAGCAAGCTAAGAAAAATTCCGAGCCACTCTTTTCCTCTTGACCTTCTATTCCCAACAGTCATCTAACTGGTATCATTGATTTAGAAAGATATGTAAAAACCTTCTAAAAGAAACAGAGTATGCATTACCTGCATGGCTTCTCCATCCTTCTCACTGGAAGACTTTCCTTTTCCAGCACTTGGAACAACTGATGCAGAGTCAGGACTGGATGAAATTTCAGCATTAGCCTTTTGTTCTTCAGCTTTCTTGGCCCTAGCTTTGGCCTTTGCTGATGTCGACAGAACAGCTGTGGGAAGTTTAACGGTTGAAGTAGTTGTGGCAACAGTAGTAGGCTTAGGGTATTCAAAAAGTGAAGGCTTTGCATGTGACAAGAACTCAAACTTTGGAGATTTCAGATCATAGTTCAGACCAATCAAAGCCGTCGGTGAAAACGCCAGGCTTACGAAATAGATAAGAGGGTACCAATACCAAAATTGGCTGAAAACTGCAAGACCAACCACTGCAGTAATTTTGTCATGTTTTGTCTTAGAAAGTAGTCTTATGGTGACATTTCTTCCACCGGCATCAAGGATTCCAGAGGCCAAAATTGCTCCCATCTTGCTCATGGTATCCTCATGCTTGTCGAGAATAATTTTCTCCAATTGTCGTCTAGAATACAAGGCATGTCAGAAAACAAATTGGTTGCCTCAATTTCTAAAATATAGGGATTACAAAAAATCCAAAAAAACAGGAATTTCTTACCGGAATGTTCCAACACGTGAATCACTAGCTTCGCTGATCTGAACCATGACCATAGCCATTGCTATGAGGGCACCTTGACGAACAAAATCAACAACATCTGATGTCAAAGGCTCCAGCAAAGATATGGCCTCACTGAGACCTGTACCTGCGCAGGAAATACCCACAGCAAGAGCAGCTCCATATCGAACATGTGGATTGTAAGATTCTGATAGGAGGGAAACAATTCGTGGAGTCTGCAAAGTAGGAAAGTAGCATTGTGAATTTCAACAAAAGTAACAGAATACAGCCACATAGAAGTAACTAAGGACAAAGGAAAATAAAAAAGAAAAAGACGGAACAAACCTGCTCTGGATCAGAGTACAACACAAACCCTAATGCTAGGACTGCAGTCCTCCTGACATCATCACTCACATCAGACACAGCAAAGTGCAGCAATTGACGAATGGCCTTATTGTTTGCTGTTCCTCTGTATGCCAGGGCCAGTGCATACATGCCACCGTAACGCAGTATTGGATCCTGATCCCGAGTCATCTGCTCAATCAAAGTGTCAGCTTCTTCTTCTCTTCCATAAACCGTAAGAGCTATTCCCAATGCTAGCCCTCTGAAACATTAAAAAACTACATTAAAAAACTGTAAACATCGAAGCGAGAGAAGCCATGGTTTAACACCTTGCAAAATGAAACACCTTTAAGTGAAAAGCCTTTACCTTATAATCTTCTCATGTTGTGTCTCATGTGCGTAAGTGAGCATCTCATTTGCCTTATCACTTCCAGTTCCAACCATGAGTAATCCCATACTGATACCGGCAGCTTCGCCAGCAACAGCACTATCAGTGTAGAGAACATTTTTAATTTCTTCATAAATATCCTCATCAGCAGTTCCTAAGGATGCCAATCCAAGACCTAAACATGCACCGTGTTGAATGACCTGCCCCATAAAACACACATTAAATTAAATATATACACAACAGTTTTTTCCTTTTACAAGAGAATGTCCAATATTTATGAGCACCTCAACAGTAGTGCTGCGTAGGCTATCACGAAGAAATTGTTTGATGCCCTCGCCGTGGTTAGCATGAATAAGACCAAGGGCATAGAGAGCACCACCTTCTGAGTATGGACTACCACCACCACCAGTCCCACCCTGGGGTAAGTAGGGTGCCATCAGTGACCTTCCCTGCTGCAAATGGCCTCTATGGATAACACCAAGACCAGCTGTTGCACTAAATTTGGCCCAATTAGTAGCTCTGCTCAACCAATCCTAAAATTTTCAAGGGGCAAAAATCTTAAGAAAAAAAGCAACCAAATTGCATGAGAAATCGCAGAATAAGGAGGCAAACAGATAAATAATCTAAAATAACTGACCAAATTATCCCTCAGGAAAGTATCCACAGTTGTTCCAGCATGCATTATTGCATTGGCATATATGGTAGCACTGTGACAGACACTATTCCTCATCTCCACGGACTGCTTTATAGTCTTTAGAATAAGGAGGTCGGATCTAAATGCAAATTACAACCAAGCGGTATAAGAACCAACATACTACCTGAAGGAGACTAAAACCAACAAAGAAATGATGATCTAAAAAAACATGATTAAAGAAAACTGCCTCACTTGTTATGACTATAAAGGAACTGCAGTGTCAACTGTATTGAAGTTTCTCCAGACAAAATTCCCTTTATTTTGGTTAACCTCTCTGCATATAGTTTTTCACTTGGATCCTCAGGCACGTTGACAGTAGAAACCGAATCACCATCCGCCATTGGAACGTCATCCGGTTCATTCACATTAGCATTCTGAGAAGAACCTGCATCACTGGGCTTTGGTTGAGCAGACTCTGAAGGTTGAGACTTTGGCAATGCAAGACGATCTCTAACACTTAGAAGAAAAGCTTGGTGCTCATTCTCTACCAAATCAAAAGCTATTTGAAGTGCCAAAAGAGCATCATCTTTGTTTTCAGAACGTAAAAGCTTTTCCAATATGCTCGCAACACCCTCTGGCTCATCCAAGAACATAAGGCACTGACAAATGCTCAGATAATCTGGTGAAGAAAGCTTTTGAAATACTTTAACAAGGAGACGGAGAACCTGGGAAAAAAACATGGAGCAATATCAACTTTCTGTCATAAACACCATTGTTATTAAAAGGTCTTTATCACATTTTGCAAGTTTCAAGATATGCCACACATCAACAAGTTGCCAAAGAACAAATTTTATCCGTTCCTACAACTTTTTAAATTCCAATTTCAAATTCATCAGATCTTCCACTCAATACCACAGTTGATATAGATTCAAGTATCCTAATAAGTATCGAAACCAAAAGAGATGATTAAAAGATAACTACCATTATAAACAGTTTCAATAGAAAATACGACCCTATAAATAAATAATCGTAAACAGAGAAAGAAGGAAAAGAAAGATTCAACAGATATATTCTGTGAATAGCAATAGCTATAGTATATTCGTTTCTCTTACCTCCTGTCTGTATTCCCGAAGATTCACAAAGGAATGAGAGACATAAATGCAGTATGATAGTGTTCCTTGAATATTGTCACTCCTTGTAATTGCTTCCTCAAGTTTATCCAATCTCCTGCATTCGATGGCGGTTCCCATAGCCTGTTGGTATTTGCCATCCACGATACACCTAGATTAGGGAAAAGCAACAAAAAGTGAGGGGAACTCAAAGTTGGAGGTACATATGGATACAAAAAAACATAAGAATAATTGTTGCTTGCATACTTGTCCAACAATCTTTCCACAATTGCTTCAAGTCTTGGGTCCACTTTGATAGATTCATCATTTGACTCTGCTGCCTTGGACTTGAGACTAGCATATTCATCTATAGCTTTAGCTGAAGATATAAGAAGTCATAGAATGTTAAGTGGAGCTTATCATGATTTTATTGTAGCTCAAAATTAAGTTATATGAGTGATATTATTTATAAGATCAGTAAATGAAATAAATCAAACCACTGACAAGTAACATCAACTGAACCAATATTACCAAAGCAGTCCACTTTCATACACAGAAAGAAGCCTGCCAAGGTCTGTATACAACGTCTTTGAGTAAAATAAAAACAGATAATGATTCTCACCAAGAAGAGTATGCACGTAGTCAGAATCCTCTGAAACATCAAACAGAGGACCAGCTCCAAGGGCGTAAGATAAAGAGTCATTAAGTTCGCCCAAGTAATAAAAAACCTGAAGATTTAATGAGTGAAATAAAATCAGATACAGGAGTGAAACACAAGGCATGAAACAAACTTCAGCATCTAAAAATAAATAAAAATTTATGGATGCCAAAAAATCATATGGCCTCAGTTGATTGCTTTAGAATCCGAGTAAAATCTAAAGGAAAGAAAGTCAGCACATATGTTATAGCTCAAATACCCCGGAAAACACACTGTAACACAGCTTAGCTACTTGAAGAAAAACACTCAATAAGCAAAAACTGCATTGCAAAAGTTTCAGTACTAGTTCAAATAATTAGCAGAACAATAATACCTTTGATACGAGTAGAGCAGCAAGTTGCCTTTGATGTTGATCAAACTCCTCATCCTCATATAAACTCTCTCTGTTTAACACATACATCAAAAACACGCAGGTTTAATCTTCAACATTCCAATTTCTAATTTCTAACATTTCACAACTAAGTAAGAGAAAGGGGAATAATCATATCATCAAGCCAGATAAGGAATGCTACAAAGACGAAGTCTTCAAATTGAGGTATAAATAAGTTTCAGCTACAACTATTTCCCTTATTGAGAATACATGTTTTCAAGACTACATAGAATCGTGAATTTTCATTACTAAAAGCTCCTTGAATGCGATGGACTTCTGCAAATAGAATTATGGCTACTAAAACGTAACTGAAACCTAATGTAAGACTATCACTATAATTAAATAGCAATTGAATTTGAAACCTAACTACACGTTGATTTAAAAGAGCATAATAAGCACGTAAAATCGAAAATCAAAAGAATACAAGCTGAGAAGCAGAAACGCGAAGATCGAGGGGGAAAAAGAGAATACGTACATGAGAGGGACACTAGTTGAGATCTCTGGCCAGAAACTGTCGACCAAATTGTTGAGGTTGGAGAGAGCGTGAAGCTTGAGCGAGAGATTGGACTCGTTAAGCATCGCCAGCATCCCACCGGCAGAGCTCACCAGCGTCGTTGCCATGATTTCGCGAGAGGGATTGCAGAAATTAACAATTCAAACAACTAGGGTTAGGGTTTGGGTTTTGGGACTTATTGGAACTGAAGATCTAAGAAAATGGAACCGAGAAGAAAGAGGGTTTGTGAGTAAATTGGGTACTTCGCTTTGTAGTGTGGAGAATCTTCAATTCTAATCGAACACGAAAGATATCAAACTATCAAACTATTAAGGGGGTGTATTGAGATTTTTTTTTTTACTTCTTTATATAAAGTTTTCATTATCAGTTTTTTTTGACAAACATTATCATTTTTTTTTGATACTCAACCTTTGGTATTTTTTTACTATTTTGCTATCCCGAATCCCCTGCGTATATATTTTTTAGATAACCCCATAAAGAAATAGACAATGATGAGTTGCACTTCAATTTATATATACACCAACTCCAAGAAAGACTCTTAACCCGATTAACAACCGAGTCGACGCTAGCTTCCTCTTCGTTGAAGACGACTTCATTTCTTGCAAGCCAAATACTTCAGCACGTGGTGAGCCAAAAGACATGTTTTACTCGTTTGGACTTCTTCCCATGGCACCAATGAGCACACCTTCTGTAGAAATCCACCATACTCAGAGACAAATCAACATTCACGCCAAGCCACGCTCCAATAAAAGTCCAAACCGACTGTGCAAATGGACATGTCATGAACAAATGTTGCGAGTCTTCGCAGTCGAGATTGCACAACGGGCAGCAAGCCTCCTCTGTTGTCTGTATCATGTTCATGCGCAACAGTTGAGCACGTAAAGGTAATGTGTCCAACAGTAAACACCTGCCGAAGATAACCACATTAGAAGGAGCAACCGATTTCCAAAGTTTTGGCCATAAACAATGCAAAGTTGAGACATCAGTGGAGGGAGTGATGCCCACCAGATGTTGGTAATAAGATTTAACCGAGAACCTCTTCGAAGGATCGTAGGGTCATGTCCAGCAATCTGATTTTGAGCTGTTCGGAGCCACAGTTTGCAGGATGCTATGCAGTATCTCGCATTCAGCTGATCTAACCGGATCAGAGTGGTGGAGCCACGGTGATAACCAGATCCACCTATCGCAATCCCAAAAGTCCGCCATTGATCCTTCCAAAAATTAATTAGAGTCCGCCTCAATGGTCCGCTCCCTTCATACGAGAACGGAAGACCTTACCAATAAGTCATTGATCCTTCCAAAAATTAATTAGAGCGTTGTTACTCAGATTCCTCTAATGACCTTGAACAATGGCTCAATACCAAGTCATTGATCCTTCCAAAGACTTTATTCCTCTAATGATTTGTCCAACGTTACCAAATCTCTCCACCAAATTGACCTGAGCTATATATAATATGGGGTTGTGCTAATTTAATATAATCATATGTTTTATGAAGTAAATTTATTAATTATAATCATATTGGAAAATATGTTGTTAAAATTTTGATGACCAAAAATGCTATTATGTCGAAACTAAAAAATAAAATAAGTATTTATGAAGACAAATATAAAAATGATTACATAGGCAATAGATAACTTTGTATTGTTCTTGTAAAAAAAAAAAACTTTGTCTTGTTGGGACTTATAACTTAGGAGAGCCTTGAGGACAAATCAGGGTGATCTACAGCCTGATTTGTTGGATTATCAGTTTTGGGTTATATTGCATGAACATATAAGGGATTTAGGAAATGAGTTTAAACTTCTAAAATAAACTGTGCGTATATATTTGAAATACTAGCTTTATAAAGCTACTTTTTTTGTTTCACAAAATTAAGCACTTTAATTATTGAAGAGCTTTTTTAAAATATATACTTGGTTCAAACTTAAAAAAATTACATACAATTAAAAAGGATAAGATAAACTTAAAAAAACGAATTTGAGAAGATAAACTTAAAAAAAAACTACATACACTTAGAAGGGGTTTTGCATATCAATTTGATTTGTTTCCAAGTATTTTTTTTTATGTGGAAATAATTTCATTAGGATTCCCAAATAGGACCCTCCCAAATCGAGGGTCAAACAGGAAGAAATATAAGGAGGAATGTCCTCAATCCAAACTATTTCAGAAATATGGAGAGCAAACTTAGCTACATGATGAGCTACCACATTTCTCTCTCTCTCTCTCTCACTCTCTCCTAACATGAAATAATTAAAAGTTTCTAAATAAATTTGAAATGTCATTACACTCGTGTAAAAATCAGGCAACTTAAGAAAACATTCTTATTGAAGTCCTCAAGTCATTAACCAGTTGCGAGCAATATGTTTCCTTCTGCAATGTTTCCTTCTGCAAGTTGAAAAAGCCCATTTCAAAGGCAAAATATAAAGTCTTTCTCACAGCAATTACTTCAACTATATAAGGATCTGATGGACTCATAAATGACCAAGTTGCAAATGAGCACAAAAGCACCTACGCCTCATTTTCCATTAAGAGTCCCCATCAAGATTAATTTCATTCGCACTTTCTACGAATGCCTCATTTTCCATTAATTGGTCAAACAATTTCAAAAGGGTAACATCAAGATTAATTTCATTCGGACCCTTTCAAATCGAATGCCAAATTAATAGGAAGAAATATAAGGAGGAATGTACTTAACCCAAACAATTTCAAAAATATGGAGAGCAAACTTAGCTAAATGATGAGCTACCATATTACTCTCTCTCTCTCTCTCTCCTAACATGCAATAATTAAAAGTTCTAAAAAATTGAAATGTCATTACACTCATGTAAAAATTGGGCAGCTTATAGGAAAACATTATTGTTGAAGTCCTCAAGTCATTAACAAGTTGGTCGGCCCACAAATATCACCATGTATACGTTTTAAAAGTTGAGAGATTCACTTCTATTTTTTGTTGGTGATGGTCTAATTATCAAATTCTCTTGTGAACAAGAGGTACATGAGAACTTATTGGATTGAAGAATCTCTTGATTCTTCAATAACCACATGGAAAACAGTATATTAGCTCTTTCAAAACCTCAAATTATCTTTGAAAAGCCGGATATAGTATTAACATCAGTTTCGCTTCACTAAATAAGAGAAATATTTTGCATCCTTTTAAAATTGTATGGGTAGTTCCGCTATCAACGAGACACGCAAATCTTCATTATTAATGCTTATGTCAATACTCATTCTATCCAAAAATTAAAGGCTTTTTGTTTTCGTACCCCCCTCATTCCCTATCACACCCCCATAAACCCAAAAATGCCAATAATACCCCTGCCTTTTTAAAAAAAAAAAAATTAAAATTTCGGAATTACCTCTAAAAAGGTAATTAGGTTCTCATAATCATGAAATTTTTTGAATTACCTCTAAAAAGGTAATTCAAATTTTTAATTTTTTTGGGTCTAAAATGTCTAAAAATGATGAAAATAAGCACGTGAAGTAGGTGAAGCGAGGCGACATCTAGGCATCGGGCCAATCCAGACCAGGCGGATGCGTATATATACGATTTGTTTTAATTTTTATTACTAACAGCTACTAAAAATAGTTAAAACTACTCTAAAAAATATAAAAACACCACTAAAAATCTAACAAAACCAAAATAAGGCTATACAAATTTTTTAGATATTTTGGAGACTATGAAAAATTTAAAAAAATCGTAAAAATAGTAAACGATGGAATTTGGGATTTTGAGGCCGTAGTCCCGTAAAAAGTCTCTTCTAAGGA
This sequence comes from Oxytropis ochrocephala, assembly GCA_020916435.1. NCBI lineage: Eukaryota > Viridiplantae > Streptophyta > Magnoliopsida > Fabales > Fabaceae > Oxytropis > Oxytropis ochrocephala. The sequence goes on along the minus strand of CM037091.1, from coordinate 216,222 downwards.
GATTCTTGATTTTTTCGCTTCTAATGGTTGTGGTTGTGGTTTCACGATCGTAGTATGTTGTTGTCAAAAACCGATTTTTTAGCCTAAATTATTCGTCGAAATAAAAAATTGTAATTTTAAGAATTAATAGAAAAGAGTTTGAAAAAAGAAATAGAAATAGGTAATTCTGGTTCACAAATGTGAACCGGAATTCTAATTCCGAAATTCCAATTTTTTTTTTTTTTAACAAACCATGTAATTTTTGGGAAAAAGTAGGGGTATTTTTGTCCATTTGGGATATTATGGGGGTGTGGTAGATGATGAGGGGGGTACCAAAAATAAAACCCAAAATTAAAAAAATGATGAGTGATAAGTATAAGAAAAAATATCATTATAATTAAATTATTTATATAAACATAACATTTATCATCTATACCTATATATAAAGGGGATTCTAAAAAAAATTATCATTTTGGTGTCAGCTTTTATTTCCAAGTTTGCCCTTCAAATGCAATTTAAAATTACAAAATACTTAAATAACTGCATCGGGTGAAAACGTTAATATAACTGTAAGTTTACAATTTAAATAAATGCATTACACTCACGGTTAAATAAAAACTTCCGCAAACAAATTGGTACGTGGTTATGGTACTTCCGCAAATAAATTGCTGTTCATTGCATTATATAGTTTGGGTTTCTATTATTATTGTATTAGTATTTTTCTATGCATTATATAGTTTGGGTTTCTATTTTTATTGTATTAGTATTTTTCTATTGCAATGGTATTGGTGAAAATGACTCATTTGAGTGTTCCGTTTGCCTAAAAGGAACGCTGTAATTTACTGTTCCAAATGGGTCAAGCAATTTCTTTTACTTATAGTAAAGTGGTTAAATGATTTGGAAGTTTGATGTAATTTACCAATTCAATATTTTACAACAAATGATTTCACTATACAGATATTTTGTTTGTTTGTAGTTATTGAGTTGAATAGAATTTAATACTTACTATTTTGTTGATGTGTGTTACTTTAGTCTATAATTAAGAAATGAAAAGAGATGAGGATACTAATCAGTCAGAGAGACTCAGATAGTATGAGCATTTGGAAGAGGCATATGAAGAAACGACAAGTTGGACGAGTGACATGTGGATCATCAAGGCGTATAGAAGCACACCCGTGAAGATATGAAGTGTGATGTTGACCTTTCGACCTCATCGAGTCGAGTTTGGTCTTTTGATTAGGAGGGATTGCATAACAGTTTGCATCAAGGTTTTTATTGGGCCTATAGAGCGAAACCCATTTGTATTGAGCTAACTCAGTCTAGAACAAAAGAAACTACGACTATTTAAAATATCTACCGTAGCGCAATATCAAAAGCGGAAAACAGGCACTCCCGTGCCCGTCTTCCGCTAGTAACTAATAATGAAAATTGAAAACACACTTAAATATAAAAATTTATTATTATTAACATCGGAAATTCAAAACATAACATAAAAAATTTATTACCATAGGAGACTCAAAGATACTCTTAAATATTTTATCTTATTATATGTAGCTGGTAATAAATTCAAAATTTATTTGACATATGCCGATTCAATTGGACGTTAATTTTATTCATTAAAAACGATAATTTGATCATTATTTATTTTTTCACTTAATATATCTAGGAAATTAATATAGAAAAAACAGATTGTAGATATTTTAAAAAATAACTCCATCTTGTTTTTTAAATTATGTTAGATGTAAAAAAGGGTGTTTCCAGGTGAGGGAGAAAATCAAATCTCTCACCCATGAACCATTAAATATGACTATGGGATGTAGTATAAAAATTCATCGACGATTGAATTTAATACTTGTGGATGAAATCTTAGCCACTTATAACATTTAACACAATATTCTATGGTCATTTTAGTGATTCACCAGCGAGAGATTTTATTTGCTCACTCACCATTCTAGAAGCAAAGTTTTGAAAATCCACAAAAGAAAAATTGTTAACTATAATAATAGAAACTATCGCGGTTACACCTTATAATCACATCAATTTCAAGATTAATGATGTTGGATTGCAACAAAATATTTCATCCGTGTAAGAAATGAAAAAGCAAAAGGATATCATCATCCTCAATTCCTTATCTCCATCGTAACAGAATACAACTAAACTAACAAACTTTGGTTGGTAAAAAAAAAAAAATACAACTAACTAACATGTGGTTTTCCTCCGAGCAGTGAGATAGGAAGATGCATTCCAAACCATTGATTCCCAAAACATCGAAAGCAATTGGGGTCCACACGCTTAAACACAACTGGACCATTCTCTCTCTCTCTCTCTCTCTCTCTCTCTCTCTCTCTCGTTGCTTGCACCACCTCCTGTTTCTCCCCTTAACAAATCCAACAACGGGTTTTTCTCTTTCCTTTTCTGTTGGGAGGTTCTTCCTCCCTTCTCATCAAAATGCAATGTGATCATCTCCCTCCTTAAACCCCCTTTAGGGGAATTCTCCATTTTCCTTTTTTTTAATCTCTCTATCTCTCTCACGTGTTCAAGGAAAACATAAGATAATGGAGAAACATGAACTATGTTTTATAGGTTCATTAATTTTTTTTGTGTTTTCATTTCTGGTTATCCCAACAAAGTGTCAAGATGTAGAGGTGATGAATATTTTGAAGAACGCCATCAATGCTCCAACCAGCTTCCAATGGACAAGCCTTGACGTATGCAAATGGAAGCACGTGCAATGTGACTCAAATAAACACGTTACTGCTATTCAAATAGGGAACCAGAATCTACAAGGCTCTCTCCCTAAGGAACTTGTCAAGTTAACAGCCTTGCAACGTTTTGAGTGCCAAACCAATGCTCTCACGGGTCCGTTCCCATACCTCTCAAAATCCTTACAGAGGCTTTTAATCCATGACAACAAGTTTAGTTCCATTCCCAATGATTTCTTCAAAGGAATGATTAGTTTGCAAGAAGTGGATATGGATGACATTCCTTTCATGTCGTGGCAGGTTCCCAACACTTTGAAAGACTGTGTTGCACTCCAAACTTTTAGTGCTCAAAGTGTTGGCTTTGTTGGGACCATCCCAGATATTTTTGGTGCCTTCCCTGGTTTGGTTTTTTTGTCTTTGTCTCGTAATTCTCTTGAAGGTGTATTACCTGCAAGTCTCTCAGGTAGTTCAATAGAGACTCTTTTGTTGAATGGACAGAATGGAAACTCCAATCTCAATGGCACAATTTCTGTTTTACAAAACATGACATCTTTGAAACAAATTTGGGCTAACGATAATTCATTTACGGGTCCTATACCTGACTTGTCACACCTTGATCAACTTTATGATTTCAATTTAAGGGATAACAAGTTGACTGGTGTTGTTCCGCCTTCCTTAATCAACCTTCCAAGTCTCAAGGTTGTAAACTTAACCAACAATTATCTTCAAGGGTCACTTCCCAAGTTTAGAGATGGAGTGGCTGTTGATAATTACATGGATAGAGGGAGAAATAAGTATTGCACAAATGTTATAGGACAACCATGTAGTCCTCTTGTGAATGCTTTACTTTCTGTTGTTGAACCTTTGGGTTATCCTCTCAATTTTGCCGAGAGTTGGCAGGGTAATGATCCATGTGGTAGTAAATGGATAGGGATAGTTTGCTCTAGTGGCAACATTTCTGTCATCAACTTCCAAAACATGGGACTTTCTGGCACAATTTCTCCCAGTTTCACTATTCTTGGTTCTGTCAAAAAGATACTGCTTGCAAACAATGATCTCACGGGTACCATACCAAGTGAACTTACCACCATGCCTATGTTGCAAGAGTTGGATGTTTCCAATAACAATTTGTATGGTAAGGTTCCATCATTTCGTAAAGACGTGGTTGTAAAATCTGATGGGAATCCGGATATTGGAAAGGATAAGCTTACTTCTACAATTGACTCGAGTTCTAAAGGTAGTGATATTAAAAGCAACAGTGAAAACAATAGTAAAAACAATGTTGGTGTCATTATTGGAATCGTGGTGGGGGTCGTTGTTTTAATTTGTCTTGGGATTCTAATACTTGTTAAGTTCAGGAAGAAGTTGAGTACTAGTCATGAAGGAAGAGCTAAAAACCCAACATCAGTTGTGGTGCATCCTCGGCGTGATCAAAATGCTGAGAATAGTGAAGGAATTGATGGAACATTTAGCATGGTAATTCCAATTCAAGTTCTGAGGGAAGTTACCGATAATTTTTCTGAAGACAACATAGTAGGGAAAGGTGGTTTTGGCACTGTGTATCTAGGAGGATTGGATGATGGGACACAAATTGCAGTAAAAAGGATGCAATTGGGAATGGTGGATGAGAAAGGACTAAATGAGTTCACATCTGAGATTGATGTACTTACTAAAGTTAGACACAAACATTTGGTTGAACTCATGGGTTATTGCTTAGAAGGAAACGAGAGACTTCTGGTGTATGAGTACATGTCTCAAGGTGCACTTAGTAAACATTTGTTCCATTGGCAAGATGAAGGGATAAAACCACTAGAATGGAAGACAAGGCTTAGTATTGCCTTGGATGTAGCTAGAGGTGTGGAGTATCTTCATGGTATGACACAACAAATTTTTATCCATAGAGATCTCAAACCATCCAATATTTTGCTTGGAGATGATATGCGTGCTAAAGTATCTGACTTTGGTTTGGTTCGCCTTGCTCCTGATGGAAACACTTCTTTCCAAACTAGACTAGCTGGAACTTTCGGATATATGGCACCGGAATATGCAGGTACACATTTACATTTGCGAGTAATTCTTAGATGGTCACAAGTATTTAGACACGTTAAAAACATATACTTATTAATATTTTAGCAGTAATTAAGTTCTCATTTTAACCCTATGCGTGTTATATCTATCTATCTATCTATCTATCTATCTATCTCTCTATAATATATATCCAAGGCACTGACTAACACATGAATTTGATAAATGATTGACCAGCAACTGGGCGACTTACAACAAAAGTTGATGTGTATAGTTTCGGAGTGATTCTTATGGAGATGATAACAGGAAGAAAAGCACTTGATAACAGCCAACCAGAAGAGAACTTCCATCTGGTTACATGGTTTCGTAGGATGCAACTCAACAAAGATTCATTTCGAACGATCTTAGACCCAACAATTGAAGTTGATGAGGAAACCTACGTTAGCATCAACACTGTTGCTGAGTTGGCGGGGCACTGCAGTGCAAGGGAGCCTTATCAGCGTCCTGACATGAGCCATGTAGTGAACGTGTTATCACCTCTTGTTGAGAAGTGGAATCCTACAGAACCAGATGATGATGCGTATGGAATCAACGTTGACATGACATTGCCAGAAGTACTTAAAAGATGGCAAGATTTCGATGGAAGAAGCGCATTCCCCGATTCAACTTCTTCTCCTTCAACAATGCAAACTACTAGTGGATACAACACTAACTCAAGTTAGATATAGATAAGGGATTTAATTATGCCGCCTCTTCCTTCGTTGTAATTACTTCTTGTTTTTTCATGCCACGTGTTGTTTCTCTCCCCACCATACATTCACTAAACAATAGTACCATGAGTCTGAATGTTTTTTCGTTTGTGAAAAGAAAGAGAAAGAAAAATGTGAGGTATGTTAAGAAAATGGAGGTGGTTAAAAGATGAGATGATCATTTGTGTTTTTTTGATTAAGTGTTTTCTTACTTTTGAAGTGTGATATATATATATATATATATATATATATATATATATATATATATATATATATATATATATATATATATATATATATATATATGAGCATATCTAGGTAGAAAGAGGCTTCTTATGTGAGAGTGAGAGGGCTCATTATCACCATCGGATCAAAATGAATGGTTAAGATTAAAACCAACTCAAAGAACACACCCTATTTATTAGAGTTTGAAAGTGTGATTTATTAATCATATTTCAAGGGCTCTTATATGCATTTTTTTTCCATGCAGAACGTTAGATTAGAAACCCCTTTAATTGAAAATGTAGTCTGAGGAAGAGGCATAGTGTGTTAATTGGAAACAACACCAACTCCAGGTTCTGTTTGAGGAAGAGGGAGAGGGTGTTAATTGGTGAGCGGTGGCAAGTTGAGGCATGGTAGTTGTCGAAGTCGAGGAGATGAAGCGACAATGCTCAATGTTTTCACAGATGTGAGTTTAAATCAAAAGGCCGAGATAAGCCCTCCCACTCTCACATAAGATACCACTTTCTCACTAGATATGTCCTATTATATATTTATATATATGAGATAGGATCCGTTGACAACATGTGTAAGTCAAATTTCGACCATTGAAAGCTAAAGATCTAACTGTCATGATTTTTTAAAAATGAAATTAAAAATAAATGAAAAACATATCACGTGACCTTTAAATTGGAGATATAATATTCCTATTTTCACTCTTACTAATTGATACTGTTCCGATTTTCTTATTCTGCTCTAGGCAGATCATCTTCTCCTTCCCATGAAATCGATAACTTGTTTTCTTCTCTTCTCCATTACAACTTACAAGTTGTGCTGTAATATTTATTGGAACCTATCAAACCTCTTTCCAATTATTTTTCTTCCTTTTAACGCCTACCTGTAAACAACAACAATACCAGGATTGATTCACTACTTCTTCCCGTGTTTATGAAGAACACCGAAACCACCATAGGAGAGTTTTTTCTATCTGTGAGTACGCACGCACACATACCCAACTACAGGTTATGCCACACCGAGACTGTAATGTGTCGTGTTTGTATAATGCTTCAAAAATATCATAATTAAGGCTCAACTTAATCCATTACTAAATGCCATTTGGATATATAATAATATTTTTTTTGACCAAGGATAATAATATTCCAGCAGGTCAGTCAGCGATGCAGTAAAAGAAGGAGAAGGGAGAGGACTAGCTTCAATATGGTGCTTGGCTCTGGCGACTTTGAACAACAATGAAGGAGAAGAAACCGCATTTTTGGGTCAAAGCTGGAAACAATGGTCGGATTGTAGTAGATTGTTCTGTGCGTGAAACAAAATAAACAATGTTTTGGGTCCTTCAATCTCCGGTGATGAGTTTTTGGAGAAAAAAAAAAAAAGCCCAACAGCATCAATCAATTAGTAAGAGTAAAAATAGGAAAACAGTATCTCCAATGGTCGAGATTTAGTGTAAGTCAAAGAACTTACACCTCATAATATAATATTATTCAACGATTGGATTGATAAATTTCATTGTATCCACGAAATTATTAGTTGGTGTAAGTCACTAAGTTTTACATATAGAGTCAGGATCCGTTGACACCAAGTGTAAAACTTAGTGACTTACACCAACTAATAACTTCGTGGATACAATGAAATTTATCAATCCAACCGTTGAATAACATTATATTATCTTTGAGATCATATATATCAAATTTCATACAAATCAAAAATCATTTGATACTCCATCGCACTACTTTATTTTGATGGCTAATATGTTATTTAAATGATAACGAAAAGTGTGTTGTTAGATAACACGTCTATGAGTATCCAAATTTTATAAAATTTGATATACATAGTTACAATGATAAAACAATGTTATTCGACGGTCGGATTGATAAATTTCATTGTATCCGCGAAGTTATTAATTGGTGTAAGTCACTAAGTTTGACACCTGATGTCAACGGATCTTGACTCATATATATATATAAGCCTCGTTGGTAATTCTCAAAAAAAATTACCTATTTTTAGACCCTATAAAATCTAGTCTTTTTAGTTTTAGTTCCTCATGACTTTTAATAACGCTTCCGGACTTTTAATATTACTTTTTTTGATATTTTATAAGAACTATTAAAAGCCGTGAAACACTAAAACCAAAAAATTCAAATGAGGATTTTGGATTATTGTTAGCAGTCAAATGGTTAAAAGAGACATATGACGAGTTACCATCGAGTTGGATTGCAAAGCGGTTGTTCATGGCATCCGATGAGTGTGTAATTCAGTCATCGAGTATGGCTCTATTTTGAGAACTTGTAAGACTTTATTATCTATGACGCAAAACTACACGGTAATTTCATCCGGAGGCAAGCCAACACTGTTTCTCATACTCTAGCTAGAGCATTAAGGGATTTTGCTAGCTCCCATTTTTTGATTGTAGTCCGCCTTGTATTACGACTTTGATTATTAATGTAATGATATAAGTTTGTCATTGTCAAAAAAAAATCAAATTTTATTTGTCAAATTTCAAATCTCAAATTTGAAAATATAATGCCCTTTGTACCAAAAACATACTCCCTTTGTACCAAAATTTCATTTTTATTTGTCTCAAAATATAAGACTGTTTACAATTTTCTAGATATATTTATTACGCTGTTTCCAAATATATCATTATTAATAGTAGTTTGTGTTGAAATATGAAAAGTTAACCATAAATGTTTAGGATAATTTAGTAATAATGATACAAAATTTTAATATATTATTTTCTTTCATCTGCTCTATTTATTTACTCCACTTTCTCTCTTCTTTATTTTTTTATTTTTTTCCTCCATCTTATAATTGGTTTCCATATGATTTCATCGTTACTAGCAACGGGGGCTGCAACTAGAGATTGACAATGAGATCCGCAATGAGGTAATGAGAGCGACAACAAGAGACTGACAATAAGTTCGACAACAAGAGAGAGAGACAATAGAGAGAGGCAACGAGAAACCACAACACGAGAACAAAAGCGACAACAACAACAACAAGAGCGACATCGAGGGTGCATATTTTATATTAGATACTTATTTTCTTGTTACTTTTTACAACACAAGTATTTTAAGCAAGTTGAAATATAAACTTTTTATCGAGTTTTTCATTTTTCTTTAATTAAATTTTACAATTTTCAAAATATTTATAGTTTCGTAACAAATTGTAACACATACAGTGTCACCCGTGAATGCACGGATAAAGTACTAGTTAAAATAAAAGAATAAAACTTATACACAAAAGTTAATAGATAGATTTTTCCATACTTCATTTATAGAAGCTATAGGAGTAAAATATATTGGAAAATGGGGTAGATGGAAAAGAATCCAAACACACACAAATATAAAACAAGAAAAAAGTTTAATACCTTGTTTCCATAAAATAGGCACAACTAATGTGTAACTTTAGTGAATATCAAGTTCTAAAATTCAGCTAACTTTTTCTCTTTGGTAATCACAAAAGACTCCAAACTTTTCTATTTAATTTTCCCTCAGATATATAAGTAGAATAGAGTAATTTGAATTTAGAACTTACCAAATATATTTTACTCCATTTTCTGCATTTGGAAAAATAGTCCATTTTAGTAAATTCAGATATATTTTACTCCATTTTCTGCATTTTTCCATACTCCATTTTAGTAATTGTGATCTCTATTTAATTTTCTTGTGCTTGTAAAGCTGTTTGACTCTTTTCATTTTCTGCATTTGTCACACTCAAAATTCCGAACCTTCCAGTAGACTAAAATCACCCTGAATAAAACTCTTAATACCTTGTTTCCATAAAATAATTGGAGCATAAGCAAGCTAATTCTATATATTGAATCTTTTCCATTCCATTACTAACTCAGATTATAATAAGCCACATCTTTCTGCCAAGCTCTACATTTTATATCTCAAAATTACATCCTAGAATATACGTAATGGGTAGTAGCCTGTTAATAAAAAAAATGCATTCCAAATTGTTCATGTCTTTTGACTAAGTATAAAAAATTTACTTTCCAATTATAAACAACTTCTGAAAGTTTGAAAAAAAGAATCAACTTACAGGGTATGGTACTTTTTGTTTCTCAATCGTACATCCTTTGATTTCTTCAGGAAGTCTTAATTTGATCGGAAAAATTAAATACTCGAGGAAGCTAAAAGATTAAAAATTAATTTTTTAAATTAAATTAATGTTTTTTAATTTTTAATAAAAGCTTACAAATTAATTTTTTAATTAAAAAGTTAAAATTAATTTTTTAAATAAAATTTCCCTTTTTAAAAATAAATAATGACATGTCAGCCACGTGTATAGCCTATGTCAGCTGCCACATCATATATTTTTTGACAAACCTCCAAATCAGCAAAAAAAATAAAAATAAAAAACCCCTTTGGACTAAAATGTCCGAATTTTCAAAAGAGGATGACTAAATGTTTGAGTTTTAAAGTAAAGAGACCAAACGTCTGAATTTTTAAAAATAGAGAGACCAAAACTATAATTTTTAAAAATAGAGCGATATGAAATATCAGCCATTTATAGTTTTATATTATATACTACGATCTAGAAAGTTAGTTGATCTCCAAAAAAAGCCCATTGATTTTATTCATAATAGATAGTAGTTTTTTTTAGAAGCAAACATAATAGATAGTAGTATTTTCTTTGTTTCATAAAGTTTTTGTAGTGTTTTAATTAGTTTTTTTTTCTTATCTAAAAAAAATTAGTTTTTTTTCTTGCTTCAAAAAAATTAGTTTTTTTTAAATGATGAAGCAACTCTCATAAAAGATTCTCACCAAAAAAAATAAAACTCTCAAAAAAGATTGTGTAAAAAAAACACTTATAAAATATTTTTTCTTTTCTTTCTTAATTATTATTGTAAGATTCATCTACACCGGAGACAAAGATGCAGAATGTCTTGCTGAAACGCTAACCCCTCTCGTCTCTGGAAACCCTAATAATTTCCCAATTTCGTTTCATGGAAAGGCGATTCTCTTCTTCTTAAACCCTTTTATTCCCAATTCACATCCACACCTGAAATCAAATCACCTTGCTTCTAGGGTTTGTAATCAGAAAAAAATGTCTGTACCACCGGTAGAGTGTGTATACGTAACAGAAGACTGTGTTCGCGAATGGAGGAGTGGCAACCCTTCCTTCAAGGTCTCTCAACCCGTCCCAATGCTTCGCTTCCTCTATGAGCTCTCTTGGACTATGGTGCGTTTCTTCTCTCCACTTTTCGCTTTAATTTAATAAACCACTGTTTTTTTTTTGGGGGTTTTTTATATTAAGAATTAGTGATTTGTGCGGTATCAAAATGGTCTGATTTCTTCATTCTTGGTTGTTGTCAGGTTCGGGGTGAATTGCCGTTTCCAAAGTGTAAAGTAGCATTAGAATCTGTTATATTCTCAGATAAAACTTCGGTTGAGAAAAGAGCCTCAAATTTTGCTGATATAGTAAGCCAGATGGCTCAAGATGTGAGTTACTGCTGCTGTTCATCTTGAAGTTGTTATTAGTCATTTAGTTGCTAATTGTTATAGCTTCGATTTTTGTTTGTTGCCACTTGCCACAACTTTGATTTTGCTCTCTCTCTCTCTCTCTCTCTCTCTCTCTCTTTATTGTTATTATCGTTGTAAATACAAAGAGATTATTTTAAATGCTTGAAATGATGCGTATGTATGGATAGAAGAAGTCATTTGCACTACCTTAAGTTTTCTACGTTCTGTTTTAAATTTGCATGAACATAGCTCGACAGAGGTTTCTTTTGAAATTTGGTTCAATTGCCGAGGGAAGAGGAAATTATCTGCCCAAACTATTTCAATGGGACCTGTATCAGAGAATTGCTCTATTAGAGATATTATACTGGAATATCATTTGAAACTCAATTTCTGTCAAGTACCACTTAAACATCTGAACACACGTACACACATACCCACAAACACGATGCAAGCAATGAGATACTGAATTGTGTTCCAATTTTGAGTGTTTAAGAATTTATCATATATTGCTTGTACTAAGCCCACCTAATATATTGACTTGCTTATATCTCCTTGGTTACAGCACACAATGTCAGGAGAGTTCCGTTCTCGTCTCATTAAAATGGTCAGTATTTTATCTTGTGTGCTTTATTTGGCACAAATTTCATTGTGTTAATTTGCATCCTTTGAGCAACCTTTATGGTTCTCATTCACTGGAGTTTTTCTACAACTTTTTTCCTTATAAATTACCCTTTTTCTTAGGCAAGATGGCTTGTGGAATCTGGGTTGGTTCCAGTTAGGTTACTTCACGAACGTTGCGAGGTCTGATTTTCTGGTTTCCTCCTTCATTTCATATTATTAATTTTATAATTATTTTATGGCTTCTGCCTTCCGATTAGTTAGTTGGAAACATTACTAGGCATAAGCTTGTATGCATTAGTAAGTTTCTTGCATTTTCAAAATTTTATCACTATTTTATGCATTTGTAGGAAGAATTTTTGGGCGAGGCTGAGTTGATCAAAATAAAGGCTCAGGAGTTGAAGGGAAAAGAGGTTAGCAATTAATTTCTATAGGTGTATGCCATAAAAGTGCTTTTGTTTTTCTTCCTTTTAACTATTCTTATTTATTCTAAAATCTCACAGATTTTGTTTTAAAAAGAAAAAAATTGAGCTTTTTGTCCAGAGAAAGAAGTGGGTGTTGCTAACTTTAAGCCCCCACCAAAAGGGGATAAGGTTAGCTGCCTCATGTATTTGTTAGACTTAGACAAAATATCCGATGGAAAGGCGACATATTTATTAGGATAACATATCCTCTTAAACAAACATGCAAAAGAAAGGAATCAGAAAACAACAGAAAAGCTGAGAATGCTCCAAGGCTTCCTAATTTCTCTGCACGTCAACCATTGCAACACGCCCCCACCCTTGAACAATCATGGGAAGAAAGCCAAGAGAGACTAGAAATGTAGTCTTATCTGAAAGTATATTTAACAGCTTAAAAGTGCATTCTTCTGTTCTAAACTTCAACTAACTTTCCCGAAGAATAACAAACTGTGCACTGCCAATGAAAATTTGCCGCTATCTTCTCAAATAAGCAAATATAGGAAACCAACAGGACCTAGAATGCCAATAAATTGTTCCAAAGAAAAGTTGCTGACTTGCATTGCGGACGTGAGTTGGTTGCCATGTGGCCATGTCAAAATTAAATTTCAACACAACATCAGGAGAGTTCTTTGGAAGGCGTATGATCTGTACCTGCATATGTATATATTTGTGATAGAGGACACAGTGATCTATTGTAAAATAGAAGCTTAGGTGGTTAGTTAGTTGACAGGTGTCACAGCTTGTTAGATTGGATACATGCTCTTTATTTGTAATCTCTGTGATTAGAGAACTCCCTTTTAGTTAACGAAATCAGAAACAAGTTTCAGCTCTCTCTCTCTTACATGGCATCATAGAGCATCTGAGCCACTTCTTCCGAGTCATCCCCTAGCTTACCCCCACTTTCTCCTCAAACAGTCATCCCATTGCAAACCTGATCGAAATCCTGTATTGTTAATCCTATACTCCATCCCAGATTACTTCTTACTGAAGCTGAACCACATACTATCAAGTATCCCCTGTGCTCTCCATGTTGGAAACAAGCCATGCAACAGGAATTTGATGCTCTGCTGGACAATCGGACCTGGAGCTTAGTGCCTCTTCCTCCTTGCTGCAAGCCTGCAAGGCAGTGGTTGCAAGTGGCACTATTAAAAAAACTTAAGCTGTTGCTCAGGGTTTTCGTTGAAAAGAAGGTTGTGAATATTCTGAAAACTTGTCTCTGTTGGTTAAACCAGTGACTATAAGGCTTATCCTCACAGTGGCTCGTACCAACAAGTGGCCTCTTAAACAGGTCGTGGTTAGTAATGCCTTCCTTAATGGCTACTTCGAGGACGTTGTGTAAATGGTACAGCTGCTGTACCATATACACTTTCCGGGGTTTGAAAGTAATGACATAAATCTGGCTGGTAAGCTTCAAAAGGCCTTTCATGGTTTAAAACAAGGTCCTACATGCCTGGTATGAGAGATAAGCCAGCATCTGAATCAGTTTTGGTTTTCAGCAGCGTAAATTTGACCCCTCACTGCTGGTTTATAGTAAAACAGTGGCTGCATTTACATTCTCATCGATGTAGAGGGTATTCTAATCACAGGTGCTTCTTTGCCACTGGTATGACAGCTAATTACTAAGCTGGATGTATCTTTTGCTCTAAAGCATTTGGTGGATGTAGATTTCTTTCTTGGAATTAAATTAAATATGATTCCAGCCTTACTATGGTTCTCTTATCCTATCTCAACCTATGTATAGACGGATCTATGAACAAGGCTGAAATGGTGACTGCCAAATGAATTTCCGCTCCACTGCCTGCTGTATAAAACTATCAAGATATGGTTCAGATTTTGTCGAAGATCCTGCTCTTCATAGATCTGTTGTGGCTGAAGTGCAACATGTCACAGTCACTAAACCTTAACTTGGCTACTCTAGGAATGAAGTTTGTCAATTTATGTCACAGCATGAACTCCAGCCAGCTTCTGCCATGTCTCCTGTCAGCTTGAAGAGCTCTTGTGATGCTGATTGGGCCTCTGACGTTGATGATAGGAGGTTTACATAGGGAGCTTTTTCTTCTTTGGTCAAAACCTTATTCTTGGTGGGCTAAGATGCAAACATCAGTTGCCGAGTCTGGTAAAGAGGCCGAGTACCCTGCCGCCTCCAAGATTTTGTGGATCCAGTACCTATTCCATTAGCTTCAGATTCAGATTCGTGCACCCATCATCTTATTTGAGACTTTGACAGCTAAATCACAATTGCTTTAAGTACAAGACTCAACTCAGTCTTCACAGTTCATTCAAGAACAAAGCAAATGCTGTTGGATATCTTCTTTGTCAGATAGGAAGTCCTCAGCAACTCTATCAATGTTGCTTATGCACCCTCGTTGCTGATATTCTGTGACCATGCCTCTGCAAAAAACAAGATTCTGCTGTCTCCGAGACAAACTTAGTGTTTTGCAGCTCTCACCTTCTAACCGCCTCTTGAGCTCGAGGGGGAATAGTAGAGTACACAGTGATATTCTATTGTAAAATAGGAGTTAGGCAGTTAGTTTGTTTAAAACTGTTATACAGCTGTCACAAATTATTTGATAAGACACATGTTCTTTTTATGTAATAATATCTCTGATTAGAGAACTCAATTTTAGTTAATCAAATAAAAAACAAGATTCAGGTCTCTCTCTCTCTCTCTCTCTCTCTCACCCCTTCTGCTAAATCTCACAATTAGAATTGCTTTTGTAACTGAAACATCCATGTAGAACACCTAAGAAAAGCCATGAGTACAATTTTTTGGTTTACGCAAGTGCAAATAGGGCAGTAATTTCCAATCCAATGAACCTAATCGTACAAACTGCACATAATGACCTTCAGCTTTATTCATTCTTGGTCTTTGTGGTGCTTGTATTAAATATACTACCCCCATGTGTCTGCTTGAGTGGTATTCTATTGTTTTTGATTCACTTGTGTTGTTGACTTCAGGTCAGAGTTAATACACGACTTCTTTATCAGCAAACAAAGTTCAACCTTCTCAGAGAAGAGAGTGAGGGCTATGCCAAACTGGTATAACAGAATTTCTCCTCTCTTGACTTTTTAGGACGTCTTCTTTGAATTATATATTGTCACTTGTTGCACCCATTGAGCTGTCTTCTTTGGCATGACTGGATACAATACTAGTATACAACTTGATGTCAGTTTAAATTTTTCTAGAATTGGATATTTATTTTGAGTCATGCCTTATGCTTTCTAGATGAGATGCTTTTGTACGCCGTATTCAATTTAGTTTAATTGTATAGGTCACTCTTCTTTGTCGGGACTCTGATGCGCCAACTCAAAAAGCATCTGCAGGAACAATAGGCATTATCAAGGTTTCAATGATTTTATATGCTGACTATTCCATGCTCATTTTTTTTTGTTTTACGATAAAGATCATATTGCTGATTTAGATTACTTCTGCAGTCACTCATTGGCCATTTCGATTTGGATCCAAACCGTGTTTTTGATATAGTAAGTTGTATCTCTTCAATTGCCTTTCCCCCCAATAAACTTGGCTGCCTATCTGCATTCCCATTTCACGTTTTATCTAGCTACTGATACGTGTTTTTGATCAGGTCCTTGAATGTTTTGAACTTCAGCCCGACAGTGACGTGTTTATAGAGCTGATTCCTATTTTTCCCAAGGTGGAAAAAAATATAAGCCTGGGTCATTCTTATATCACAATTTTAATTTGCAAAATTTTATTGAACAGTTTTTTTATATCACAATTTTTATTTCTTTTATGCAGTCCCATGCTTCACAGATTCTTGGGTTTAAATTTCAATATTACCAGCGCATGGAAGTTAATGATCCTGTACCATTTGGGCTTTATAGACTTACTGCCTTGCTGGTGAAGCAAGATTTTATTGATCTTGATAGCATGTAAGATGTTGTGCTCATGTGCTGCTTAATATGTATCTAGACGTATACACTTAACAATGATTCAATAGTGAATCAATATTTGGCTCTATGACTATGAGTGGTTGCTGCACTGAGGGATATTTACTTACACCATTTGTGTCTGTCAATATTAATCTTTATTATGTCAGCTCTGTTATTAACTTCATTGGAGAAATTAATGTTGTACAAAAGATTGAATGTATCATACATAACCCCAAAAAATTAAGTAGGTTGTAGTTTGGGCTATTTTAAGGTCGATCCTGAATAAAAAAAGGTTGGTTGGTATTGGCCGTCTCTCAATCTGCTAAATCTTAGTAGATGTCTTCATTTTCATTGGTTGGCATGTAGACTGGAGTTGCGTTGTGCAGTTTACGAGACACCTTTGTAACTCATTTTTTAATTACAGATATGTTCATCTTCTGCCCAAGGATGATGAGGCATTTGAGCACTATAACACTTTCTCTTCCAAGCGCCTTGATGAGGTATTTATGCTTTGACAGCTGATTCATTATTATAATATAATAATATTTAATATTTATTCTTATTTTTTAATAATATGCAAGTTGCAAAAATGGCCTGAACATCTCATCAACTAATCTCCCTAATGATGAATGTTGCGACATCTCAATAAAACTAATTGGGTTGGCCTTTGAGACTTTTAGTTTTGCCGGAATATGTCAACTTTCAGTTCTTAATTTTTCAAACTGTTTTGACTTATTTCCATATCAGTGGATATTTGATGCTTGAAACGCCCTGGTATTGATGTTGATTTTGCATTATATTTATTAACAAATAAGCACATTTATTTATTCTAGTTCTGTTGTTTTCATATTTTGTCTTGGCGCTGGTTTGATATCTCTAAGGTTAACAATCTTAATTACAGGCTAATAAAATTGGAAGAATAAACCTCGCTGCTACCGGAAAAGATCTAATGGATGATGAAAAGCAGGGGGATGTCACTATTGATCTCTTTACTGCTTTAGCCATGGAAACTGATGCAACTGAAGAGCGGAAGTCTGAGCTTCAAAACAGTCAAACTCTGGGATTGCTAACTGGCTTTCTTTCTGTTGATGACTGGTATGCATGACTTGTAAATCTACGTATAGCATGTGATGGTATAGACTATTGTTATTATAGGTTATCTTATTTTTCCTCTTTGGTTACTTTGTTTATGAGATGTCTCAACAAAATGGATAGCCTTCCACCTTCTATTTACTTATAACATGTGGTGGTAAAGACAGTTATTATTACAAGTTATGCTAGTTTTTCTTTTTGGTTAGGTTTGACAAAATGACAAATAAACACCACACATACTATTGCACGGTCACACCTGGGTTCGAACTCGGTAGCCGACATCCCCATGTCGCTGAGATTGCCAATGCAACCAGCAATGGATGACTTTTTGATTGCCATGTCGCACGGTCACACCTTATATATATATATATATATATATATATATATATATGTCAGGTTAAACTGCTTTGGATGCTATGTCAAAGAATGATTATATTGTCCTATTATTAATATATAATGAATTTTAATCACTTAACAATGATAGAGATGATTATTATTTTTGCTGTGCATGGAGAAATTTGTTGTGGAGTTAATCTCTTGAGTCTTGACAATGATGTCAGTACTTGCATTGAAGTTTTTATACAGTGTCTAAAATCAGCGTTGTCGGTTCCTTTTCAGTCATAATAATAATTTGATTTATGGCTCAATGAGCTGCTCTTCATTATTATATGTATGTGGTGTTGGTAGAATTTCCCTCTAGTGCAGATATGTACATTTATGGGTTC
Source organism: Oxytropis ochrocephala (assembly GCA_020916435.1). NCBI lineage: Eukaryota > Viridiplantae > Streptophyta > Magnoliopsida > Fabales > Fabaceae > Oxytropis > Oxytropis ochrocephala. Next base: position 198,269 of record CM037091.1, on the reverse strand, counting down.
TTTTGATTTTGTTTTTATAGGTACCATGCACACATACTATTCGAGCGCCTCTCACCACTCAATCCAGTGGAACATATCCAAATATGTGATAGTTTGTTTAGGTAAAGCTTGTGTACAATCTCTCTCTCTCTCTCTCAGTTGTCAGTGTAGAGGACATGTATTTGGATGCATTTGTTGACATACTTGTCTATTGAATGAATTGTGATGTGTTTTTTTGGGACAATACATTTGCAAATATATGTCAATATTGATGAATTTGTCTTTTATATTTAATCAAGGTTATAGTAATATAAGACAAAAGGGGAAAATAGAGGGCAGGTGATATATCGTCCAAAAACTAAAGCTTATTTTTTTTAAACCAACTACCAGATATGTTTAAGTGTGGACAATGCCAAGCTTGCCTAGGTTGTGCTGAAACTCAACTTATTAGAACATTGAGGTGGCAAGGCCTCTACCGCTTGGGTCGTAGAGGCTTTGCTACCATGATATGAAGTAACAATCCTAAAAGCTTAAGGTATTGGGTGAAGACTCGGAAATGGATCACAACAGCCTTATCAATATTGCATTGATACCGTCCAATGCCATATATTAGAAACTGGAACTTCCTTGAAATAGCCATGAGGGCTATTGCATATTATAGACTGGAACTGCCTTGAAATAGCCAGGAGCATTGAGTATGATTATCTATGATACCTGCAAGAGGCCATAAAAGCTAGCTTATCCTGAAGCAAGAGCAAAGGAAATACCTTTGCACATGTTACATTGCATACCAATCAAATACACCATATAACTGCTCTGACTGCATGCTGCTACCAAAGCCCTTACCCCTATTTATCCTTCCAAAATCTTTTAAATGGAATGTGAGAAGCTGTTCCAAATTGGAGATCCATGCCAAACATTCATGGATGCATAGCGTATGCATACATTTAATGACATTTATCTTTGGGCAACTCGTTTTAAGTTTGTTATGGTCAACAGATTGTTTGAATAGTTGTTTTTAGCAATAGCTGTAAGTAATATTGAGATCTTCATCCAGGCTTATTGAGAAGTCAATTTCCTCAGCATATAGTGTTATTCGTCAAGCACATCTTCAAAACCCTGGATCATCGACTGGAGGCAGAACTGATGCTATGGACGTAGATCGTCACCCTTCAGGACACAACTCATTCATAGATCTTCCAAAGGAACTTTTTCAGATGCTTGCTTGTATTGGACCTTATCTCTACCGAGATACTATACTGTTGCAGAAGGTGGATTAAGTTGTTTTAATATTACTTTAGCTCATTTTCTTGGTATGTTTTATGCTGGTTATGATTTCCCCTTCTGCCCCATTTTCCCTCAAAACACGTTTAGGTTTGTAGAGTGTTGAGAGGTTATTACCTTTCTGCTCTTGAGCTTGTAAATTGTGATGATGGTGCCTCAAATCCCCAATCACATGTTATCGGGAATCCTCACTTACACATGAAGGAAGCAAGGCTAAGGGTGGAGGATGCATTAGGAGCTTGTCTACTACCTTCTCTACAGTTGATTCCTGCCAATCCAGCTGTTGGCCAGGAGATTTGGGAACTAATGAGTCTCCTTCCTTATGAGGTTTTATTTTGTATTAGTTGTTTATCGTTTTACCTAATACTATATTGTTATTGTTATCCGTTATCAACAAGATTGGTTGATGGATGTTTCTATCTAGGTGCGATATCATTTATATGGTGAATGGGAAAAAGATGATGATCGCAATCCTATGCTTTTGGCTGCTAGACAAACTGCCAAGGTTTGCAGTCAATGTTGGACCATCTGCACTGAATGTTGCAAGCTTTATTCCTTTTTATCCTCATTCTCTTTGCTTTATTTCTATACAGTTGGACACTAGACGTATTTTGAAACGGCTGGCGAAGGAAAATTTGAAGCAGCTGGGTCGTATGGTTGCAAAGTTAGCTCATGCGAACCCTATGACTGTACTTCGCACAATCATTCACCAGGTGCAGATTTAGTAGAGCTTCTATCCTGCAAAGTCTTAATGAGCCTTGGCCTCTTCTAATGTTGTGCATTCTTTTATGTTAATTTTTCCCAATTGTGTAATATGCAGATTGAGGCATACAGAGACATGATTACTCCTGTAGTGGATGCATTTAAGTATCTGACTCAGGTGTGTACATTTCTTTGTATTTTCCCCTGCCTTTTTTGTTCACTGCATCCACTAGAGATATCATGATATGTGACCTTGTATTTTCCCCTGGCTTTTTTTGTTCACTGCCCCCGGTAGCATTATCGTGATATGTGATCTCGTAATAAGGGGTGGGAGATGTGTGGCATTTTTTTTCAATCCTTTGAGTCACCCCTATCCTACTGGATTGTGATCTCTGGAAAAAGTGTGCAAAATAAAGGATATAATTAAACCCAAATTATGGTAACTACCATCTTTGAAGAAAAAGGAAGCCTTGCAAATTAGTTAGAAGCCTGGAAACTTTCTAAACATGAGTCCTGTCGACTGTCTTGAAAGAAGCAGCCTGTGGATTCAGAATTACCACCTAAAGGAATACATAGCAACAGAACAAAGCAGCCGATCCTCTACATAATGTCCAAGATGCCACACTCAGCCAAATTACTACCTAAACCAAATTCCTTTTCAAACAGATGAAGACAAAAATGATTGCCATCTTCAAACTACATTAAAATGAGTAGGTGGGAAAACACAAAAAAATGGAAAGTCTCAGATAGAACATCGGATCATTTGATCTCAGTTTTTAGAAAACTGTGATTCCATTGTAATTGATGCGAGTGAAACCAAAGAAATTCATAGAAGGATGTTGTAGAGAGAATCTGCAATTGTCTTTTAATAGTAAACAACCTAATTCGTTGCGCACTACATGAGCTACGTGCTGTGATTTACAAACAGATAGCATATTAACATACTCTGACTTACTGCAAATGAGCTGCTGTAGTGTTTTAGGGATCATTATCTTTTTTTTATGTGTTAATCTCACTCCTTCATAGTATACTGGTTAATCAACCCATTCTTAATTTGATATGGTGGTACTTTGCCATTTGTTTTTTCTTTTGTCCATTCATCATGATTTGCTTTTGGAAATTACTTTTGATTTGGAGCATTACTTTTTTAACAGCTTGAATATGATATATTGGAATACGTTGTGATTGAACGATTGGCACTTGGCGGACGTGATAAGTTGAAAGATGATGGGCTTAATTTGTCGGACTGGCTTCAATCTTTAGCTTCATTTTGGGGCCACCTGTAAGTATAGTTGTTTTCTCTGCACCTCTATTATATTTAGTGTTCTTGACGTGTCCTGTGCATTTGGTTAACTTATAGGGAGTAATTAGGATCCTTTTGAAATTTACCTTCTGGATGTGTGACTGAATCCTAGTGGGTTATACGTTTTACTCTTTGGATTAAATCACGAGGCAACAGATTTTCCTCCATATGTTGTTTGGGTGATATTTGTCTTTTTATTGCTATTTCTCGCTAATTATTATTTATTGGAATTATGTCATGTGTATTATTGATAGTAACATTCACAAATCATTTTTGTACATTTATGCCATTCTATAGAATTTAGATATACCCAGGATGCCTTGTATCAAATTCCAGGTTGCAGATCAACCTTAGCAAATGCAGGATTACTGGACATAGCAGCATTTTGTATCCCTGACTTGCAATGTCAGATCAATTCAAACCATTTTGCTTGCCAGTTGATGGGCATGCACAGGCAGCTGTTTGATGTGTGGTTTCTGTTATTCGATCTCAGATTTTTTGGAACAGATATTTGTTGGGTTGAAAGGGCTGGGCATTTCTTTGTTATCCTTTCAAAGTTCAACGTTCAAACCTTCATTAGTCCGCTGTCCTTGTAATTTTTTATGGACAATTTATCCTGTTAAAGTGCCATTTAAGATATACAAGCGACTTGTCAGCTGCAATAGCACTCTACCACAGTTGATGAGAATTATCTGATTTAAATGAAGTTATTCATTAAGTTGGTTATTGATCTCTCCTTTGTAGCCTGGAAGGTTCATTACTGTTACCAAATACAATTAGTTAATGGAGATAAAAGAACGAGTGCTTGCAATATGCTATGACGACAGTTGGAAGCTTATGGGATTTTTTTTTAATGAGAAGGATGTTCTACTCTCGAGGGAAAGAAAAAGAGAAAGAAAACCAAACCAAACTGTTGGGTTTTTTTTTTAAATGTGAGGGATGTGAATCATGATCAAATGCCTAAGTGGTTGGACTTGTAGAGAGGGAAGAACCTGAACTGTTGTTTATTCTGGGTTGTTAGTCGTTGTGGAAACCCAAATGTTGGACATGCATGCTTTTTCGTTGGTGTTGAGCTGATAATTTGTAGGTTTGGATCCATTTGATGAGGCTTCAGTTGTTAGTAGCATTCTTGTCAGTGGTCTACTCCATTAGTTATTACTTTAATCTTGTGATGCTAATGTTGACTTCAGTTTGTTGACAATTCTCAATGATATCTGTCATTTCTAATATTGATAATGAAACGACACTTTACTGGCATTTACAAGGTACCATTCAGGTGGGAGACAGATTCATATACTGTGTTAAGCAGTTTGTCTTTGCTTAATTGGTGATGGGTGTCAAAAAATTAGGGGATCAAATGCCTAAGCTGTTGGCCTTTTAGAGAGGGAAGAACCTGAACTGTTAACTCTGGGTTTTTAGTCGTTGTGGCAACCCAACTCTGGGTTGAGCTGATAATTTGTAGGTTTGGATCCATTTAATGAGACTTCAGTTGGTAGTAGCATTCTTGTGAGTGGTCTACTGCATTAGTTATTACTCTAATCTTGTGATGCTAATAGAATCTGCAAATGGACATAAAGGTTCTGTAGAACTGTTAGATAGTATGTTCTTTCTTCAATTACGGGGACACAGAAATACAGCTTTTCATTTGACTTTATCATCAATAGTATACATGGTTGACCAACAGTAGTTCACTTCAAGGATGATTCGTGATCGTGTTGTCTGTGTAGAGCTCATTGAGAAATGGGATTGAGTTGCCCAACTTCTGATGAATGGATAGCGTAACAAGTATTTGTAATATCTGGTCTTAGTGTGGTATATACTTCGAAAATGAAGAGTGATATGCTTGCTGCTGCATTATGTTTGCTGAGCATACATGTAATTCCTGAACAACTTTGGGGGCCACTATCCGCTAGGAATTTATTTTTGCCTTGGAGGGATGGGGATTAAATTACCTGGAGCAGTTTGGTTTGGTTTTCTTTCTCTTGTTCTCTTTTTCTAAAAGCATTCCTTTCTTTTTATTCAATAATATTTAGTGCGTAATAAAACAAAATAGAATTGGAGTGTGGTTATATTCTGCATTAGCGTTTTGAATTCCTCTGATTTGCAAATTGAAGTACATTTTAATTGGTTTTATTGGTTAGCTTCTTTAAGGGATGTAAATAAATATAGTATACTAAAAATACATGATTTGAAATTTTTTCTGCTTAATAAAATTATGACATAAGGTTGTGTAAACGGGTCGATCTTTCACGATTCAGCAAAAACAAGGAGAAATAGATCAAAGTAATAATTTAAAGAAGAATATCAATTTTAAGTAAATATGTTGTATGTGTGTAGTTAACTTTGAGATGATAGGGATCATGATTAAATGTCTGGCAAATACAAAATTTAAATGAATTCAAGCAGCAGTCAGTCAATAAGAATCAATGATGGTAACAATGGGCAAGGGAGCTGGAAAATGAATTTTAACAAATAGCGTACAAAGGAGTAAATTAAGTTGGTCAATATCGTTGACCCTCAAATTTTGTGCGCTAGTTTAGTTTGTAATGTGCACAATATCTTTAGTGAGTGTGCCACAGGATACATTGTCGAGCAAATTCATGATCTATGGGTGAGAAGAGTGCTTGATTTCCTTTCTATGATGACATTCAGCAATTTCTTCATATAATTTGGTTGAGTTCTTGGGATGTGCTGCAATTATTATTACCAATTTAATAGGGTCTCCACTAAACATGATTCTAGTTGATTATACTGTGCATTCAATTTCTTGTAGGATTGGTTGTAAGATTCATGGTGCTTATTTATTTATTTATGCCAATGCTCTTGTAACTTGTTATAGATATTTTTGTCCTGAACTGAGTATTACCTTTGTGCTTGTTGCTTCAAGAGGTGTGATCTTCTTTGAATGTTTTAATGAGTTCAAGTTTTCTGTATATGATAGGTGTAAAAAGTACCCATCAATGGAATTACGGGGCCTTTTCCAGTATCTTGTGAACCAGTTAAAAAGGGGGCAAGGGATTGAGCTTGTTCTACTGCAGGTTTTTCTTTGTTATTTTCTAGTAAATAATAATATTGTGTGAGATATCGCTCATGAAAAGCCAGTATTTAAATATTCCTGCTGGTTTTTTAGGAGCTTATCCAACAAATGGCAAATGTTCAGTACACAGAGAACTTGACTGAGGAACAGCTGGATGCAATGGCCGGGAGTGAGACTCTTAAATATCAAGCAACTTCTTTTGGAGTGACTCGAAATAATAAGGTACAGCAAGTAAATCTTATAAGGTTTTGGAAAGCAAGACATTGATGAATTTGCAGTTTGGAAACTTTGAAATACTATATGTTAAAGAGAGTTCTGTTGGTATTACTGTTTTAATTTGCACTGGCTCGGTTTGTTTTGCTTTGTACTTACTGAAATGGTTAGTAAACACTTGTTTGCATCTGGTTTTGGAAAGTTTTGTGATACATATACAATTAGCATCACTTTGATTTTTGCATAATTGATTGAGCTTAAAGATGAACTTCCTGAAAGTGGACAGTGTGAACTGGGTATAAATAACTTATTAGACTGAGCTTTTGGCCTAACTCAACACCAAAAGATAACTCATGGATTTCCCAAGCCTTGTATGGTCTACTCTGCCTAGGATTGGACATTTGGAGCATGAGCTAATATGGGTATCTCAATAGAAACATCCCCTCACACCTAGGGCTGGACTTCTAGAGCGTGGACAAATACAGGTGATCCAATCTTAGGGTTTAGGATAGACTTTGATTCGACCTTAGGGTTTAGGTGTTAGGCCCAACTCACCCCCAAAAGCCAGCTCAAGATGTGAGGATTGCCCAAGCCTTGTAAAGACTACTTTGGCTTTATCTTTAGTTGATGTGAGATATAAAGAACTTTTTTTTCGTTGATCTCATTTCATTACTTTACGGAGTACAAAACAGAGTGAGCAATTACTCCTGTATGATTATTGTGATTGGTGTTTATTTTTTCCACTCAAGTTTTTAGGCTCTACGCTCTAGTATCTTGTGCTACAGGCTTCTGAAGTGTTGTATTGAATTATTATTTTAGAGGATTATGCCTAGTTTAAGGTTTATCATGTGACTTGGTGATTGATTTTGTAAGTCACCAAGAGGTATCTAATAATCATTGCAGGCGTTGATTAAGTCAACTAGCAGGCTTAGAGATGCATTAGTTCCTAAAGATGAACCGAAGTTGGCAATCCCCCTCTTGCTGCTTCTTGCTCAGCATCGATCTCGGTAAGCTCTTGAACTTATAAGTGTTCAAACTGGCGATCAATATTTTGTTCTAAAATTTAATATTCTTGCAGGGTTGTCATCAATGCAGATGCACCCTACATTAAGATGCTCAGCGAACAGTTTGATAGATGCCATGGAACTCTCCTTCAATATGTGGATTTTCTTGGCAGTGCAGTCATACCAGCATCAAATTATGCTATTCTTCTCCCCTCACTTGATGACCTTGCCCATCGTTACCACTTGGACCCTGAGGTTTTTGTTCCTCTTCTGTCTCTATTTTACTTATAACTCATTAATTTTTCTTATAACTCTTTAATGCATGACGCTATTCCTATTTGTGTTCTGGCTTTCTCTGGAGTTGCTGTATTTATGGTACACCATTGTTTCGTTGAATCTGCATTTAAGTCTGTTCTTTTGTTTTTCTGGGCATAGGTTGCATTCTTGATATATCGCCCTGTTATGAGGCTTTTCAAGTCTCAAAGGAATCCTGATGTTTGCTGGCCCTTGGATGATAAAAATGCTGCAAGTGATGCATCTTTGAACTCCGAGTCTGACCCTGACCCTGTGGATTATTCTGGAAGTACGGTTCTAGATCTTGGCTCTAACCAAAGTCCTATAAGGTTATAATTCTAACCTTTTCCCCTTATTTTGTTAAAACTTTCCTGCTATGCTTCGACATAAAACATGTTAGGTGTTGTCATGTTGAACTTTCCATGGTGTCAAGACGGTTTTAGATGCCTTTGCGATCTGTATCAGATGTATGATAGATATGCAAAGAGTATTTCTGCTGTTTTCTGTATTAGTAATTAATATTTTATAACTGTGTGCAGTTGGTCATATCTTCTTGATACTGTTAAAACCATGTTGCCTCCAAAGGCATGGAATAGCCTATCTCCTGATCTTTATGCAACATTTTGGGGTCTCACATTATATGATCTGTATGTTCCAAAAAACCGTTATGACTCAGAAATAGCCAAGCTGCATGCTAATCTTAAATCTTTGGAGGAGCTTTCTGACAATTCAAGCTCAGCAATCACCAAGAGGAAGAAAGAAAAGGAAAGAATCCACGAATCTCTTGATCGTCTGATTGGTGAACTGCATAAACACGAAGAAAGTGTTGCATCTGTCCGTAGACGTCTTTCTCATGAGAAAGACAAATGGTTAAGTTCATGTCCTGATACCTTGAAGATCAACATGGAGTTCCTTCAGCGTTGTATATTTCCACGGTGTACTTTCAGTATGCCAGATGCTGTTTATTGTGCCATGTTTGTACACACACTCCATTCCCTAGGAACCCCCTTCTTTAACACTGTCAACCACATAGATGTTCTTATTTGTAAGACTCTACAACCAATGATATGCTGCTGCACTGAATATGAGGCTGGCAGGCTTGGCAGGTTTTTGTATGAGACTTTAAAGATTGCTTACTATTGGAAGGTATTTGGTTATTACTTTTATTTATTTATTTATTTATTTTATTTTGACGATGTTATAAGCTTTTTTGTGTAAACTTTATGTTTGTACTTTTTATTATTTTCAGAGTGATGAATCTATTTATGAACGTGAGTGTGGGAACATGCCCGGATTTGCTGTTTATTATAGATATCCAAATAGCCAGCGGGTTACATATGGGCAGTTCATTAAGGCAAGTTCAACTGTTTGCTATTTTACAACTGCTTGGATTTTTTTCGCTTGCATGTGTTATGTAGATCTAATGGTTACTGTTATCTTAATTTTTTGGGGGGAGTGGTTAATTTGTTGCTTTCTGACTTTACCGAAGATATATAATGCTTTATTTATATTGCTGATAGGTACACTGGAAGTGGAGTCAAAGAATCACACGGTTACTAATCCAGTGTCTGGAGTCTAGTGAGTACATGGAAATTAGAAATGCACTTATAATGTTGACTAAAATTTCTAGTGTTTTCCCTGTTACACGGAAGAGTGGGATAAACCTTGAAAAGCGGGTAAGTTATCCTTGTATTAAACTTAGTTATTTTGAACACTGATGCAGTTTTTAAAAACTTATTTTATCATGCATGTAGGTAGCTAAGATTAAAAGTGATGAAAGAGAGGATCTTAAGGTGTTGGCAACTGGTGTTGCAGCAGCACTGGCTGCTAGGAAGGTATGCTGTTATCTTATTACAAGCCTAGTTGTTATTTTCTTCAGCACACTAATCTCATCCATCATGCAGCCTTCTTGGGTAACTGACGAAGAATTTGGTATGGGTTATCTTGAGTTGAAGCCTGCACCCTCTATGACTAAATCTTCTGTGGGAAATTCAGCAGCCGCACCATCTATGACTGAATCTGCCACTGGGAGACATCTGGACTCTGGAAATACGGTCAAAGACCAGAATATAAGAACAAAACCTTCAGATGGAAAATCAGAAAAAACTGAAAGCATTTCAGTGGCAAAATCTGATACTGGTCTTGCAAAACTGAAGGGTGGCTCAATGGTGAATGGGTTGGATGCTCAATCATCCCTAATCTCATCTGCTGGACAATCTGGGGCATTAAAATCTGGGGAAAACCCAAAGCAAATGGATGAATCCATAAGTCGGGCATCAGATGAGCACGTAACTAGAAATGCCGAGGTAGCATTAATGTCTAAGTTATATTTGCAGTTAGCATTTTTCATTTGTATGATTGGATAGTATGATTTTCTTCAATTTGCATCACTTATCGCATTGTTGACTACCTGCTAATTTCCTCAGAATAAATGTGATCTGATCTGAAGGGAGAAGTTCTACTACTGCTGTGATTAATAATAGAAGAGTTAAAACCTTTTTTGTAATATCATTAAGAGGCTAATAAATTTATATCTTAGACCCCAAAGTTTGTATTCTCAAAAGAAAATTATAAAAATCCTCAAGCCATTGCCAAATCTAATTGTTTTAGACAATTATAGTATGTTAAGTTATATGGAGCAGCACAAAATACTAATTTCAAAAGGTAAATTGTTTTTTTAACACCTTTTCTCAAGTTGCAGCCGCCTTACAAGGATTTGTTTATTTCTAGTGCTTACTCAGCGTTGGAGTGCTTACTCAGCCGCCTTACAATTATTTTTTAACACCTTTTCAATGTTACTGCTGCTTTTTTGTTTTCCAATAATGATTTGGTTCTCTCATTTGCAGTCAAGAATTACAGCGAAGCGCTCAGTGGCTGCTGGTTCACTTTCAAAGCCTTCAAAACAAGATCCTGTAAAAGAGGATGGTAGATCTGTAAAAGCTGTTACCCGAACTTCTGGGCCCTCAAGTGGTGATAAGGATCTACAAACTCATGCATCAGAGGGAAGACTCACTGGGGGTACGATCTCTTCTTCAGTTAGTGCTAATGGCAATACCATTGCAGGTTCTGCAAAAGGTTTGGCTCCATCAGGAAAAACTTCATTTGATGGTACTGGTAATGAATCAAAGACAGAGGTTGGAACTGTCAAGTCTTCTGATATTAGGGCTTCTATGGTGAAAGATGATGGAAATGATATTACTGACTTCACAAGAGGACTCTCTTCTCGTGTAGTTCATTCCCCTAGGCATGAAAACACAGCTACCTCAAAGTCTAATGATAAAATTCAGAAGCGAGCTGGTTCTGCTGAAGAACTAGACAGACTAGGTAAGCGACGGAAAGGGGATGTAGAGCTGAGAGATTTAGAGGGCGAAGTTCGATTTTCTGAAAGAGAGAAGCTGATGGATCCTCGACTGGCTGATGAAAAAGTGGGACCAGATGAACTTGGCCTGTACAGAGTAGGTGGTGATAAGACATTGGAAAGGCCAAAAGATAAAGGCAGTGAAAGATATGAAAGGGAACACAGGGAAAGATTGGACCGTCTGGACAAATCTCGTAGTGATGACTTCGTTGCAGAAAAACCTAGAGACAGATCGATAGAAAGATATGGAAGAGAAAGATCTGTTGAGAGAATGCAAGAGAGAGGTAGTGAGAGGAGTTTCAATAGACTCCCTGACAAGGCTAAGGATGAAAGAAGCAAGGATGATAGAAATAAATTACGATACAATGATGCATCAGTTGAAAAATCTCATGCTGAGGAACGCTTCCGTGGGCAAAACTTGCCTCCACCACCCCCTTTACCTCCGAATGTGGTTCCTCAATCTCTCAGCGCTGGAAGGCATGATGAAGATGCAGACAGGAGGTATGGAGCTACAAGGCATTCTCAGAGACTTTCTCCAAGGCATGAAGAAAAAGAACGCAGGCGGTCTGAAGAAGCTGTGATTTTGCAAGATGATTCCAAACGTAGAAAAGAAGATGATTTTCGAGATAGAAAGCGTGAGGAAATGAAGGTATAAATCAATGTTCGTATCAATATTTCTCAATTTACACAGGATGCACTCCTAGGGTTATCTACTTAATTGTGAGATAACTTAAGCTGAGTATTATATACTATACATGTAGCATTGCCCTATGGATTAGTTTCAACATTTCACTTGTGGATATGTGCATAAAATCAATGTCTGTCATATATAAACTTTTTGGGAGCTGATTATGTCTATGCATCCATGAACCAAACTAGTTCTTTTATTCCTTTCCGGCTAAAAGAACAGAATGCTTTATGATTATTTTTATATGATACTTGTTAAACATGGGTTAAAATGGAAAACTGTGATAAATGTCTTTAGTGATCAATCAAATTGATACCAAGTGAAGCGCTCACCGGTATTTATCAAATATTGGTTTCTAGTAAGAACTACTTGTTTTTGCAGCTTTTGGGTAACATCAATTATTACTGAGGTTAAAATGCAACAAATGTGGGGAAGATTACAGCATAGAATGTTAGAGTAAGGCATTGTAAGGTTTCATTGGTTAGGGGTTAGGGTTCAGGCGTAGAGTTATTTGCTGTCTGGGTGTAGCTAAGACTGCTTCACGATTTGGTTTTCACTGATTTAGTGTTATATTTTTACATGAAGAGTGGGCTTTGGTTTTTTGTTGCCCCTGATATTTTTTGTGTTATTCCCTTCTGGTGTTTGAATAGAGAGGACAGATTATACGGCTTTGTTATTCTTCTAATGTTAGATGCTGTGTTTTATGCAGGTGGATGAGAGGGAGAGGGAAAGAGAGAAAGCAAACATTCTAAAAGAAGACTTGGATTTAAATGCTGCATCCAAGAGACGCAAACTTAAGAGGGAGCATCTACCAGTAATTGAACCTGGGGAATACTCACCAGTGGCCCATCCACCTCCTCCCTCAGGTATTGGTATGTCACAAGCATATGATGGAAGAGATAGGGGAGACAGAAAGGCCCCCATGATTCAGCATGCTAATTACATAGATGACCCGAGTCTTAGGATTCATGGTAAAGAGGTACCCGGCAAGCTGAATCGTCGTGAATCAGATCCGTATCCTTACTTGCATACTTCTTAGACTGAAATGCATGCTTATTTCATTCATTAGTTAACGTCTTTCAGTATATCTTTTATGCATCACTAGACTGTTTACAATTGCACCTTATCTGCATACCTATTCTCTCTCTCTCTCTCTCTCTCATCATGCATGAAAGGAAGCTGCATTAAGATGCATGATGTGGTATGATATTTATGTTTGTTTGGGTTGCATGTTGTTCATTCACTTTTTTCCTTGACCAAAAGGAAAGTCAATTTAAAATTCTAGAGTAAGTTGAAATGCATCTTTCTATTAATGATTGTGCACAGTTGTGTCCTTAATTCACTATTAGCTTGTATGACCGTGAATGGGATGATGAGAAGAGATGGGATGAAGAGAAGAGACAAAGAGCTGATCAAAAACGAAGGCATAGGAAGTAACAAATCAAGTGGTGATTATGCATGTAAACTTTTTGGGTGATGGTTGTTCATTTCATGAAGGTGTTGAAATGCCAATTTTGTGTTGAGGTGCTGCAGTGACATCACATCACATCACTCTTAACTGCTACCCCTTGTCATTTTCTGGCAACTTGTAACAAATTTTAAACAGTTCAAATTATTAATTGATTTATACAGTTGTATATAGTGTTGTATATTTTGGGTAGTCAGTGACCATAGTACTCTGATCTGAGGATGTGATTAATTCGTGTGAACCTTCAGTTACATGAGCATAGTCTTGTAAACTAAGTGTAACTTTTTTGCTGTTCTTACATGAAGGGTGTTAGATGTACGTGGTTTCATCCCCATCATCAGGGATGAATCCTTTCCATTCTCATTTACTGGACCAATTAAGTTAAATTTATAAGTTTTTTGCTGTTAGTTTCATCAAAGCATTCTCTTAATAATACTTATGCATAGCATAATAAATCTAAATGAATTAGCATCTGAAAACTTTTTTATATTGAAGTTCTTGTCCGTCTTTTAAAAATTTGTATACAAACCACTTGAAGAAAAAAAGCATCTCATTTCTCATCCCTCTTATTAGAGTCTCCAATTAAGACTCCTTATTTAATGCTAGAAATAATAGTTTATTTTTCTAAAATGAATGCATTACCCAAATTATAAACCCCAAGGATATGAAGGGTTATGAGCATATCTCCCACTGAAACTGGACTTGTATTCCTGGGAAAAAGGGTTATAAGCAGTTGCCGGAGATGCATGAGAAAAATTAATAGAAGTTTCCAACAGTGTCTCCCAACTAACATCATCATCATCCAGTTCAATCAAAGGCTTCTCCTCAAACTCAATCTCTTTACATTTAACATGGTGTTGTCTGTCATCTCCTTCTTCAGTAAAAACCGATGCAGATTCCTCAGACGACGATGACGACTCTGTCGTCAACTGCCACATGCCACTCAGAAAACTCTCTAGAGCTTTAATTTGTATATGTGGTATTGGTTCTAACAAAGGATACTCATAGTAACCACACAACCCCTTAACCTTACACCTTCCATAAAACTCATAAAGCTGATTAGTCTGCACTGCTGCTTTCTTATATATATTAAAAGCAGCTATAGAATTTCTATAAGGCATCTGAAAAAGATTATAACTATTTCACTTCTGAACTTTGAGTAACAAACAAAGCTATCTCTTATTATAAGTTTCATTGCTGACCTAACAATGAAACTTGTTGCCACTCCTGCTGGATAACAATCTATCACCCTATCTATCATACTTTGAAGTCTTGGCAACATTTCAATCACCTCAACCATTTCCTTCATCTCCTCTTCTTGGTTCTCAAATTTCTTGCTATTAATATTAATATTAGTATTATCATAATCGAAGGTTGCACAGTTAAGAGCTTCACCAAGAAGGTGTGCATAGGAAGTGATGAAATTTGTGTAGGAAAGTGAGGATGAGTAAGAAGCAGAAGAAGCATCCTTGAAATGACAAGGGTAGAGAGATATCAAACCATTGGAACGTGTCCATAGAAGTTGAGTCCAAAGGGGACTGTTACCTTGGACTGATCGAAGCAAGCGATGAAGAAGAATGAGAGATTTGAGTGCTACTCTCCAACTACGTGTAGTACCGAATCGACGAGTGAAGCTGATGGCAAAGGAATGACATGATGAAGAAGGAGATATGGTGAAGAGTTTCAAAAGATGTTGTAAGTATTTTTCATGCACTGGTAAATCATCTGGTGCTGTTGCTTTTATGATGATCAAGTTCATATCAGAATACCCTGCAGCTGAAGCAATCTTTGCATAGTTCATGTAACTTTGTTCTTTTACAGAACTGCAAACTTTTCTGAACCTCCTCTGCATGATTCTTAGCTTGTTGGTTTTTCTGAGTGTGAGCTAAGAGGGACAGAAGAAGATTGTTTGCTATGGGAAACTAACCTTAAAAATATATAGGGTGGTGACTTTGTTTTATTGTCAGTGGTAAATTAATATTGTTTTTTTGGTCTTTGGTTTTGTCGCGGCTACAACTACAAGGGAAAAAAGGTTGTTTTGTAATTCCAAATATGGAGGAATGGAGCTGAAAGAGTAGACAAGCCTGCAAAACTACAGCATTAAGGTTTGGGGTTAATGTAGGTAAAATAAATGAATTCTATTGTAGAAGACAAATTTTGCCTAATTTGAAGTTTGGTCGAGAGGTAAATAAAGTCTGATTTCAATTTGTTTCATCGTTGAGGATTGAACCCAAATACTAACTGAGTCCCTCCCTTAAGATGGAATGCACTAATTAATCACTTGCACTCAAGTTTCGAGTTAGTTGACCACAACGTAAAACATATGGCACTAATAAATGTACTTGTTGTGAATAGTAGAGTTATTGTGTGTTTATGTATGCAGATGACTTTTCTAGAGTTGCAAAAACCAGAGTTGCTATTATTGAATACTTGATCAAAGTCATTGAAGAAATATGACCATCTAATGCAGCAAACTGTAAAGCTGTTGGGATGAAAATACAAAAGTTATACAAGCATAATTTTTTGTCACCAGGTGTTGTTGTCCATAAATTTGATTTTTAAAAACTTTGTTGATTCATTTCAATGGTTAAGAAACACATAAAAGCAATGAAAGGTAATAATGAAGTACATTATTAATCACGGTCAAGAGAAACACGATGAGGATGGGGAGTTATTGCCAAGAGAGGAAGAAGAAATTATGAAATTATGTTTGTCAAGATTGAGTTTTATTTATGAAATTATGTTTGACGGTTGAGTTTTATCAATGATGTTAATACTTTAAGAATTTTTTAATGGATATTTTGGCATTTTAACCGCCAAACATGGATTAACTATGCTTTGAAGAACTTAAAGCACAATCAGCAATAAAATGTGGGCTATCAATAACATAATTCCCCAACAAGTACCTTTAAATTAGTCAAAAGAAGATGCAAATACCCTTAAAACACAAGGAACACATTCCTTAGATTTTCCTTCTCCAAACTTTCTCTCCCCCCCTTTTTTTCCTTCCTTTTTTCCCCTTCATATTTTTATTCCCCTTTTCTCCTCTCTAACTCGCTTCTTTCATGTTTTATATTTTAGTGGTACTTTAAGATTAAATAGAAAATGTACCTCCATAATCAAATTTTTGGAATCGAACATTAATTTCGTAACAAATTATATAAAGTGTAACGCTATACAATGTACATTTTGGGTACTTTAGTGTCTGAAAAAATTTAATTATTAAATATGCGAAGTTTATTTCTTAGTAACGGATCGAACATTAATTTCGTAACAAATTATATAAAGTGTAACACTATGCAGTATACTTTTTGAGTACTTTAGTGTCTGAAAAAATTTAATTGTTTAAATATGCAAAGTTTATTCCTTTATAACGAATTTTATTTAGGAAAAGTTAATTTTGTAACAAAATTTAAAATTAATTTTGAGCCAAAATATGTAAAGTGTGACGCTAAGTAGTGTTTTTTGGGTTCACTTAGGATTCAGAAATAAATTTAGATTGTAAAAATATACGGAGTTTGTTTCTAAGTACTTGGTTTGGTCATGCCAAAAAATAATTTACTGTCAAAAATTGTAAAGTACGACATTAGGTAGTGTGCTTCAGATTACTTTGGCATTCGGAAATATTGTTTAATATAAGCTAACCATTTACTCTAACTTTAACACAAATTATTTTTTGTTCGACAATTTGTTGTCCATTGTCTTACTACGATTCATCTTTGCAAATATATGCTCATTTTTTTTGTACAACCTGACTTAAACAACATCTCAATAACTTCTATCCCCGTTCTGAAATTTTCCATAAAATAACAAAACTATTACAATCTTTATAGTCGATAACTATTTTTACATGTATGCCATTTGAAATTTTGATTTTAGTTTCATAATAATCATGTCACATAACTTAAGCTTTGTCTTTAATATAACCTAAACCATTGCCCCCTCTCTATAGAACTTGAAGCATTGGCCCCGTCCATCGGATGGGTCACCACACTAGTTATATATAAATGTATATAATTCTCGTTTATTATATTATTTTGGGGAAATTACACTCACTTCCCTTAAGTTTTGATCAAATGTCACACACCTCCCCTCTAGTTTAAATTGAACAATAACCTCCCCTGAAGTCTAGTTAAATGCCACACACCTCCTCTCTAGTTTTTTCTTGACAATAACCTCCCTCAAATTATTGGATTATTTCCAATCCCTAAAATTTAACACACCATTACAAAGACTTCTTCTACTCCCATGCAATTTTCTTCACCTTTCTCCTTCATTCACAGTTTCTAGTTTTGAATAATAATTCATCACAAAGATTTGTAGTATGTTCACAGAGGAAGATGGGAGATGAAACTAGTGCAGCCTATCGACAGTTTTGTAAAGTGTTGGGAAGTCAAAAATAAGTAGAGAAAGTAGCTAGTGCACAACACAAATGATTAGAAAGGAGAAGAACTCTCATTTGAAATGAATGACCTATAAGATTTAGTCTTCATTGGCCGAATAAAATAAACGAAATGGATGTGCAAGTATAACACAAGTCAAGAACACATGATTATATCTTCAAATACAATTAGAAAATTGTATTTGACCAAAACTTAAGGGAGGTGAGTGTTCAATTTAAAATTATAGAGGAAAAGTGTGTGACATTTGACCAAAACTTAAGGGAGGTGAGTGTAATTTCCCTTATTATTTTCTATTAATTCTATTAAATAAACTAAACGCTTGATTTTCTTTTAAAATTTTGTAATGGTATTTTTTTCTTACATTTTTATTGAATTAAACCAGTCTTTAAGTAGTTTAATACAAATATCTTTATCTTTATTATATTTAAATAAGAGTTTTTCAAAAAGCCACATCATCAGTTAAAAAAGCCACATCACATTTAAAAAAAGCCACATCATCAGTTAAAAAAGCCACACAATCGGTCTGTTAAATATGTGGACGCCATGTCATGTTTACAAATAATCTAACGATTGCTAAAATAAACAATCACATGTCAAACAGATCCAACGGATCTGGTGTAAGTAGCTTCACAACGCATTTTTTCTATTTTTCCACAACAGATTCACGGTTCCTTGCTGATCAACGATTCTGGATATACATGCTCTACATCGACGGTCATAATTGCTTAAAATTGCGGCTGACAACACATTAAATACGTATTAAAACGGATTAACAGGTACAATAAACACAATTTATTCATGACCATCCATTAGATCACGTCACATCCATTAGATCACGTCACCTGACAATAAAATCAATGGTCTCAATATCACGAAAACATCAACGACTGATGTTTAAATGGATTTCGGCTCTTCCAACAAACACCAGCCAGACATGGAAACATTACATTTAAGTGCTCTTCAATTCCCCCTTAATGTTGTTGATCATGTTTGATTGTTTTAGGAAAACTGCCACAACTTTATTTGTTTTATATTTAATCACAATCATATAATCAGCATCAATTTCTTTAAGTATTTATAATTTTGTTTGATATTTAAAAATTAAAATACAATATTAAGTATTTATAGTTTTACGCATAAGAAAAATATTGTACATTTGTTAGCCAAACTTTCGGATTTGCGGAAACCACACAAAATTTGAACAAGTTCATTAGTTCAATGCTATATTTGCAATTGTGAAAAAAAAATTGAACGTTATAATTTAAGGTTTGAAATAAAATATTTAATTTGAATTAAAGAAAAATGAAATTCAGCATACAAATATAAACTACAATTGATAATTGATATTTAAAAAATATATCAGATTAAGATAAACAATTAAAATCAACATTCCAATTTGAACAATACGTTTGGAAGTACAAAAAAAATACTATTTTGAAATCCAAAATAATTGCATTCATAAATTTCCTGTTTAATTCATGCATTTATTATCAAAATTAAAAATTTGAATTTTTGAGTCAATGGCATCTTCAGGTCTTCAAATTTACACAATAAGAATGGAATTTTTTGGTACCAGTTATTAATACTGATCATGCTATGTTGTACCAGAAATTAAACCATGGCAAAATGTCTTTCTGTCTTCGGAAATTCAAAATTCATATTCAATGACATTCAAAAATATTCAAAGTGCTATGATAAATGTGGAAGGACATCATTATTCTCAACCTGTTGAAAATATGCTTAATACTAATTTGATGCGTGTTTTTTCTGTTATTGTTTCAAGGCGAGTTTCTTAACCAGGTTCTCCATTCTATGTCATTAACCATGTAGAGTTGTAACACTCTCTTTTGGTTTTTTGAAGTATAGAATTTGATGAATCTGAATTTTTTTCAATAGTTTGAAGTTTATCTCTAACAATTTCAATTTGCAACTTTACTTTATTGTACATCTTCTTCATCTAGCATTGTTGCAGATTTTGCACCCAATGACCATACGCTCATTGTATGCATGAAAATTAGAGGGGAAAGCGCAAACCATGGATCCCAACAAGACTGCATACAAGCTTCTCCTTTTGGGGTACTCTTTCTGTATATTTTTAAAAAAAATTCACATATTTTTGTCTCAACAAGACTGCATGTTATTCTTAGCTATATATAATCTTATTGTCGATTGATATTAGTGTTTCAAACAATAATTTCAAATTTTGAATTTGATATTCTTTGAGGAGATAGATAATGTAATTTTAATTTTAATATATTATTTGTTTTTCCAATTTTGGATTTTGAATCTAATATTTGTTTGTCGATTGATATTGGTGTTTCAAATGTTGTCCTTCAAGTGCCATATAGATGTCGAAAAGTATCAAAAATATATTTTATATTGATACTATTCTCTCAACCCAAATTAAACCATGAAATATGGAGGCAACGATGCTCTTTGTTGCGGCACACTATGTTAAAGATGATATCAAATAAGTTTTTAGAGGTAACAATAAAAGAGAATAAGAATGTCTTCTCATCTAAAGAATTGAAAATGACTTTACCTTTTCAATTAAAGTCAAAGGATTTGTTCCTTTCTGTTTTTAGATTTGGTCTTCTTAATACATTAATAAGTTGTCTCAAAACTTTCTTTGCTTTGAAAATGTTTAATTAACTTTCCTTAATCTTCTTGCATGATATACGATATATATGCTTTAGCTTCATGAACCTCTCAATTGAGTTCAAATATTTTTGTTTTGTTTAATTTTGTTTTTAGGATGTTATTCTTCTTTTTTATTTTTGACTTTTGTGTGGTCTTTGGGGTTGTTCTTTCTTCCTTTTGGTAGAGCATTTACACTCTTCTCTCATTTGCTAATATTGTGTTTTCTTCTTTATCTTTGCTTCTAAAACCCAAACATTCAATTGTTTACGGGTTTGTCCACATGTTAAAAACACATTTCTTTTTGGAATATCATGTTATAATT
Organism: Oxytropis ochrocephala; assembly: GCA_020916435.1. NCBI lineage: Eukaryota > Viridiplantae > Streptophyta > Magnoliopsida > Fabales > Fabaceae > Oxytropis > Oxytropis ochrocephala. The sequence continues at coordinate 177,574 of CM037091.1, read as the reverse complement.
TTCATTTTCTTTTTACTTTTTTATGATTTAGTTTCTCTACTAATGTATATATTCGTTGTGTTTGAATACAATTTCATTTGAGACAATATTAAAACTTTCATGTTATGATTGGTTGAAGAAAGGAACGTTCTTTGTTTCATTCTATTATTGTTTTTGTTTAGTTTATTTTTTTTCTGTCAAACATGACTACTTTGTTGCATCCTATTTTTCTGTTTTTGCAGTTGGTTAGCAAGAGTAAGGCGTAACTTAGAAGAGGAAGATGTCGACCTAAGGCAATGGTCTTAGTCCTACTCTTTAGCTGGAGTGGTTCCAATCTAACGCAAATGACCTTCTACCACCCTCATCTCTACAACTCTACAACTCTGCAATTGGTCTTTATCTTTCGCATTCTTTCTTCTTCAGTCTATTTTTGGGACCAATTTAGTCATTTTGTGCCATTATATTTTCTTGAATGTGCTAACTGTGTAACCCGTGCAATGTGGCTACTACGCCGCATTAAACATTAAATTTTCTATACAAGATGAAGACCCTTTTTCCTATATCTACATTTAACTTTGTAGTGTTAACAAGTCTACTTGCAATATACAGTTTCATGACAGTAAATTTGGATTTGGGTATAAAATAGTGACTTTTTGCATATTGACACACTCGATTGTGTTCTTTTGCATGATATTTTCGTCTAGAGAAGACATTATCTTTCGATCCGGCAATATTCTCATAATAGTAAGTATTATATATATATACTAGTATGTATGACCCGTGCCAGCACGGGTATACATTTATTTTAAACATAATTTATAATAATTTAACGTTACGCTGAACTAATTTGTTTAATTTAGCAAAAATGTGAAGTTGTGCAAGTTTAATAATAATCAATCTTAAACTCGTAGATAAACTTATTATCCAAAATATTCAATTTTGGTTCACACAACATTGAATAACAGTGTCGTGAATAACAGCTTATACAATATTATATACCCATATAAGACTGTCTCAGTTGGAAGATTTCCTATGGTAGGGTCCTGGAGAAATTATGATTTCAGAGGAAGTCAATAACTATATACCCATATAGTCAATAGATCTTAACACACAATTTAAATAATCAATGTGTCACAAACAAAATAGTATGTTATATAAAGTTATTAAGTATATGTTGTTGTCGTAACAATAAGATCTGACCGCATTCCATTGTCGGTAGACATCTTCCGCTGGTCTACCAATTAGTGCACGAACAGTATTATCGAAAAGAACAACAGTAAGAGAGTCGGTCTCGTCGATTAACAACAACTTAAGTAAGAACCTACAAATGGGACCATAAGTATTAGAATTTGCCAATATGCTTTATAATAAAACAGCATAAAACGTATATACTTAATAAAGAAAATGAGTTCACTTACTTCCGCAACACTCTTTCAACATGTGTGTCACATCCGGGGCGGTAGTACAAATTTGGTACATCCTCATCGTCTTTACACTTCCTATTGCACGTGCGACATGCGAAGTACCACCAATTGAAGTCTTCAAAAATGTAATTGATACTGGCAGTGGAAACAAATTCGTTGACCTGCGAATACATGACCACAATATTGTCATCTACAGTTTCTTTCAGTACCATTACAGTGGGGCAGCACAACATCAATTTTAACTTAACAGCTCTGACTGGATAGTAATAAAAGCCAACTACCTCCATAGCATTCTTGATATCTGCTAGTGTATACTTTCGATCTATGTCCAAGAAGCTATCTTTGGATGAATCAGATTTAGTGGATTGGGTGATTGTCAACAGAGTGGGGATGATCGTCTGACTTACTCTGCAAAGATATCAATTTTGAAAAAGACATAAACTAAGTGTAAAACACTTAAACACATACATTTCATGAATCATAAATGAAACACGTGTATCGGGGCGTTGCTTTTACGCTTTCCCAAAGATAATCGTCTCCGGAATCTCGTGGATTAAACAAAGAGCTTGGTAGTCCTTCCTCTTTGTTTGAAGGGTGGTACCACTGTATGTGTGAGACATATATGAATATTATTTGTGAGTCTGTCATAAATAGTGACATATATATCTCGATGAAATTTCTGATTTGCAACGCATTTACGCCAAGTGTTGACTTTGCGAGCAGACAATAACAACATCTCCGGATGCACCCCGATCGCAAGAAATCTTTCATAACAAATGCATTTTCTCAGAAGAGATTAACACTAAAACGTAGAATCTGATAAAGAGAGATACAATTGTATTAATCAATTGTAAATCGAATGTGTTCATGCCATAAAACCGAACACATAATATTAAGCGTAAAAACTCCTTACTTATAATAACTATTATAAACGTACCCTCGATTTTCAAGGTTGATTGGGAGTCTTGTGCTTTTTCCATTGTTGATCGGAATTTGATTCCCGCCCGATCGATAAGCACTCCAAAGAACATCTACTTTCCAACAAAAACGATTGGGAAACCGATAAGTTTGGCTGAAATAAATTGACATGTAAAATTTTAATAAGCCGGAATGTGTAGAAATATGGCTTACCAACTAAAAAGTTTTTGTTGAAATCCTTATCGAGACACTCCGCAGGAGGTGTAAATTGGTAGGGCGGTGTCTCAACTTCATCGGGTGAGACACGAGTGATTTCAGTATGGTATTTAATGTTCATCTTATATGGGTGGTTGGCAGCACGGTACTCCCCATAGTTAGTTGATAAAGAAAACTTCGACATCTTGTAGACAAAAACCTCACCGAGAGACCCGCTGTGTTTGTAGATGAACGACTTATCAATGTGGGCTTGGATCTTCGTTCCCTGGACGAAGCAATGAACTCAATAAGTAAAAGTTTCTTCAACAACATTAACACTAAAAATTGATTGACAATTTAAATCTGAGATGCCATAATTGGATAACTGTAATTGTCGAATATTTCATTATGATTTAGTAATTTCAAAAAAACAATATAACTTCAGATGATAACAATCTAACAGGTATGCATAAGTGATGTTAATGCCAAATAAGAATATGTTCAGATTATGGCATGAAAGAATTGATTTTGGCATGAAAGAATATGAACATATAACGTCAGATTATGGCACACAGCATAATCTCTGATCTTGTCTCGGTTAGATTTGTCCCTTATATTCGAATGTATGATATAAAGTTCAAAGATATAATTTAGATTAAAACTAATCTATGTGATCTATGTGCAGTCAGCAGATTCCATAATTGGACGAAGAAATAGTTGAATAAGTAAAAGTTTCTTCAACAACATTAACACTAAAAATTGATTGACAATTTAAATCGAGTCCCCATAATTGGATAAATCAGAATTGTCGAATATTTCATTATGATTTAGAAATTTCAAAAAAACAATATAACTTCATGATGATAACATAATAATGGTATGCATAAGTGATGTTAATGCCAAATAAGAATATGTTCAGATTATGGCATGAAAGAATTGATTTTGGCATGAAAGAATATGAACATATAACTTCAGATTATGGCACAGCAGAATCTCTGATCTTGTCTCGGTTAGATTTGTCCCTTATATTCGAATGTATGATATAAAGTTCAAAGATATAATTTAGATTAAAACTAATCTATGTGATCTATAATGCGATCATACAGATTCATGTAGGAATTATCTATATATAAAACTGCTTTTGTATTGTTCTGACCTCTCGAAATACATGATTTTAATACCTCTTTGTCGACAAATACTAAATCTCATCGCCACAAAGTTTGTCACCACCTCTCGTAGTGTAGACGTCCCACTTTCTCAAGACCCTCCCTACAACGGTACATGGCTCTTTGTGCGGGGAGAGATTAGCGACGCCTTGATCCGTGCATATGGGGAACAACCATGCTATTGTTTCGGAAGCCATTTCGGTTGAGAATTGGGTGTTGATCCTTGTGTAACTACACGTCTCACTTAGGAACTGTGAAATTTATTTTCTATCGTGCTGTTTGCGTGACTCAAATTTGGTTAGGTTTATGGTTTTAATGTTAAAGCCAAATGGGGTTGAGTGGTACAATAGAATGATGGCCAGTATTATATTTTGATTTTGTGAATAGGCCTTAAAATTTTGAAATCTTACTGTGAGTGTAGTCTCATGCCATTATACACCACGATAAATCTGTTGTCCTTTGACATGCCTATTCAATTCTATCATTAAATGTAAATTGATTCCTACATTTAAGTGGTTTTACCATGACCGTTTCAGCTTTTAAATCTGCTGTGAGTGTTATGCCTATTCAATTCTATCATTAACCATAAATTGATTATTACATTTAAGTGGTTTTACCATGACCAAATTCTGATATTATATTTTGGTTTTGTGCTGTGATAGAATTTTGAAATCTTCTTTGTGATTGTAGTCGCATGCCATTATACACCACGATAAATCTGCTTTGTGAGTGTTATGCCTATTCAATTCTATCATTAAATGTAAATTGATTATTACATTTAAGTGGTTTTACCATGACCGAATTCTGACTTTAATATGGCATTAAATTGATTATTCTTTTAAATGTAAAACCTTGACAATTACTGACTTAAGATTTTATATGGCATTTAATTCATTATTCGCAGAAATGTCGCAACATGCGATTCTGACTTACGCTTTTATATGGGAATAAATTGATTATCTTCGATATGGGAAAAACGTTTATTCGCTTTCTAATATACCTTTGGGCTTTGATATAGTGAAATTTGGTTGCGACATCATTGACATATGTTGCGGACGGCCCCGGTGGTTAAATGCATGTCAAAGGAAACGACGGTCGCGTGTTCGAGACTACCCGAGGCCAAAAACTTATTTTTTGTTAAATTAGAAAAGAAAGCCGGCGTGGATGGATGGGCCCATTTTGAAATGATGTGTAAAGCCCACGTATTTATCGTGGTCTACGTGGCCTTTCTCGACGTGGATGCTTAGGTGGTAACATTTGTGATTTAAATTACTTATGATATATATATATATATATATATATATATATATATATATATATATATATATATATATATATATATATATTCCAACTGGTCATTGTTGTTTAATTTATTCCAACTCTCTATGCGTCTTCATTATTTACCATATATAAAGAGTTGTGAATTGGTGCAAACTCTTCGGTGCCACAATGGGGATTGGTTTAGTACCATGTCATATTTAATTTTAATTCTAATCAAATAGTCAATGTCATTTTACAATGATTAACCTAATAATGGGAAAAATGTATAAAAATGTATTGCCCTAGTGCTATCAAAAAAGAAGACGCATGTTCTAACAACAAAATAATTCTCCAATAACCCACTCCATTTTCACAATAATTAATGTAATACAAAAGTAGAAAACACCATCATGCAATCAGATTAGCCGCTAAAGATAAATATAAGCGTCAGAAGTTTATTATTTCCTTTGTAAACTTAGCTCCACCATTCTTTCAGATGAACCAAAGCTATGTGACCCCCTTCTGTTGTGATATATATATATATATATATATATATATATATATATACCTTATACTATAATGTATAATTTGTAATAGATCCAAATTGAGAGATGTACGAGAGTCAGTTTTTTACTCATACAAACGACTAAAACATAAAACGGAATATATTTTCTGAGTGAATAAATTAAAAATTATATATCACGATGACATGTCTGCCCGTGCAGCGCACGGGTAATTCATACTAGTATATTGCACACAAAAGAAAAGACCAACAATATTGAAGAACATTTGATGTGAAAAAAAAAAATTGAAGGACATTTTAGTAATTTGATAAGCCCTAAACCGTATCCGGTCCATTATATAAAGGTCCACAACTATCGTTTTGAAACCCTAATCCCACAACTCAAGAATTCGGCTATTTCTGTTGCCGCTGGTGTGCTGTGGAGCAAGGAGCAAAAATGGAGCAAGTTCAGTGCTTCGGACGCAAGAAGAATGCCGTTGCAGTAACATACTGCAAGAAAGGCCGTGGTCTTATCAAGATCAACGGTTCTCCAATTGAATTGGTTCAACCCGAGATTCTCCGCTTCAAGGCTTTCGAGCCAATCCTTCTTCTCGGTAGGCACCGTTTCGCCGGCGTCGACATGCGCATCAGAGTCAGGGAGGTGGTCACACTTCTCAGATCTATGCTATTAGACAGAGTATCGCTAAGGCTTTGGTGGCTTTTTACCAGAAGTATGTTGATGAACAGAGCAAGAAAGAGATCAAGGATATCCTCATCCGTTATGATCGTACTCTCTTGGTTGCTGATCCTAGGCGTTGTGAGCCTAAGAAGTTTGGTGGTCGTGGTGCTCGTTCTAGGTTCCAGAAGTCTTACCGTTAAATTATTGTTATTCCGTTGTTCGCATTTCTCTTTTATCTTTTTCAGTACTCTTTAATTTGCAATGCGAATTTTCGTTAATGTTGGGTTTTGAACTTAGTTATAAAACGATTTTGCTTAATTTGATTGTTGTGGATGTTTTTTTTTATTTCAATATATTATATTATCTGTTGTTGGATTCATGTTGTGATTATTTGGATTGGTTGTTCTTTTGTAATGGTGAGCGTGTTTAGGTGTTTTGAATAGTACTGGCTGCTAGGTCTTGATTTTAATTCAATTGCAGAGTTCTCAATGTTACATAATTAGGGTTTTAGGACTTTTGTTATTATGCCTCCAATGGATTGAGTTCTGAATGTTACATAATTAGGGTTTTAGGGCTTTTGTTGTTATGCCTCCAATGAGTTGTGTTTTTCAGTTAAGTTTCTGTTGAATCATCAGATTACAATTAAGTTGGATACTAGAAATTGATGTCGTTAGGGAAATGTGGCTCGAGTTTAATTAAACTCTTCCTTTGCCTTGTTCAATGGTTTGTTGCCCTGTTGTTGTTGTGTTTTGTTGGGTATTCTATCACTTTGATTTTGATGAGATTAGGGTTGTGATGTGGTTGTCGTCATAGATGTATTTTCTAAGTATTGAAGTGCAGAGTTTAGTTCAATGATGTCAAGTCCCACATAGAGGAATAGGTACCTTACATAAGTTGCAATTGCTGTTGCGGTTGCTAGCAACTTTGATATTGCTGCAAAATGCAGGGAAATGTCGATGTTGTGGCGGCAACTGTGTTTGCAGACTGAAGTTTAGAAACATCTCAAGTTTGTTATTGATGTGATCGCTTCCTTTCATTTCAGATTTATTAATGTATTGATGTATATCTCCTCTGTCATTGTCTATATCTATATATGTTTCACTATACAGTATTAGAGTTTAAGCCAGATGTCTATATCTATATGTTTCCCCCATTTCTTACTTTATCTTCATATATTAGGGTTTTAGTTGTGCCTGGCTTTCTTCTTGGTCATGGTTTTATTGGTCTTCCCTCCCTCTGTTGTTTCTTTCTCATCCCGATAGAGCTTTCTTTGTAATTTGGGAGTTCCCCCATTATTACTCTGTTTACATCATCTACCATGTTTCCCTGTTGAACCGTAGCTGATAACCACCATGGTTTTCTCTTCCTCTGTCAAAAACCACCATTGATCTCTCATCCATGTCTAGACACTTGTTTGATGGTTTGTACCCATGTGGTGCCGGCCACGTAGAATGATCCCCGCTCTCCTCAGGATCTAACCACCCTCATTTTGAGGGAACAAGTGGTTTGTCCAGAACTGCAGTCAAAATCCCCACAAATGCTCCCCCACCTTCCTCAGATCTTGTTTGAATGCATCTAGGTGTTCGATAAAATACCTCCAAAATGCATGGCATTTTGGAATAATTTAGGGCGTGCAAATCCAATAGAGATCATCACCCATCTCTAGTTCCTTTTAACTGTTCATTTGATTTTTGATTAAACTGTTAAGGTGGATTGAGACCAAATATAATCAAAAATTTGCTTGTAGAACTTAAAAAGCTATACGTTTGTTTGACAGTTCTTTTGCCATTGATGCGAGTAACACCTTTATAGGTTGAGAGTTAGTAACAACACCTTTTGGTTTCTGATGCGTAATGAATTTCTTTGTCTTGGTTGCATTTGCTTATGGTGTTGGGCCTGTTGGCGTTAGCAGTTAGTAATCCTAAGTACAATCTTTTCAATATGATTGTAGTAATCTTTTTTAGTTAACGAAAACATCCAGGCATTTCATCTCTTATTGGACAAAACGAGAAATGCGGATTCAATTTCCAAAAAAGATAGAATTTGGAAAAAAAAGATGCAAACTGAAGATTAAACACCATCTCTCGTGCTCGTTAAGACATGCTTATAAAATTTCTTTCTCAATCTATTTCAACTTAGTGCATGTGCATTTTCTTCCTTCCTTCAATTCTAACTACTTAAATGAGAAGACAATCAACTAACTTCTGATGGTTGGGATAAAAAAGAAATGACACCGAAGGTAGGGGAAAATGACAATGAGGAAGGAATGTGGTGGTTTGGGATTTCTTCACTTCTTTTAATCTTGCAATGCTCGGAAACAAAGTTCGTGTTTCATGACAAACCGAAACACTATCTTGGACAGGAGCTTAGATCTCAAGTAGTTAGTTCAGTTAGCGAATTAATGAACTTCGAAAGAGTGTACCAAATGAGTACAAGAAAGTCTCGAGTTCAAATCTTGGAAACTAACATTTTCCTTTCGCCCACTAATATTGCTTATAAAAAAAAACTTGAATCTCAATCCAAACTTTACTTGGTGTAGTATTTGGATTGTCAAGATAAGGATACTCTTTGAGGCTTCACACTCAAATCAACAACCAATATGGCCATCTGACATTACATTTGTTTTTTACATATTCTAAGCAGTGGAATTATGAAGCAGTGAATTCGCTATTCTGTCAAAAAGACGCTATTATTCAATTGTTCCAACAAGATCAAAGTTGCTCTGTATTTGATGCTTCAACAGACGAGGAAATTATTCAATTGTTCCAACAAGATCAAAGTTGCTCTCTATTTGGAGTCTTAGTCTTGATAGAGGCTGAGGAATGTGAAGCCACAAGACTACTTCCAGCTTCAACACAAAAGTCATTCAATGTCGCTAAGATAGTGTTGTTAAGTCAATGGCAATTTTTATTCTCTTCTATACTTTTTGTTTGAGGTTATACCCTATCTAGTCACTCGCAGTTCAAATTTCAAAATTTAAACTAAATTCACTCACTTTCTTTTCCCACCATCTACTACAATTTACTAATCAATTAAAACTACAACATAAATGCACTGATATTTAAAAAATATGGAATAATTGCACTGATATATAAAAAAAATATGAGAATAATATCTAACAATAACAAGAAGACTTAATCAATATTTAAACAATTAAATGGTATTTAAAACACATGTGACAAATATTTGTCACTAATACCTAAAAAAGAACAAATAGTTGTCACGGATATATAATAAAACACGGGATACATATTTCTTATTGGTAATCTACAAATTATCTTTTACTATCTACTAAAATATATTAATCAACTAAAATAATCAATTGAAACTATGCGATAAATGCACTGATATATAAAAAAACACGGGATAACTGCACTGATATATAAAAATACGGGGTAACTGCAAAGATATATATAAAATCACGGAATAACTGCACTGATATATAAACCACACTTATATTACCCAAACTAACCTCCCTATTTACTTGACAACTCACCTAACTAAGGGCAACATTGTAATTTCCTATCACACTTTTTTCCAAATCTCTTCTCCCAATACTCTTTCATCTCACTCCCACTTTTTTTATACTTTCTCCTACTTACTTTTTTCAAATTTCAAAATTTAAACCAAACCCACTCACTTTCTTTTCCCACCATTTACTACAATCTACTAATCAATTAGAACTACAACATAAATGCACTGATATTTAAAAAATATGAGATAATTGCACTGATATATAAAAATTCAGACTATTTAAATTATGTCTAAATTCATTCATAGAAAGAACACGACAGCTCCCGTGCGTATGCACGGGTATCGTACTAGTTTACAAAATAAAATAGATATATGGGTTTTTTTTTTTGGTCCAAGATATATGGGTTATTTAAGTGGAATTTAGGTTTGTCTAAAAAAAAGTGGAAACTAGAGCAAGCACGTGTAATTACCCTTTTTTGGTAAACGGGTTGGCAGCGATTCGGGTAAAGGCTTTTACAACCCGTACCCATCTAAAATGGGTCGGGTAGAAGTGTGAAGCGAGCAAATTAGAGCAAGCGAGTGAGTGATGCAAAAAGAAGCCAGCTAGGGTTTTAGCTAGCACAGAACCACGCAGTCATCGAAGAAAGTTGTTTGAGAAGAAGAGGGGTTTTAGAAGAATCCCATTTCATTTCATCTCTCTCTCTCTCTCTCTCTCTCTCTCTCATTCTCTCTGATTCCCCTAACAATGGCTACAATGGTTCCTCCTATTCCCACCGCCGACGACACCAAAGTCGATGAGAAGAAAGTCGATTATTTCAACCTTCCTTGCCCCATTCCCTTCGAAGAACTCCACCGCGAAGCTATGAGTCTGTCCCTTCCCAACCACTTCTTTCATTTCTCTTTTATCTTATTTAATCTTTATTTCTGCTTTTTTCCCACTTCAATTACATAACACTTTTGTTTTTGGTGATTTTTCAGTGTCTTTGAAGCCAGATCTTTTTGAAGGTATGCGTTTTGATTTCACCAAGATGCTCAATCAGAAGTTCTCCCTCAATCACAGGTACCTACCTCAACTCTTTATTTTTTTCCATCATTTTTTCCCAAAGTTAACTTGTGAGTTTTTTTAAATTAATTTATTAATTGTTTTTGTTGTTATCTGATCAGTGTGATTATGGGACCTACTGAGATTCCTTCTCAATCCACAGAGACCATTAAAATTCCTACTGCTCACTATGAATTTGGTTCAACCTTCCTTGATCATCCTAAGGTATAACTTGGGTTTCATTGAAATGTCGTTTTAGTTACTTTCTTTATACTGCACTCTCAAACTAAGTTGATGCTCTGCAGTTGTTGCTCTGGGGTAGAATAATGACTGATGGTAGGCTCAATGCAAGAGTCAAGTGTGATGTATCTGAAAATCTCACTTTCAAAGCCAATGCTCAGGTTTGTATGCCTCTTTCAATTATGAGAAATGCAGACCGTGCTTAGTTCCTTTATCCTGCTTCTACTTCCCTGATTGGTTACAAAGTATCTTTTAGGCTCTATTAAAACTTATAAGTACAATAGCATGGTAGTGGTGCTGTTTTTCTTGTGTTTAGTTTCGAGTTTAAGGTGGTAGTTCACAACTTATTGGTTTGGGAAAAAGAAAAGTTGTCTTTTATGGAATGGCCACTATTTATTTGTGAAGTATTTGGTTTATGACATCTCCTTACTCCTCCGCATTCTGACGATTCTTTACCGTTTGCATTCCTTGTCTCTTTTAGTTGTGATGAGTTGACCTTCTATTATCTTGTCTTTTTGTGCAGCTAACGAGCGAGCCACATATGTCTCATGGGATGATGAACTTTGATTACAAGGTTAACTAGTTTTCCCTTGCTTTCCTCTTCTAGTTGTGCATTCACATGTTCTTTTCCATTAAATATTATCTTGTACTCAGCATATACTGTGGCTCAGTGAAGTTTCATCGACTCCTCGTGCATATTGTTTTTAACTCTCCCCTTGTTTTATAACTAATTACATTTTTCAGGGAAAAGATTATAGGACACAGTTTCAAGTTGGCAATGGAGCCTTGCTAGGAGCAAGTTATATTCAGGTAGGGACATGCAGTTTGCAATATTTCTATACCTTTTGTTTACAAAGAAGACTAGTACTCAGGAGTTTAATTTGGTTAGATTTAGGACATTGAAGATTAAAAGAAAGGATAATAATAATTATGCAGTCCTGGGATTCTATGCGAAAATTAGTTTTACTGTTATTTAAAGATGCATATTTCTAGTTATGCAGTGCGGGGTAAAAATGTTGAAGAATGCTAAATGTCAAGAAATGGAAATAATGTTGCTTTCTACATATATAATTGATGTTTGTTCTTGTAAAAAAAAATATTGATGGTTGTTACTTTTTTCAACTACTCCAAGATTTGATGTGAAATATCTCTTACTATTCCAGCCTTACAAGCATGGTAGTCAAACTCGATATTATATGCAGGACCGGGATGGGGTTGCAAGATTGTAGATCATGGGTTCGTAACACGGATCGTAACCAAAAATATTAAAATATATATTAATATAATAATTTATTTTATTTTGTATAGTTTATGTATTATTCTAAAATTTTGTTTTACTATTATATTTTAGTTTATTATCTTCTATATTACTATTATTTAGTGATTTTTTTATTACTTATCTAAATTATAGTGTTATATTGTGTGTCACAAAGAAGTTTGGGCCACTTAAAACTCATGTTACACATAGCTCATTCCCTAGAACACTAATAACCCATTTCAGTAAGTCATATTGCTGCCACCCATTGAGAAAACGAAATGACACATGGCAGATTCAGAGACCTTCAAAGTTGTTCTGAGAGATAAAGATGTTGGAGCATCGGCGCATCATCGAAAGTGAGAGGTTTTTAGGATTCGGGTCACTCAACAGTTTTAACCACAAAAAAATAGTTTTTTAAGCTACTGGGTTAGGAATCTGACATGTGAATCTCATTGTTGTGCAGACCCGGTTCAACACATAGAAACAACCTGATCCCACGATCCTTTGCCTAAATACGCCGATCCCAACCAACTTCAGCTTGCAAATTTCAATTCTGCTGTAACACGAACACAGAAGAGGGTAGCATGGTCGCAAGATCGTACAATTCTACGAGTTAAATCGAGAATTTGACTATCATGCTTACTAATTAGGCCATGGGGTAAGGGTTTCCCCACTTATAACTACTAATTTGGCCATCTCACTACCCCATGTGGGAATTCAAAACACTTCCTTAAGTCCAAAGCTGGACATCTAGAGCCCGACTCAGGTGAGTGTTTCCCCCACTTAGAATTTTGGGTTGGACTTAGCTCAATCCTAAAAGCTAGATCATTTGGTGAGGGTTGCCCCCACTTATTGCAGGACCAGTTGATTGGTTTTGGCTAATATTTCGGGTCATGCAGCGGGCAATCCGTCACTTTCACTGTTGAATGATGAAATTTTCGTTCGCTTGTTAGTATTAAGTGGTTTAATAAGTTTGAATTGTATATCTAAATTTGTGGACATGTGCAACTCATTCTTGTGGTTTATATATTTACTTCCACTTGGTTCCTATGGACACTATTTACTTCTTTGAAAATAATATTTTTCTCAGTTAACTTGATTGTGCGTAGTTTGGATTCAGCTTGATGTTCTGAATTTTCGGGAATACTATGATCTATACCATTGGAGTGTTATTATCGATTTGTTTCTTAATTTATTATGGTCAATTTTTCTTGTTGCCTTGGATTTGGTCAATTTTTCTTAATTGATTGTGGCTTTGTTGGTGTTGTTATTCTAAGCTGAAGATCACTACATTAGGTCTAATACTCTAATTTAGAGTTTCGTTATTCTAAAAAACTTGTTCTACTTCCCTTAATCCTAAACCACATCTGTTGGTTAACCCCATTGCCTGGTGTAGGATTCATCTAAATTATCACTGATAATATTGACTTTCCTTTTGCAGAGTGTGACAAACCATTTATCATTGGGTGGAGAGGTATTTTGGGCTGGTCAGCATCGGAAGTCTGGTATTGGTTATGCTACTCGCTACAACACTGAAAAATGGGTATGGCAGCTTAAGAATTACTCCTGCTGACATTATCAGCAGGCTACCTGCTTTCCCCTGTTTATATGTATCGAAATACAAATGTTTTATATTTGTATATTTATCGAATATCGATGAATTTATACACGTCTCTGCAACTTCTTTAGTTAAATTCTAGGATTTTGTTTTAATCTTCCTGGAGAAGAACAATTATGTCATAAAGTTTACTTATTGCACTTGTCAATCTTTATGTTACACATTATCTTTTCTATGTTCTTTTGTTCCTTTTTATTATTTTTACGGTTACTGAAATTTGTCAACTTGCTCATGTACATCCAGGTTGCTACAGGGCAAGTTGCTAGCACTGGAATGGTTCTTTTAAGCTATGTTCAGAAGGTATCTGACAAGGTGAGTCAATCTAACTTCTTAATGATGGCTTATTTGTGTTCTTGATCCCTATAATATACCTACATTTTTGTTTTAGTCCTTTTAAATATATTTTTTCAAAATAGTTCCTGTAATATATTTTTCATTTTGGTCCGTTTTTTCTTTCAGTCCCTCTAATGTACTTATTTTTTATTTTTTATTTTTGTCCACTTAAAATTTGGTTCATATTCAATTAGCCCCTGCCTGATAGGGACTAAAATGAAAAAAGGATATTATGAAAACAAAAAAAAAGTATATTACTGAGGCTAAAATGTGTGTATGTTTATAAGAGGACCAAAAACATTTAAAGCTTTTAATTCTAGATTTGATTTATTTTTTCAATCGAACTTTTTGTTTCTCATAAAATATATTACTTTCAGGTTTCTCTAGCTTCGGAGTTAATGTGTAACTACTTGTCAAGAGATGTCACTGCTAGCTTTGGTTATGATTACATCCTAAGACAGGTAGTTTTTTCTATCATGAATTTCAGTCACAAACTAATACAACATGGATGTGATTGTGTGGGTTAGTTGACATTATCTTGTTGTATATTAGTTATAATTGAGCTTTAAAGGGGGAGCCTTGGCGCACTAGTTGGAGTTGCTGCCTTGTGACTCTGATGATTGTGTGTATATAAATGGTGCATAGGAGTGCATAGGAGTGAAACTTGCAGAAATGAATGAGGTGTAATATCCATAAATCTTTGCTTCACATTATTCAAGTTTCAGTCCTCCCTCGCTGATCACCTCAATTTAATCACATTAATAATAACACCATCAAGGCTTGCAAGCTCAAGAATTTTCCTACAGATTACATTACATGTATGTATGCTTTTTTGTATGCGTTTTCTCCTCTCCTCCATGATTGGGCAGCAGAAATTCCACTAGGAAGCATGAGGAGTGGGTAGTGCACTGAATGTGTACCCTTGCATTGCCCATGACAAAATTTCTCATCATTCAAGATTATTCTTATTTTTTGAGTCTTTAAGTTTACACTGTAGAGCTATGGAACTCTACATTTTTTACTATGTTTTCTCACTTCTTAAATATGGTGTTCATAAGTAATTTACATGTTTGGACAAATGAGCAATCTCACACCGGTAAGTTTTATTTAAGATGGACCTACAATTTTCGTCTGTCTTCTCTAATTGATAAAAAAATGAACCGTAGAACGCGGGAGTGATGTTTTATTTTTCCTTGGCTGATTTTAGGGTAGCAAAAAAAAATTAGGTCTATTTTTTGAACTGAGATGATGATTAGGATCACACTCTGGCACTAAAAACGCATGCTGTTATGTGAATTATATGTTGTTGAATTTAGCAAGTTCATCACTTTGATGATAATGATGAATTACTTGCTATTTGAACAAGTAAATCCATTTACAGTTCTGCTTTGAACTTTGATGATAATGATGAATTACTCACTGATATTGTCCAGTTTTGAAGTTACCTTGGCTGTTTTGTAAATATCTTGTGTTGGTTATTGTAGTGCCGCCTTAGGGGAAAGGTTGATTCCAATGGCGTTGTAGCTGCGTTTTTGGAGGAGCGGTTAAATATGGGTCTGAATTTTATTCTTTCTGCTGAGGTCAGAACACTTTCCTTTTAAGAGATCCTTGGTGGGGAAATTTATGTATGTCATATTTTGCTTTTTGTGCCTTAACGTGATTTTCATATTTATTCATTGCAGCTTGATCACAGGAAAAAAGACTACAAATTTGGGTTTGGTTTGACCGTTGGAGAATAGATTAGCAGGACTAGAGCTGTGTTTCCACAAGCTGTAGCCAGCTTAGCAAGCTTTCTTGCTTCTTTTACCTTGTTGGGGATTTTGTTTCTTAAAAAAAAACAACAAAGGAGGAAACATCATTTGTGTCGGGAATCAACATTTATCAGCCACAAGTCGCTGCAGAAATATCAGTAGCCATCGATTTATTTTGAACTTGGCTCCGAAAAAAAAACTTAAATTTGTTTGAAACTCTTGCCCTGTTTTCCCTTGAGGGGGATGTAGAGTGATAGTAGCAGATCAATCCATATTGTGATATTCAATTCAATAATGCTTCTAATTCTTATACTTACGATGATCTATGTTCCAAGAATGCCTTCTCAAAGTCCTTGCATAATTTGGCGATAGGTTAAGCCGTCTAGGATTTGGATCTCTTTCACACATTCAACAGTTTCTTCTTTAGTTCTTTGTGGTGCAACAGTATTTGGATTCTAGGGAAAATCCGAAGAATACAAGCTGATAGCAAGGAATTATGAGTAACTTGGAGCAGAATTCAATGGTCTAAGAGAGAATATGAGTAAAAATTCATAGAGAGAAGAGAGAGAAGAATCAATTCGATTGTGATATCTAATGATAGCGTATCACGCTCATTTTATTCAATATGTAGTGCTTGCATTAGGTTACATCAGGTGTATTACCTCAAGCAGTGAGGTGTACAAGGCTTCCGATACAAATGGTAAAAACTTGTAACTTCAAATAGTAAAAACTTGGTAACCATGTATCTGTGACAAAACCCTCCCTAAAAATGATCTTTATCCTCAAGGATGAAAAGAAGGAAATTGTTTGACTCATAATATAACTCCCAAGTGGCAACCTCTTTAGGTTCACCTTGCCGTGGACGAAGACCTTCGAAGTCGGGACTTCTTCACCATTTTGAGATTCAGAATTGCTAAGGGTGTCTTAGTAGCAGCCTGTGAGGGAGGAAAGGGAACAACCTTAGAGATCCTCGTAGCCTAGAGATTAGTAGATATGTTACCTTCTTGACCACTTTGCTATCGCGGTGGACCATTGTTAGCAGAACAAACGAAGAGCTCCTCCAGGGACGGATCTATTCAGCAGACATTGGGGACACTTGCCCCCACTTAAATTTTCATAAACTTTCCTAACTATAACATATACACATATTTGTTACATGAGTATTTAACAACTTTCAGACCATTAACATAAGTTTAAAAGAATGACAAGCTTAAAAGGCCAGCTGTAAGTTTTTTTTTTCCTTCACTCGCCCATTTAATGAATTATTATAATATTATATTAACTATATAATAAGTTTTTGAAAACAAAAGAGCCCAATGATTTTTCATTATTTTGTGAAAGTCATAATGTTGTTTTTCCAAATTTCAATGATACATTTGAGGCATAGGGAAAGCCAAACTACAATATGGAGGAAACATCTCATTTGCATAATTTTCTACTTGAACTATTCTACTAAGTGATTGGTTGTCAACTTCAAGAGTTGAATAATCATTTTATAAAAGTGATTACTGAGTTGTTTCTTTCTACAATATGCTTAACTACACGATATTCATTTTCTACATTCGATAAATAGAAGTCAATTTTTTTTTGTGTGAACCGAGTATCTCTGCGCACAATTTGTTGGCATATTTGCTTTTAGAGCATACTACTATTAACAACTGCAATAGTTGAAAGGGTTTTCTCTACTGTTAAATTTTTAGCCATGCAAATTTATATATAAATTTGCCCCCACTACATAAAATTCCTAGATACGTCCCTGAGCTCCTCTGTAACTCGCTCCCACAATAGTATTCGCACCTCATCCATGCCAACAAACAGCTTCTCCATTCTCGCACGCACACTGAGCTCAGCATGCTTCTTGTCAAGTTCTTCTATGGTTGTCGCTGATCGTGTTCTGGTTGGCATCAGAAAAACAGAGTAGAACAAAGCACCTGGATGGATACTTTGATACCAGTTGCAACGATATTTGGATTCTAGGGAGAAATCCGAAGAGTACAAGCTGCTAACAAGGGGTTCTGAGTACCTTAGAGCAAAATTTGACGGTCTAACAGAGAAGATGAGTAAATGGACAGAGAGAATAGAGAGAAGAATCAATTCGGTTGTGATAGCTAATGATTATTTATCACACTCATTTCATTCAATATGTAGTGCTTGCATCAGGTTACATCAGGTGTATTACCTCAAGTTGTTGTGAGGTGTACAATGCTTCCAATACAAATGGTAAAAAGTAGTAATTACTTCAAATAGTAAAAACTTAGTAACCTAATGAAAGAAAAGGTAAAGTGCAAACTTTGTAATTTTTTATACTTGAAGTTATTATACAACATTTTCTTTTATGAATAAGTTTTTTAAGAGGTGTTTTATCTTTGTAAAAAAAAAAAGAGGTGTTTTATCAACTACTTTTAGCAACGATTCTTTACCATTTATAGTGAATTTCTCTACATAGTAGGATCTACACAACAAGCAGATCTTAATTTAGAGTGTACTCTCCATTGACAACTGCCTAAATTTTCATTCATGCATTTTCATTGAAATCCAAATCAGTCTTCATTTAGTGACAAAAAGAACAAACATAAAGTTTTCTCATTTAAAAAAATATTTCAACCACAATTTGCTTTTTCATGTCAACGACCACAAATTTGCTTTAAGCTTCACCCTAATAAAGATTTTTTGGGCCGCCCTGATCCAAATGTATGTTTCTCTTATTTTCTCAACCATCCTGTTTAAAGGCATTAGATCAAATTATTAATTTTGAAAGCAACACCTCTGCATTTTATTATGTTAAAAAAATATGTGTAATAATCCTAGAGTGTTTGGATAAGATTGTTTGGTCTATTTTAGTTTAATCAAAATATTGAGTTTGAATTCAACCTTGAGAATGCTACATCTTAAATCTCTTTGAGAGAAAATTTTGCCGCTAATTATAGTCATTTTCAACTCGAGTGATTAATCTTACAATTGTGTGGAGAAAATATCCAGTTGACACCAACAAAAATATGTGTAATAGTAGATACAAGTTAGACTCGTAAATAATAATAATAATAATAATAATAATAATAATAATAATAATAATAATAATAATAAAAGATAGAAGTGAGACATAAGTCGGTTCCTTTTTGTAGGACGGGGCCGGCTACATTTTAAGGCTTAAGTTAAAGACACATCTTCAACCTCAACAAAAGTCAATAGTCAAAGAACAATTTAGATCGCTTTCAAACCAAGGATTTAGAATAATAAATACTACCCATGTCGTTTACAAAATTAGTAACAATAATATGTCCTTGTCATTGTTAGATTTTGGTTTCCTATTCACTATTCAGTGTGTTGTGGGACACTAAATCTTAGACTTCCCATTCACTTAACAATCTTGGTGCTGCTTCCTGCTGACTTTCCAACGTGGAAAGTCATACAAGCTGTTATTATTACTAAGATTATATAAATTTATACCTAAGGAAAAATATTATGAAGATTAATGAAAAAATTAAGAATAAAAAATACTTAAAAACACATAGTCAAAAAATACTATAAAAGAGCACATTAAAAAATTAGAAATAACATCCCATCATGTACTGTCGGAGACCGGAGGAGATCCTTGGGAAAAATATAATTATGTAGTACTTAGGCCAGAAAACAATAATAGTATGCTATTTATTTTTGTTACAAAAATTCTAGAGTCAGTGGATAGCACCCCATGAAAAACCAACTTACAAAGGCAATTACATTTATCTCTCACTTTAAAGGGACTAATGGCGATTTGACCAAAAACCTCCCAGATAATATTTTTATACTATAATATAATAATAGTAAAAATTATAAACACACTACTAAACAAAGGAATGAAAATTTCAAATTACCACATTAAATGTCATTAGCAATACTCTAATATTATCTTAGGCTGTACAAGATCAGCTGGTTAATTTCTCATAGGAACTGTACCACCTCAAACCCCCCAAAATTATACTTAGATCCCAATTTGTTTATAGTGAAATTGAGCTAGCTTCCCTCAAATGTTTTAAGAAAAATCTTATTATCCAAAATTGGAAAGTTGGAAGCAAAAGAAATAAAGAAAGAAAACAGTAGAGTAGTGGCAACTTTCAAGAAATGAAAACAAATAGAGGCCTCTGAGGTGTGGTTTTTCTTGGACGCTTTCTGAAATTCACAACTTCAACCCACCCAAATGGCTCAGCTTCAGATATAGATGACTCTGGTTCTGAATTATGGTTATCATTCATAGTGTAGTCAATAGGTTCAGGCTTCGGACGCATGAGACTTCTGTCATCTGCTAAGTTCCTTTGTGAGTGATGATTTGGACCTTCGATTTGGGGCTCCGCCGGAAGCATTGAAATCTAACATCAGCAGCACATGATTTGAGTTATAACTTATAAGTGATATACAAGCTAAATAACAAAAAGTTACCAAAAAACAAGAACAGTGTTGTAAGGCTGTTACCTTGCATGTAATAGAGCAGAAGCGATTGCGCTCATCTTGTAAATGTTTTCCACATTCTTCACACGTACCACCACCCGACTTCAGTCTCATCGATAAGTTGGTTTGTTTGGAGCAGCATTGATCAGAAACTTTAGACTTACCGATTGAAGGACGAGGCTTGAGATGCACAATCCTTTCATTATTGGATATGTAAGTCTGCATAATCATTTACTATTGTAAGAAGAAAATAATGCTCATTTATCTGCTTCTAGTTAGAAAACCAAGTTCAGAGCTAACTCATAAATAGATGATAGTTATAGATTAAGTGACTGCATAACTTTAGTACCAAGGGAAGAAAAAAAAGCATACTCCCTCTGTTACACAATATAAGCAAAAACTGGTCAACATAATTTTGGACCAGATACATTGACTTCTGTTAACTAGTTTTTGCTTATATTCTGTAACGAAGTAGTAACTTATTTCATGGATTTCCTGGATTTAACCGATTTGGAAATTGTAGTCATTGTAAATTCAACAAGTTATCAAACCATTAATGACTATGTCCACTAAAGAACAGCAACTCTAACTACACAATGATTTGGAGCTGCAATGGTTTGCATCAGATCACTAAAGGGTTTCAAATCAAACACGCCATAAAAGCAACAAAACAGAATGAAATCAACAAATTGAATTGATTTAAATCAATCAATAATAAATTGTAATAATGATTAATGAATTCAGCAGTATACTATCTTGTACTGAGAAAAGAAGAGAGGACCTGAATTTTGGAGCAGTCAAAATACTTCTGCATCTCAGCATGGCGAAAGACATCCTGATATGAATATCTGTATATCTGAAACCATCTATGAAGTGAATGAGCTTCCTTACAGTGTCTACACATTCTAACAGCACAATCTACACAGAAAACATTCTTCTCACTAGATCGAAGGTCTTGATGATCAGCACAATAACCAGAGCTACTATTCATAAGAGCTCTAATCCAATCCCTATTCCTTTCCTTTGGTAACAGATTTTGCCCCACCTACAAAATCCACAAAATGAATTCAAGAACCTTTCAAAAAAAAAAACCTAAAAGCAAAAACACAGTTCAACAATCAATGATGAAAATAGTAAACTTTCCATAATAAAAATCAAAACCTAGTAACTCAAAATAGCACCCAAAATCTCAAATATTCAAGATAGAATGATAAACCAACCTAATCTACACATGCAATTTGCAAATTCGAAATACTCTTCATCTTAACTTAGAAGTAGAACAACCAATCATTACAAAAGTGATTAAGAGATTTTAAGGATACATCGATGATCATAATGAATTCATACTAACTAAGCAGGTTAATCAAGAATCAAACGCATCCAAAATGCAAAAGAAAATGAACAGTTTTCAGTGATCATGCAATTACAAGGAAATGAAAAGGGAAAAATTAAAACTTTATAAGAATACATGAATGGAATAGATGATTTGCTTACCATAACTTTGGTTTCAGATTGAGACAGTAGAATATGCGGCTTGTGGAGAAGTGAAGAAACAGAGAGAGAGAGAGAGAGAGAGAGAGAGAGAGAGAATGAGAATGAGAATGTCAAGGGATTGATTATTGAATTGAAATAGAAAGAGATTTTTATTACTGTGGCTTTGCAATTTATATATGAGAAAATAGAATAATTAAAAAAGAAGAAAAATAAAATTATTAAAATATTGTGGGGGAAAAAAGTGAAAAACGGAGAAAAAATAGTAATTGTTTCCTTTTCTGCAAAGGAAGAGAGGATCGTACAATCGGCGGGAAAGTGAGTGCCATGGAGCCGTTGGATTGGAATGTGATCGCACGGTGTTGGTTGCGTTAGATTGAATGTCCGGTAGGACCCACAACGGAAATATATTGGAAATCCCAAAAAAGTAGCTAGCTGCCTTCCACCAATTTCCCGCCAATTCAACCGAAATTCTCGGAATCATTAATTCCTTAATTATTATTTTTTTATTTTAATAAAATTGATAAGATTATACGATACGCCGAAGCGGTTACTACTGTACTAAAGTGATAAAAGCATTCACGGGGGAGGAGTGTTTTGCAATTAAGTCATAAAATGGGCACATTGTGGATATCAATCTACGTTTTAATCCATGTCTGTTTACACAAAGTCTATCCAATTTCCTGATATAATGATCCACAAATTTAATAATATTCAATCAAATCTTCAAATGATTTTATAGGTGCATAAAAGGCGAACAAATTTTCAAATGATTTATATGAATATATGATGTATTAGGAATCCAAGATTTTAAAAAAAGGCGGGATGTGGCGAATTGGTAATGGAGAATCCATCTGTATTAGGGAAGATAATTGGCTCCCTAATCAACACAATCACAAAGTTTGGAGCCCTAAACCCTCTAGGAGTGAATTATCCCTAGTTCGCCACCTTATCAAAGAAGATAGCCTGACTTGGAACACTATTCTCATTAATTCCTCCACTTTGAAGCTCAACAAATTCTTCAAATCCCTCTAGCTATCACAAAATTAGATAATGGGAGATCCAAAGAGAAGATGTTGTTGAGTCAGTCCTAAAGGACTCTGGAACTTGGGGAAAAAATCTAGAATTTATGCATCCCCCTAAGCAAGTTGTGCTCTTGTGGACAATGTTGTTGATGTGGATCTAGAAAATTTAATATTGTCAATATTTTCAAAAATCTCTCTCTTTATATATAAGCAACTAAACAATCATTCACAACGGTTGTTTTTGAGAGTTGGGAGTAATAGGGGGGTAATATTCATATACAATATATGGATCGCATGAAATTACCATTGTTTTGAGAAGAAAGACAAGTTTTGCCCATGAGTGGACTTGAATTGGGAAGGCAACCCGCCTTGAGACCTTTGAGTATCGAATATCGAATCTTACAAGAAGATGGAGTGCATAGCATCTATCATGGGAGAATATATGGATCAAATTAAATGTTCTCACCAGAAAAGGTGTACTTGCATCAAATTGCCCGTAAGATATAATGTAAAATAGTATGAGTTTTTACGACTTAATAAACTAGCTAGTATGAAATTTTAACCATCAATAAAATTTTATACTATATCCTACCATCAATTCTAATAGTTCATCAGTAAGGGACTTAGTTTGATCGCTCACTCTAGAAGCACCCCAAAATATAAGAGACCATACTAAAATTTTGAAGAAACATAAAAGAACAAAAGTGCATTTTTGTTGTTGTCAAAAAAATTGCTTTTGTGTATTAAAAAAAACTCAATAAAAAGCACAATCAAATCATAAATGTAATATATATTTTTTGTTTTCTAAATCGTGTCAATAGAATGATGGTACGAGGTTCGCTCAATAAAACATTTTCCAATATGAAACAAAATTAGGATGTTTAGTGCTTTTTTTGTCCAGTCAAAAAAAGTGGTGTTTTTTGTGTCAATAACAGAATGAAGGAGATCGACCGCAAATCCAAAGCGAAGCGCGCGAACAATTTGGATTCTTAAAACAACAAAATACCCCATTCATCCTCATTCATCAACCTTCCCATTTTCTCTCCCTCCCACCATTGTTTGTCGCTACCCATTCGCTCTAGAGAAGAAGGAAAAAAACAACATAAAGTATCGAAATGTCGGTATGTTTTTTAGACATTTAGACGTGATCTGTTGTCTGTTTGTTTGGTCATTGCAACATGTGATTGTTCCCTGAATTTTTGCATTTTTTTGTGTAGGCTCCGGCGAACCATACCGATCAAGTGGTTGGAGGAGCAATTCCTCATTCTACGGTTACACCAAATTGGACAATTAATGTTTCAGATGTAAGGAATAAATTCTTAATAATATTACTATTGCTTATTATTATGATTCTAGAATATCACTTTCATTTGACAAATTATATCTGCCGATTTTGATTGCAATTTTGGTTAATCCTTCACATAAAAATAATCATAATTGTGCCTTATTCTCTGTGTTGGTATTTGTCTTATGATAAATTATTGGAATGTTTATTTGATTTATTTATCTCGTAATGGAGAAGTCCTGAGTTGATTTTTTTTGTCTTCTTCTTCTAGCACATAAAAACAATTATGGTGAGCAATGTATCAATGGCTACTACAGAGAAGGATATTAAAGAATTTTTCTCATTCTCTGGTGAGATTCAATATGTTGAGATGCAGAGGTTAGAACGTAAAGCCATTGTGTTGTATTTATCTTGTTTTTTGAATTGATTGATTTTACTGTTTTAATTTTTTTGACAAAATGTCACCTACTCACCCTTAATTTCTTTCATGCTAATTTTGCAGGGAATCTGAGAACACTATGAAAGCATATGTTACCTTTAAAGATTCACAGGGAGCAGACACAGCAGTGCTCTTAACGGTATATTTGGTTACATTAAATGTCATCATTTCATAATAATGGGATGCAGACATGATGCACCATTTATACTATTAATAAAATAATCCCTTCTATCCAGACACTAAAATTGGTGAATACAACATATAAAAGAAAGAGCTAATGTTAGTTGATTATTTTTCTGTCTTGGGTAAGATCGGATCTGGATCCTTGCGTCATCGAGGACCGTCAGATCTAGATTTTCTCTCAAGTTCTGACAGTTCTCGTTGGCGCAACACCATTTTATGCGCAGCAGAGGATCCGTGCTTGGTAAGATCATGTGCTTATGTTTCTATTTTTAGCACAGGGCTCCAACATAGCCAATGTTCCTGTCACAATCACACCAGTTGAGAACTATCAGCTACCCCCTGAAGGTCTTTCCACCAGTACAGTAAGCATCTAATTGTCGATTCAATTTGTGTTACATTTTCTACATGAACATTTTTGGTTTTTAGCAACACATATTTTTGTAGCAGGTGTTGCCTAAGAGTTTTTATAGACAACTTCTGAAAAGGTTGCCATAAAATGAATGTTTACACAACATTGAGTAGCTAAAATCTCTATAACTACATTTATGTTATCTTGAGAGTGTAGTTTGTATATTATTATGAGTATTTGTAGAAGTTATTACTAATACTAACTAACTTAAGTGATGTTGTCAGAATAAAGGGGAAGCTCCTGCTGCTATTAAGAAAGCTGAAGAAGTGGTGAGCACAATGCTAGCGAAGGGTTTCATTTTAGGAAAAGATGCAATAAACAAGGCAAAATCCTTTGATGAACGCCATCACTTAACCTCAAATGCTTCAGCCACAGCTGCTACAATTGATCGCAAAATAGGTTTAACTGACAAACTAAGCATTGGAACAGCCATAGTAGGTGAAAAAGTGAGAGAGATGGATGGGAAGTTTCAAGTTTCTGAAAAGACAAAGATTGCTATTGCAGTTGCTGAAGAAAAAGCAAGTAATGCTGGATCTGCAATCATGAACAATCCTTATGTATCTACTGGAGCTTCATGGGTTTCAAGTGCAATTACTGCAGTTGCTAAGGCAGCTGAGGATGTAACCACATTGACCAAGGAGAAGGTTGAAATGGCAGAGGTGGATAAGAAGGAGATTATTTATAGTGAAAGGAAAGAGGCTGTGGATGAATTGGCGCATATTCACTCTGAGGAACCTTCACCTGCCAATCCAAAACTTGTTGTTAATTCTAGCGCCGATAACAAGTTGTGTTGATTTAGTTATACTCACCCTCTTCTGTCTAACTTGTTGCTAATTTATTTATGTATGATATAATAACAATGCTTGTTTTTTTAGGAAAACAAAAAAACAATGGTTGTTAATTCTTTTAGTCATGTAAAAGGTGTGCGGCATACCTTATTCTTACATATGAATGTACATTTATGACAAATTAATCATTAAATATTTATTATTATGTTTTTGTTGCTCTTCACACATACTACTTCGCTACTACTCTCTTTGTCGAAAAAAATTGTATTTTTAGATTTATTGAATATTGATGTATATGATTTATAATATAGATCAGGTATATTATTTATTCAATGAAACTAAAACGACAATTTTTTCTTATAAATAGGACCAAGGCCCAACGGGTGAACAACCAAAGTGGTGCCCTAGCTTGTAACTATTTGATTTCATTCTGCTTGTTTTTTATTACACAATAATTAACGATTCTTTCATAATTGTGATTCTATAAAAAATTATTTTCGATAGAAATTATAATAAATCACAAATAAGATTTTAACAGTTTTAATTTAGAAAAACTTCTTTCAGTAGATGCAAAGGTAGCAAGAAAAGTGAATATTATTTTACATCACACATGCATTAAGAAACATATTTTGGAATATGAGTTTTTTTTTAAGTGTACTTTTGTAATTTATAATTGTTTTACTATATCATTGTAGTTTTGTTGGATAATATCCATTTATGATGGTTTATTGTTCTTTACTGCAGATTAACCAACGAATTTTAATTGAAGTATTCTCCTCATTGTTGTTAGGCATGGCAACGGGGCGGGTCGGGGCCGGGTTTTGCATCCCCCGTCCCCGCCCCCGGTCAAAGCGGGTATTCCCCATCAAACTCGGGTCGAGGTCGGGTGGGTGCCCGCGGGTTCGGGTTTTGTTATCATGCCTAATTTTTGTTTGATTTTTACAGGTGTAGTTGATGAGACGTTGTGTTGTTCTACTTATTTGATTTCTGTTGAATTTTCAAAACCCGTGCATATCACGGGGATTGAGACTAGTTAGCAATAAACTAATAATACCTTGGGCATACAGCAGTGTTAAATCTCTTGAGGGAGAGCTTTGCCGCCCATTATGGTTCTATCCGGCTCGAGGGATTAGTCTCTGCAGTTGCGCGCAGAGGATACCCAGTTTATACCAAAAAAAAATTATGAAATCTACTATCTATTATCTCTTTAAGAAAACAAAACTTTAGGAAAACAATGGGTTGGTGAAGTTACTAAATTACCCACTTAAGCTTTTGCTATTTTGAGCGCAAATTTGAAAATTCACAATTATTCTATCTTACTTTTTATTTTTGTAGGTCTCATTTTCTCACACAATTTCTTAAAATATTTTATCTCACATTCAAAACTCATTTTTTACCCCTCTTATCAACCACTACCAAAAATACCAAACTATTCATTTCTAAAATATTGGACGAAAAATTATCTTTACTATTTTCAACGATAAAAAATGTCATCTGAAGAAAATATTCTAAAGTTATGAAAGAATACGATGTTATTCGTGCCTATGCACATGTATAATGCTAATTCAAATATTAGATTAATCACATGTTTTTTTTTTGTTTTTTTATTACATGATCGCATGTTTTTTTGGTGTGACTAAACAATGACATGTTTTTTTTGGTGAAATCAATGGCATGGTTTGTTCAAAACAATGTTTTGAAAACCGAACAGTACATTGAATCGGTGAGATCTCAGAATCATGGTTCAACCATTTAAAATCGTTAAAAACCACTTTTAACCATTAAAATAACCAAATTGTATAAGGTGTCAGATCATGACTCAACCGAATCAACCACTCTTGTTGGTTCGGTTTTTAAAATACCGTCTGAAAGTCATTTCCTTTTTAGTTTTTACACACACACCTCTCGTAATAAAGTGAGTATTAACGAGGAAAATAAATAAAAGAAATGCGGGAAAAAAAAAGGAAAAATGATTTTTGGGAGGAGACCGGTAGAGAGGTGGTGAGTTTGGTGAGGTGAGGGAAAAAGTAGAAGTAGAAGTAGTGTGTGTTTGGTTCTGAGGTGATGAGAATTGAGTTTGACAGAATTGAGTTTGCAAAATTGAGTTTAGTTAAAAGTGAGTTGAATGTAACGCGATTTTTGTTTGGATACATTTACCGAAAAGTGATTTTCACCAATCATTGTTGTTTGGATAGATTAGATCAAAAGTGCTTTTAGGTGTGAACT
The DNA here is from genome assembly GCA_020916435.1 of Oxytropis ochrocephala. NCBI lineage: Eukaryota > Viridiplantae > Streptophyta > Magnoliopsida > Fabales > Fabaceae > Oxytropis > Oxytropis ochrocephala. Next base: position 149,464 of record CM037091.1, on the reverse strand, counting down.
TACCAAAATGGGTAGGAGCTTAAAATTAAATTAGAAATTTAAAGCTTGATAAAATAGACAACAAAAAATACTAAATAAACATATAAAATATCTAAACTAAAATTATATTAGAGAATATAATTTAAAGTGCAATATAATACTAATTTTTTTTTTTTGTAAATGTAATACTAAATTTTAATAAGGACTAATTATTTTACTAAAATGGATCTCATTATTAGATTATATATTAAGAAATATTTTATATTCATCATTGACAATCAGATATTAAAAAATTCTCTGTACCGAAAAAATATATTATAAAATTCTAAAAGTATTAAACCAATTTTACTGAAAATAAAAAGTAATTTAAGAGAAGAGTATTTTTTTTTACAGTTAAGAGAAATCATCTTTCCACTTGATGAGTTACTGATCTCGGTGCCCATTCTTCTAGTTTTTTTGATAAAAAAAATTGCATTCATTTTTCAATTCCTCCATGAATCACACACCGCTTCATTTCAAATGGTTGATCATCTCCCCCCTCCTCGCGGAATCGTCTCGTTTGTGTTCACAATTATGAGATATGCAATAACAGGGAGAAACCCAAGTTGCAACAGAGAGAAACAAATGGGTCAGGTCTGAAATATCAAGAGGGCAAAATGGACTCATCTGCAACAATGTTTCAGAATCGATTTTAGTCTGACGCAGAAGCTTGGAATCCTAGCTTCAAAGTAAACTTGAGTTTGGGACCATAATCGATTCTTCTATGCTGGATCCAAACATCAAAATTTATGGTAGAATCACGGTGAATGAAGGAAAACGCACGTTTGGGGGAGGTGGACGCAGATCCAAACAAGCACGTAGAAGAAGTTAGAAGGGAAAGGTTTTGATCGAAAGAAAGGAAAGGGAATGGGTTTGTCTTCTTCATCAAACGAATCGATTGAATTATGCATTTTCGATTTGAGAAGAGGTCAACACGAAGGTCAAGAACTCGATAAGATCTTGTTCTTCTTCCCCGCCGGTTTACCCTTCTCTAAGCAACTTTCCGTTATCGGTCTCAGTGAAGGACTCATCACTTTCACTAGAATTTTCTCTCCAGAAACTCCTTGCGAACTCATCGAAGCCGAAAAACATTCTCATGTTTTTCTCGAACCTGAACCCGATATATGGATCGTCATGGTTCGTTACTCTCTATTTCCCCCTTCCTTCTTAACCTAACCCTAATTAATTTTATTTATTGCTAAAATGATATACAATTTCATGATGTGATATGAAGGTGGTTGAAAAAAGCAATGATTCAGAACCTATATGGAGAGATGATGCATTGAGGAAAGTTCTCAAGGAAATTCATTCGCTTTTTGTAATGTTTCATGGATCTATAAGAGCGATGCTAGAGAAAGAACCTGGTGGAGGATTAATAAGGCGTCATTTGCATTCTTTCATCATGGATTATTTACGGGGTAAGTGGCCTTTGAAATTGATAAATTATAGTTTTTCAATAGAGTTGTGATTCAAACTATTTCATTGTGAGTCATAACATAATTGTCAGCATGTATAAAGCGGTCTCCGTCCAATGATTGCTGCTGTGGTAATGCTGAAGTTGCTGTATCAAATGGTTTCCTTTCAATATGCGCTACCTGACTGAGACTGAAGTCATAACATATTATGAATTTTCTCTGTGAGGCAGATTTTTTTGTTGGGAAAAAGCTCCTTCTACCATCATTCCATGATTGCTTGAAGGAACGTGGAACTGTGCAGATGCTAACAGTCAGTAGGGATGCTGCAATTGAGGTTCAGGTTAGATAAGTTTTAAGTTGTGATATGAAAGAATACAATTTTCTCATGAAGTATTGAAGTTTACAATTTTTCACAGAATTTAGAAATCTAGTTGATATTTCATTTCATTTCTCTCTGTTTTACCTAAAATTTGGTATACATGATTGTCAAGATAATATTATATAATTCAATGAACGAGTCATTTGAATTCACATTTAACAAAAAAATTATTAGACGGTGCCTAGGACACACACTTGGAGTTGGTATATGTGGATCCCCTCCCATATGATATACCAACAAAAAGAGATAACATCGACGGAGCAAAGCTGCATAATGTCTGTGTATGAAATGAAACACCCTCACTGGGAGTCAGGGATTACCAGTGTGTTTGGTTGAGCGTTCAAGCGAGGCAAACATTCAAGTGTCTTTCATGTTTGAGTGGTCCGCTGATTTGAAAGCAGATACACACTAGATGTTTTATATTAGATGACATTCCCCTAATCTCTTCCCAAATGATCTGTCGAGCCAATGAAATGCCCTTTATATATAAGGGTTACATTCCAAATGAATGCACCAAATAATTAGCATAACTGCTTCTGTTAGATGTTCCTTTTTCATGATATGATGCCATTAATGGAACTTTGACCTTTATAAACAATCGGCTTAAGTGCTTATCATATACAATGTCTACTGTCACATTGTCTCGTGAGTGGTGTTGTGTGAGAGTTTAGGTCTTATTCATATTAAGAAGGACTACCTACAGTTTCTGACATTTTAAAGTTGACTTTATAATGCAAACACATTATTTTCTGTTGGAAAATCCGCCTAATTTGCAGTCGCCCCTAGCCGCCTTCATTGTGGAAACTTTGGGCTGCTTTCATTGCAGCTTCTAGCACCTTAATTGTGCTTGGTAGGAAGGGTGTGTCTAGTCCCACATCGCCTAGAGATATGACCTAAGTAGTGTTTATAAAGTTTTGGCATTCCTTACCTTACATGCTGGTTGTGTTGGGCTCAAGCTCAAATTCTTAGAATTTCAATAAAAGAAGGTGAAGTTGTCTAGTAAGTCACCTCATAACACAAGTTTGATTATTTAGCTGTCATGGGAAAGCTGTTGGTGCTCATAAATGACTACTACTAGTTATTAATGATGAAATGTGTTTTTCTTTTTTATTTGCATTTATTGTAGGCATTATTTAAGGGTTTAACATTTCATGTGTTCCTATCTCTAGATGTATATATTTTTCTTCCTATACCTTGGATCTAGTGTCCACATAAGCTATTAACTATGTTGCAGATATTTTTTATGTGAAAAGAAAGGAATTTTGGCTTCTTAATGAAATTCCATTTTATTGATTCTTCTTGTTTTGTCAGTCACTTGTTAGGGTGCTGGAGTCTTCTACTGGAAACACTTCCTGCTACTCTTTGATTTTATTTCAAGACCTGCTGGTGTCTACAACACTATCTCCTGTATGGTTAAATTTTCAAGTAAACTTTTGTTCAGTATGCTTGCTCATTCATTAAGTCACTTATTAACCTTGACTTTTGAGTTTTGACTCTTTTGTCAGGATGACACCATCAATTTATTCACATATGCAGTGCTAAGGTTGACTCCACATGCTTTATCTTCTGGAGCGAGTTCGTGGTCCTACTTACGGAAAGGAAATACTGCATCTAATGTTGTCACTGAGACTAATGTGGCCCATCCAAGCTCTATGCCTGAAAGTTTTTATGGATCATCTGATACATCCGCTGGGGAGGATAACAACTATCATGTTGTGAGACCCTTACAGAGCAAGAAATGGTCCAAAGGAAAAGATGGTTATCTTGTCACTGATTTATGGGGTGCAGAGGTTGGTACGTGGGTGTTTGCCACTCCAACAGTTTGGATTCGACAGACAGGAGAGAGAATGTATCTTTGTGCTTATCAGCACAGAAGCCTTACTTTGGTGCTGCTTATTCCCGTATCCTCCATCCCTAATTGGGAGCAAGGCGTGTCGGCAGTGAAGCAGCAAGTTCTTGAAAATGTTAGTTTCTATTATAGTGAATATTTGCTTCCTAATCTAGTCTCATAACTTTTTACACATAATATGAAATGGCACATAGTGAAACAGAGCACCGTGGTGTTTTCCATTGGGTTAAATTTTGCTTAGGGTTCAACTCCTTGCATGCTAATGCACTGGCAGGACCCTGATAGTACTTCGGATGAGATGTTTTATATGTGCTTATATTTTATAAGCTAAACATCAATTGAACTCCAAATGTCTGGTCCTCTGCTCCAGTGATGTGGACACATTGCTATCATGTGTGTTCATCAGGTAGAATGCTAAAATGGTAAAATAATCCTCAGTTTATACATTTTTCAGAGTGCTGGTTTATTTTTACGCGCTTCTAAATGTTCTTAAGTGACCATGATTCCAATTGGCAATGCGCAGTGGTTTTTAAGTTATGAAGCGTATGAAATTGATTCAGAGATATTTAGCAAATTAATCTTTTTTCTCTTAACCTCGTCCTTTCTTTGCTGAATACATCAGGCATCACTTAAGATATTAAAAGTTGAAGAGAAACTATCCAAAGGATGGGGTGGTGATAATGCATATCATGTCGGTGGGTACCGCTATTTATTATTGGATGGTGATAGAAATGTATCCAGGGCTTCTCCAGCAACGAAAGTAACAACTTTAGCTAAGGTATGATGTTGGCATTGGGCTGTACTCTGAATTCCATCATCCTTATGTTTTTAAAGAAGCATATGATATGCATGTTATAAATTGAAAGATATGACCTATTATTTAAAGTTTAACTCTACTCTCTAACTCTAGAGGCCAAACTTCAAGTGGCACTGCTTGGTGGCTGGTACAGTAAAGTACTTGTCACTGGTGCTCTCATTGCCTATGAACTAACTAACTTGAAAGTTGAAACAGGGTAAACCTTGATTGATTTTATACCTGGTGCAGGAGTCCTTACTTGCTATGAATAAGCTTAGGCAGGAGGTTGAGTCAGAGAAGAGGCGAGCAAAACTAGATGGGTGTAGTTGTGATAAAGATCTAGAGGTGTGCATTAGAGCAAAAAATAACTCCTGGGTTATTTCTCGAGTTACAAGAGGGAAGGAGCTTTACATGGTTCTAGAGAAAGCCAGTGAAACTCTTTTATATGCGTCAGATGCTGTTGAGAAGTTCAGTAACAGGTATTCTATTGCTTTCCGATCACGGATGCATTCAATAGTATTCTTTCTATGCATAAATAGTTATCCTTGTTACAAAAGGAAAAAGGAAAAGTACATTATGATCTTCCAGATTTCAAGCTAGCTATTACTTTACCTAGGTGAAAATCATCTTTCACTGGTATTCTTTTCTTTCTCTCGTGGATACTATCTATAAATTATGAGTTGTATGTGATTACGATCATTAGTTGTTTCAACACTTTCCTACTGAAACTGTTTTCTTGAGCTTTTCGTGGGAGGTCTTTCGACAATAACAAATTTCAGCTATACCAAAGAAGAGGAGTTGTGATTTTTGTTTCTTTGAGTGTTGCATTGCAGGTATTGTGATGGAACTTTTTCGCTGGATTAAGGAAACCCCTGTATGTGCAGACTGAAGAATAGGATGGTTAGTCCCCAATAAGGTCGGGAAGTTTTCCACTGTTGAATGTTCTCACCAGTAAATTTCAAGAAAGGAAGAAGGAATTTTACTGTGTATAAATATCTCTGTATATTTAGTGTAATTTATACTTGTTGAAGGGTGCCAAATTAAAAAGATCTGAAATGTAGTTTCGAGAGTAAATTTAGTAGAGGATTTTCTTGGATGCAGAGTCCCTTAGATTTTAGTTTGTTCTCTTATACATTATTTGTTTCAAATTGGTTGTCCCTTAGATTTTAGTTTGTTCTCTTATGTATTATTTGTTTCAAATTGGTTTATTATGTGTAACGTTGATGTGTTTCCTTCTTGTTTTGTTTTAAAATTTTGAAGTGATTTTCTATGTTACAAAAGCTTTACAAATGTGATCTTTTTTGTTTTGCAAAATATGGGGTAAAAAAGAGATCACATTCTTATAATTTTGTAATATAAGAGACCATTTTGAAACAAAAAATTAAGAGCGATCGCATTGAAATGAATTAATTCTACATATAAGAACCAATTTCTTTTTAAAAATTCCCCAACATGAAAGATGTAAAGAAATTTCGAAAATAATGTTTGAATACACATTTCACTCTTGAAATTAAGAGTGATGAAGGATGGGAGAAGAAAGTGAATGAGATGATTCAAATCCAATTAATGCTTGGATGGAACTGTAGTGATTTGATCTTAAGCAGAGGACGCAACGATTTGGTTTTCAAGGTTGTAGGAATCGAGACATGAATATCTTAAAACACTAATGGAGATGAGCAAGATTGGATAATGATTTGATCTTAAGTAGAGGATACAACGATTTGATCTTCAAGATTGTAGGAACCAAGCAAAGTAAGAGAGACATGATTATCTTACCAACACCAATAGAGATAAGCAGGATTGGATAGTGTCATGTTTGCCACAGCCAATGGTGGCAACTACACACAGGCAGTTTGGTCAGAAACGTAATATGTAAGGTTATTTTCATTAAGAAGATGCATACCTTTTTATGGCAACTAGGATAATTGGTGGTTGATAATTTTGATAAGACGATTAGAATCAAAGTTAAACTCATCCAGATGAGCTTGAGAGGAAGCGGCGTCAGACGTGATGGTTTAATACAGGTAGGTAACATACTGACCATCCTCTCGTACTACCAAACCTATCACTGACAATAATATGTACCACACCCATATGATATTCAGAATACCTTATTCCTTTTGCCTCTCACTATGATTCGAAATCATGACACGTGGCTTGACTGCATTGAAGCATTCTTGTGTCTCACATGTTGAGCTGAGGGTGGTAGAAATTTCCACGAGTGACAGGGTGATCAATATGTTAAAATAAAATATAAAATACAACGACTCCCTTAAAAATCCAATAATATTGATGTGAATTGTTGTTACTAATTCACTCAAAACAATGGATCGTTCCATAATCAAACACAAAACAAGACGCATAAATACGAAAGACACGAAAGGGAAGAAAATCAAAAAATGGAGAAGACAAGAGATGACTATGTGGTGAAGAGAAGTCACATCTTTCATGGAAAGATGATAATTCTCATGATTGAATCGCCACAAAAATCCTAAGTTCTTGATAAGATCCAAAAGGCGGTTGAAGAAATAACGCAGAGAAAACACATGCTTAATTCCACTCAAATTAAAAATATGATCAAAAGGTTCCTTATCAACCCTTATATAGCTAGGGTTTGCCCATGGCAACACGAGCAAAATAAGGCCCAAATACAAACCCAAAATATGGCCCAACTAGTTTAGACATGCATACATATTTAAACCCAAGTTTCAAGCTTAAAGCATAGACTGTTACAATTAAAATAAAATAAAGTTCATCCTAATTTTAATAAAAATAGATGGTTCATGCTTCTTAGAACCTCCTAGCTACTCACTAGAACCCCCATACCACCCTTTATTCCCTAAATACCCCTGAATTTAAAATATTTTTTTAAACATTAACTACGGTTCGGCCATGCGTGCGCCGAACCTGTTAAGTGTGGTTCAACCATGCGTGCATCGAACCGGTTCGCACTTGGCAGGGTCGAACCTCCCTGATTGTTGCTGGATGCTGAGTTGTTTAATTTTAAATGATTTTTAACGATTCGATTTATTCTTTGTAACACTAGTATGACTAACACTAGTTGTTTAATTTTAACTGATTTTTAACGATTCGATTTGTTCTTTACTAACACTAGTATGACTAACACTAGTTGTTTAATTTTAACTGATTTTTAACGATTTGATTTATTCTTTACTAACACTAGTATGGCTAACACTAGTTGTTTAATTTTAACTGATTTTCAACGATTTGATTTATTCATTGCATGATTTATTTTTTTAGACTTTTTCGGTTTGTATGACTTGTTGAACTTATTTATAATAGGTGTGATCGAACGTGAGCTGTTGATTTAAAACAATCGAAACTGTTAAACTTATAACCGTCGGGGAGAATTCAAAAATTTAGCCGTTGACTGGACGGTGGAGAGGGTTTGGCGCACGACTGATCGATTTTGATCCGCACACGCTTGGTCGAACCTAGTCAAAACATAATTTGAGGTGTCTGAGTAAATTTTGACTGGTTCGGCGCAGCGAGATTCGATCAAGTTCGATCAACCGTGCGCCGAACCGTGCATAATCTTTAAAAAAATAAAAACCAAATTTCAGTAAGAGCTTTTGGTCTTTTCACACCAAAAAGGGGATTTAGTGAGTAGCGGGGGGTTGTACGAAGCATGAGCCAAATAGATTATCTTGTATATAGCTAGGGTTTGGCCATGACAACACAAGCAAAATAAGGGTCAAATACAAACCCAAAATATGGCCCAACTAGTTTAGACATGCCTACATATTTAAACCCAAGTTTCAAGCTTAAAGCATAGCTTGTTACAATTAAAATAAAATAAAATTCATCCTAATTTTAATAAAAATAGATTATCTTGATGCTCTTCCATTCCGCATCAAATATGGAGGTGTCTCTTGCAAGCACCGAGCACAAATTGGGAAAAAGATGGCTTATTTGAAAAAAAAAAAAAAAAACAAAAATATTTATATTTATAACCCAAGTGAATCACATGAGTTCAATTTTTTTCTTTTTTTTTTGGTCAAAGAAAGTTGCATATCGAGATGTGTTTTTATTTTTTGGAAGGGGGTGTAAAAATTAAAAGCAGGTTAGCGCTGCCAAAACCGAAATGGGCCTTCCCAGCAGACTAGGGTTTTGAGCTGTTGACCAAAAAAAAAAACGCATGAAAAAACACTTGAAACATCTCAACTAGGGTTTTGCGATTTAACCAGTATAAAATGTACTGAGCGTGTTGCAGATCTCAGTCTTCTTCGTCTTCATACCTTTCAGTTTTCAGATCTTTGTTCTCTGAAGTGAGGTAGACTACTTCCATTTTACTTCTTTACTTGTTTCTTTTCTTCGAACTTCCTTCGTTTGCATTACTTTACTTGATTCTATTCTATTCTACGCTTTGTTTCTTTTGTATCTCTTTTGTTGCTGTTGGCGGTATTTTTTCTTTAATTTTTTGGCATTTGCTTGATAATTTCTGTTTCGTTTTGTGTCAAATTCGATTCGATGCAAAGGATTATGTTGCTACTGTCAATTTAGAATTCCTGGATCTGAGGATTTTGAGCCATTTATAATTCGATTTTATGACAAAATGGGAGCCCTAATTTTACATCTTTTTCTTGGTTTGAACAGTTGCTATTTACTCTGTTAATTTTGATCCTTCATTTCAAAACAGGTGATAAAGTCTCCGATGATGATCAAATATTTAGGGTTTACTGAGTTGTCCATGTGGAAAAGGGGGAGGTTTCTCTAACTTCTAACTTCTACTCCTAACTTTAATAACTTTGTGTATATCTTTATTTATTTTTCTCTCTAACTTAAAAATATTATTTAACTAATTTCTCTCATACTTTAGACACAAAGTTACCAAAGTTAGAAGTGGAAGTTAGAGGGTCCTCCCCCTGCGGAAAATGATAGAATACCCGAACTGAAGAGACTTGATTTTACTCTCTTACTCTAGAAATTTAGTTTTTTTTGTTTAATTTGGTTATTATATTATGCTAATTAAGATTCATCTATTTTATTTAAGTTTGATAATAGGATGATTTCTTGTTTGCTCACAGCATTTTTGCCAGTTAGGTCATCTACTTGTTTATAAGTCTTGTCTTGTGGAGTTTGTCCTACCACCATTTCACTCATATAGCTTCTAATGATGATCAAAAACATAACTTTCGTTCTTCCGAGTTGTCCATGCGGAAATTATATGGAGACCTGAACTGAAGAAGCTTTTCTTACCACACTTTACCCATTTTAGGATGATTTGTCTTTTGTTTAATCAAATTATTACAATTTTCAGCTATTTTAATTAAATAAATGTGAATCTTGATGATAGGATGGTTTTTTTCTTGTTTACTTACAGCTTTTCGTGTCCTATCCTATCCTATCCTTTCTTGTGGAGTTTGTCATACCACAATATCACTCATTGCTTCTGAGGATGATCAAAATCATAACTTTCGTTCTTCCGAGTTGTCCATGCGGAAATTACATGGAGACCTGAACTGAAGAAGCTTTTCTTATTACACTCTGCCCGCTTTAGGATAATTTGTATTTTGTTTAGTATATTTTTATATTTATTACAATTACTATTACAATTACTATATTCAGCTATTTTAATTAAGCTTGATGATAGGATGGTTCTTGTTTGCTTACAGCCTTTTTGCCATGTCCCGTCTTGAGGAGTCTTTCCTATTTATCACATTCAGATAGCCTCTGAGGATGATCAAAAACATAACTTTCGTTCTTCCGATTTGTCCATGTGGAAATTATATGGAGACCTGAACTGAAGAGGCTTTTGTTACTACGGCTATGTCCCCTTTTAGGATGATCAGCTTTTTATTTAATTTTTTTATCCTTATTTTCAGTTAATTTGATCAAGTTTGATTATTGGATTGTTTCTTGTTTGCTTACTGCTTTATTATTGGATTATCTCTTCTACTTGTTTAAGTTCTGTCTTGTAGAGTCTGTCCTGACTTGAAATCATTCAGATAGCCTCTGAGGATGATCAAAACATAACTTTCGTTCTTCCGAGTTGTCCATGCGGAAACTATATGGAGACCTGAACTGAAGAGGCTTCCTAATGTTTTCATTTCCTCCCCTTTTGTTCCATGGTTTCGTTTTGTCATGTTTTTACAATGTATTTCTTTGCAGTGTATTACAATTTCAACTGTATCTTTCTTTTCCTGAATTATCATTTGATGGACGTTCACACTTGTTTCAGTTCAACTTCAATAGAGGAATTTTTGCAGCTGCCTCACAGTTCATTCCAAAATGAGGTTCTTATTCTCTTAGGGTGTGTTTGGGAGTTTGGAGGGGAGGGGAGGGTATAGGACTAATAGTGTAAATTCTTTAGTGATAGGGAGAAAAATGATCCCCTAAACCCTCCCAAATTGGGGGATTTTGGAGGGGCTCTAAATGAACTAGGAGGGGGTTTGGGAGGGTTTAGGGGGATAACTTTTCTCCCTATCACTAAAGAATTTACACTATTAGTCTCATGCCCTCCCCTCCAAACTCCCACCCTTACTGTTCACTTCGTATTTTATCAATACTGTCACTATCGTAACAAATCTGGCAATTATCTAACATTTTTATTTTCTTTTCCTTTCTCTTCTCAAGCCGGCCAATGGAAGAAGATGTAAGTTATTCTATTCTCCAATTACTAGAAGTTTGGCATTATGATCCTGATTTTGTTTGTTCTTTTCTTCTGTTTGTCAAACATGGGCCACTGTTTTTGCCTGGTCTTTAATATCATGTCACTCTTTTAAATTCTGTTTTTCACTGCTTCATTAAGTAAAGGATTAGTTTTATGAAAATGATTTCAAAATATTTATCTTTGATTAGTTTGCAGGTTGTAAACAAAAAAGTATTCTATTAATTTTCCTAGCTTTTATTTTGGTCATCACATTGTGAAGCTTCCTCATCTTTTCTTTTTGTTTATCACTAATTGGTTTTCACACTGCACCGTTTCATTGGTGATATTAAATGGTTGTTTAATAGACTTCAGTATCTCATCTTGTTAACATACTCTATTGTTACAGACAGGGAAGAATGAAGAAGAGGAGTTCAACACCGGACCACTATCTGTACTCATGATGAGTGTCAAAAATAATACCCAGGTATATTTGTGTTTGTATCAAATAGCGTGATATTGGATTTGATGTGCCCAGAAGGTAATTGATGTGTTTCATTACTCAACAATAATTATGCAGGTACTTATAAATTGTCGGAACAACAAAAAGCTTCTAGGTCGTGTCAGGGCTTTTGATAGGCACTGCAACATGGTTCTTGAAAATGTTAGGGAAATGTGGACTGAGGTATGCTTTGTTTATTTGGAATCTCACTTCTCTATTTGTTAGTTACTACATCAGCTAAACTTTCTGACATATGAATCAGGTGCCAAAGACTGGTAAAGGAAAGAAGAAGGCTCAGCCAGTTAACAAGGATAGATTCATCAGTAAAATGTTCCTTCGTGGAGATTCTGTAATCATTGTTCTTAGGAATCCCAAATAAGCTGTGTTGGATCAATCTATGGAAGTAATTGGCCTTTTAGTGTTGCCTTTTTGTTTTGATTTCTTGATAACTGAAAATCGTTTAAACGTTTTGGCCCTTTAAAATGTGTTGATATGTGGAGCTATTGCGGGTGGGCGGTATTTTGATGTGAATGTCCTGTATGATGCTGATGATGATTAAAAGAATTTGGTAATCTCTTTTTCCAATTAAGTGCTTGTTTGGTTGCACGTTAGAACACCATGGAAGCACGTTTACCTTCCCAAAAGCGCTTTCGGCTTGTTTGGGTCTGCATCTCCGCGGTACGGCATCCGTGAAAACTCACGGTGGCATTGAAGCAACAATTTCTAGCTTCCACGTCCAGCCAAAATCAATTCTCCTCTTGCTAACAGTTGATTTATCTGTTTTGCCCTTCATAAATACCTTTCAACACCCACCTTTCACCAGCAGTACAACCCATTTTTTTTGCTAAACTTTCATTCCTTTAGAAGAGGACAGGAACACACTGGCTCCTGTTACTATTATTTTCTGTGGTTCCTTTTTTGTCAAGAAGAAGAAAGAAGAAGAATTTTTTTGCTGCCTTTTTGATGTTTTGATTTTGCTGCTGTAATTGTCCCAAGGTTAGAGAAGAAGAAGAAAACTTGGGCTTGACCAATTTTTTTTGTTTTGGGCCTACGATTCTCTCTGGTGTTTGTTTTGGATATATTTGATAACTATTATTATGCCAATTTAATACTTTTGTTTTCTATTTTATTATTAATTAAATATAAAGTTTGTAATATAATTTTAAATGGAGACCCATTTTGGTAATTTGACCCTTAAAAGCACTTTTGATCTAACATATTCAAACAACAATGGTCGGTGAAAATCACTTTTCGACAAATGTATCCAAACAAAAATCACGTTACATTCAACTCACTTTTAAGTAAAATCAATTCTGCAAACTCAATTCTACCAAACTCAATTTTCTTCACCGCGGAACCAAACACACACTAAGTGTAGCATGCAACGAATGTAAGATTGCGTCAAAAAAAACGAATGTAAGAAATATTAACATGTAAAGATTCTGTACTTATTTATCTCAACTTTTTCATATTTTTGCTGGATATTTTGTTGAAATTCCCCAATTATGTTTCTCAGAGAATACGATTTCATTTCTTTGCATACCTACAAATGACGATCACAAAAGTAGATGGTAACTTTATTCCTCCTCACGTTTCTAATCTAAAACTGTTTGCCCTTTTTTGAAAGCTGTCATCTACTTCTACAGATTCAGTATGCTAAATTGCAATACAGATTCAGTATTTTTCAACGATTGTTTGTCATGGGCTCATGGCTTGTCTTTCGGTATTGGAGGGGAAGCTTATGAATGTGTTTCCTTAGTATTTCCTAAAATATGTTTGGTTAGTTGTAAGCTCGGGAATCTAATTCTTTGGAATAATTTATAAATTTGTTTGGTTTGTACTATACATTTTTTGGAATAAACATTGTAATTATCGAAATATCCATGATTATATATGACATCTTATTTTAACTTTCTAAGTAATTGAAGGTGAAATAAAAATATAAACTAAAGTAATTATTTACAATAATAATGCATTTTGTAAAAGGAAATTTACGAAATGCGAACATTATAATTTCATTTATGATTGTAACGTTCATTAACACAAAAAATATTTTCATTTACAATCATAAAAGTGTATATGAAATATGACAAAGTGGTTTTACACAATGTCATAACAATATGGGTCCGTTTGATTTGCAAACAAGACAGTATTTGACAGGACAAGTTTTTGTCCAGTACATTGTTTGGTGAATCATGGACAGAACAAGAAAAAATTGTAAATTTTACTATAATTTTTTTTCTAATGTTTATAATGATTTTATATAACATATATTATAATGTAATTAAAAAATTATAAAGAAAAACATACGAATGAGAATATGGAAGAGAGAGAGAGAGATGAGGGAGATATGTCATAAGATGTGGAGAGGGGGGAGAGAAAGAGAGATGAAGAAGATAGATCATGAGATGAGAACGTATTAGAGAGATAGAGAAAATGATAGAGAAGAATGAGATATGGGAGAGAGAGAGAGAAGAATGAGATAGGAGAGAGAGAGAGAGAGGGAGAATAAAGGAAAGAGAAAAAATTATTGAATAGGAAATAAAAATAATATTTTGGTATTTTTTTGAGTGATCAGGAAGTTGTACTGTGGACAAAAAGTTGTACTGTGGTTTTATGAGGTACAGTAAAAGAGGAAGTTGTACTGTTGGACAAAGTTATTGAATAGCGAATCAAACGCACCCTATAATTTCATATGGCATCGCTCTATCACCAATACTCATACTATATATATATATATATATATATATATATATATATATATATATATATATATATATATATATATATATAGACACACACACACACACACACATTAGTGAGGCTTAATGATGTAAATTTGTGCTAAAATGTGAACCCACCCAACATTGGAATGAAAGATTACCACCAATTATGAGAGGAATCAGATTCCAACCTAAATGGGAAAATAGTTTCCAGACTAAACACAATTCCTTGGAATGCACTTTTTTTCTCGTACCAAACATAGGAATCTTTCATTCCCAACTTACATTCCTTGGAACCCTCTTTATATCTCTCAAACAAACACCCCCTAAGGTATATAGAAACAAGCAAGGGCAAGAGGCTCCTTTATCTCGCAGCCTATTCCTTTTAGCTAAGCAAAAAAAAGAATTGTGTATTTTGGCTAAATTTAGACCATACACACGGGTGTTGTCGTGTTGTTTTTATTAATAGACTTAGACATAATTTAATTAGTCCGAATATTACCCCGTGAAAATCAAACTAATTTAAAGTATCGATAAACAAAAAGTTTCAAATTGTAATTTAGTTAGTCCGAACATTACCCCGTGAACATTTACCGACAATATGTAATATTTCCCGTAGATATTAGAAAACAAAATTGTAGTAAAGTTTCAAATTTTACAAATTGTAATATTTTCCGTAGAGACTAAATAAAACTTATTTACAGAGTATAAATAGAATATTAAAAAAATGAATGAGACGTGTAGATTAAATTAAAGTAGATATATAATGTGAAAAATAGAAAAATGAATTAATGTGAAAAATAGAAAAATGAGATATAGTTAGGAAGAAAGAGGAGGAGAGAATGAAAAATTTGAAAAAGGTGTGAGAGAGAGTGAAATTTTTTGAAAAAGTATATGAGAGAGAGTGAAAAAGTTGGAAAAGTGAAAAGGTGAAATTACATAAATATCTTCAAATTATTTGGTTGGGAAAAGGGTAAGATTGATATTTTGGTAGTAGGTAGATTGTATAGATAGATAGTATAATAGTAGATATGGAGACTTCATCAAACACTAATTTATGTACTACAATTTGCCAAAATAGATGTGGAATATGTGCACTGTTTTCACTCCTATTAACCAATTGAATTGTTTCTTTTTGGTTGTGGTCTTTGTTGTCTACTGGTGGCTTGGTTTTTCTCAAAAAGATGTGTTGTGAGCACGTAGTCTGAAATTGGTCGTGTAAAGAGATATTGTGACACTATTTAGAGTTTAGCCTATTGGGATTACATCCTATAAGAACTTTGTTTTGGTTTGATGGGGCATTCGCATAATCAAAACCATCTCTGTGTGCTTGATCAAATTGTCATTCACAACACTTCTAGCTTAGAAGCGAGCCCTCAACCTTCTACTTCTCCTTCATTCTTGGTCTGAAAAGGTGTTTCGATATGAGGGGATGCCTGGGGCTTATATTTTCAAAAGCGCCAAGAAGTGGAGTAAATAAATGAGAAGCATGTGGTAAATCACTTTGTGGGGGATTCTTAACCAAAGATTGGGGGTGAACAAAGGTCATTATCGTCAAAGAGATTTTGGCTCGTGTGCCCATATGGAGTGGTGCGTGGATCTTTTGATTGGCCGCTCTCAATGCTCACCTGCCAATAGGGGTGTTTTGATCATCATTTGATAGGTGCTATATGAGTTTGCTGATGTAATGACTAGGATTGCCTAGGTCTCAATAGATTAGTTGTAAGGAGTTTCGTGCGCAAGGTTATTCTATTGATATTGTGTTAATAATGTATTGTTCCTCAATAGTGGGTTGATCTGTATACACATGATGTATTGTCTATAACCTTTTGGCTCGATTGAATGAATAATTGTAAGTAAAGATATCCATAATTTTGTTTTTCTCCCCCAATTCTCTTCTATTTCTACTCGGACAAACAAAGGGTTAGGTCATAACTATAGGGGTTAATATGATAATATTATAATTTATAATAAGATATAAAGCACAAAATCTGTTCTACAGTTCCCGAGGTTTGTTTTCGGTTGTCTGCCACATAACTCTTAGTTTAATCTCTAAACGCCTCAAAATAATCTCTAAAAACCAACCAATATCTACCTTTAACTTCCACGCGCTTTGAGTCTTTACATAGAATATTAGAAATTTTGAATCCTCGAAACCCCTATCTTCCTCAATATAAATAAACTATAGTAACTTATAAGACCACATAAACAAATTTGCCATGAAATTTTATGTTTCTTTTTTTACAAATATTGTCACGTGTTTTATAGTATCAACTAGGACGATTATTTCGATGCGATCTTGAGAGAGTGATTAATGCGCTTTTCAAATGCAGTTTAAAAAAACATCAACATATTATAAGGGGTATAAAAATACGCAAATATATATATATATATATATATATATATATATATATATATATATATATATATATATAAAGGCGAAGAAAGCAACAATAATTTCGGTGGGATTTAAGCAACAATGATTTCGGTCAAAAATATAGAGTGGGGTATATTAGTAAGCGATTGGAGACAAAATGAGAAGTACATTTTGATAATAAAAAAAGTGTTGGACAAAAAAATTGTCGAGGGTATGTCGATCCAAAAATATATAGAGTGGGGGTATATTGGTAAATAGTGAGAGTACAAAATGAGGGGTATATTGGTAAATGGTGGGGTACAAAAATATAGAGTGGGGTATGTCGGTCCAAAAATATAGAGTGGGGTATATTGGTAAACAAGTGGGGGTACAAATGAGGGTATATTGGTAAATGGTTGGAATAAAATTTTCCCACCAAAAGTGGATAAAAAAGAGTGTTGGAAAAAAAAAAATTATCGAGGGTATGTCGATCCAAAAATATAGAGTGAGGGTATATTGGAGTGGGGTACAAAATGAGGGTATATTGGTAAATGGTGAGAATAAATTTTCCCACCAAAAGTGGATAAAAAAAGTGTTGGACAAATAAAAAAATTTATCTGAGGGTATGTCGATCCCAAAAATATAGAGTGGGAGTATATTGGTAAACAATGAAGTACAAAATGAGGGTATATTGGTAAATGGTGGGAATAAAATTTTCCCACCAAAAGTGTGAAGTCAACGATTGTGTATTAATTAAGAGAGATAATAATAAATAAAAAAGAGTGTTGGACAAATAAAAAATTTGTCAGGGGTATGTCGGTACAAAAATATATAGTGGGGATATATTGGTAAACAGTGGGGTACAAAATGAGGGGTATATTGGTAAATGGTGGGGTACAAAATATAGAGTGGGGGTATGTCGGTCCAAAAATATAGAGTGGGGGTATATTGATAAACAGTGAGGTACAAAATAAGGGGTATATTAGTAAATGGGGGAAAAAAAATTTCCCCTCAAAATGTTATAAGATGCGATTCTGTATTAATATATACCGATTATTGTAGGCAAAAGAACGTTTGTTTTTTTCTTCCTAAATTGCTTTCTAGCATTTTTCTACTCAGACAAACAAAGGGTTAGGTCATAAACCATAGGGCTTAAGAGTTATTAAAGACATAAAGCACAAAATCTGTTCTGCGATTCTTCTCCCTCTGTTTTCGGCTCTCTCTCTTCTCTCCCTCTAAACTCTAAAAAACCCCAAGCAATGGCTTCACTCTCTCTTTTACGCCACACTCATCTCTTCTCCACTACCCTACCAACCCGACCCAAATCCAGATATGCATCCACTCCAGGTAGGGTCCGAATGTCCCTCCAAGAAACCGGACCCACCATCGCCGTCGTAGGAGTTACTGGCGCCGTCGGCCAAGAGTTTCTCTCCGTTCTCTCCGACCGCGACTTCCCTTACCGTTCCATCAAAATGCTGGCGTCGAAACGCTCCGCTGGCCGCCGCCTTACTTTCGAGGAAAAAGAGTACGTGGTGGAGGAATTGACGGCGGAGAGCTTCGACGGCGTCGACATTGCTCTCTTCAGCGCCGGTGGGTCCATCAGCAAGAAGTTTGGTCCTATTGCGGCGGATCGGGGAACCATTGTGGTTGATAATAGCTCGGCTTTTCGAATGGACGAAAATGTCCCTTTGGTGATCCCTGAAGTGAATCCTGAAGCAATGCAGAATATAAAGATTGGAATGGGAAAAGGTGCTCTCATTGCTAACCCTAATTGTTCCACCATTATCTGTTTAATGGCTGCTACCCCTCTTCATCGACGTGCAAAGGTTCAATTTTTTCAATTCCTTTTTTTTTGTTTTTATTTTTAATTTCTTGTGAATCAATAGGCGACTTCTAGGGTGAATGATGAACTAGTTACTTAAACAGCTTAATTAAGCACTTATGGTATAAATGCTTATCATATAAGTGCTTATGCATAAGTTGTTTATATAATAAAAGATGAAATAACATTAAACTATTTTTCTATAAGCCATAAGCTGTTTTCATAAGCTATTCTTTTGAGCCTAAAGAAATTAGCTGAAAAAACCTTATGAACATGTCATAAGTGGTTTCCATAAGCTCTCTCAAACCGTTTCACCCGTGCTTATGCCAGTTGATAAGCCCAAATAAGCCTATCCAAACGGGCCCATAGTATGTTGGATATGGTTGGAATTTCATACCGGTTGATACAATCTCAACCACGGATAGCATTTTAGATTATATCATTAGTTGATCCCTCTCCTTATAATGCAGCAAATCAATTCAATTCTATTTTTTGAATCTTTTCAATTCCCATATTGGTTTGTGGTGGTGGTTAAGTAATGGCTTAATTTTTTTTTTTCAATTCATTTAATTCTGTAGTGTTTTATTGGGATTATTGAAGTGTGATTTAACCATAGAGAGATGAACTACTTACCAGTCAAATTGACCATAGATATAGTAAGTAGGATATAGATTAAAATGTTATGAATGGTTCAAATTTTTTAGTGTTTGATACAATCGCAACAACTTATAGCATTTTAGATTATATTGTACGGCCCACAGTCAAATTGACTGACCGGTCACAAGTGAGAGACTTAGTGGATCCTTCACCTCTTAGAATGCACCAAATCAATTCAATTCTGTTTTTTGAATCTATTCAATTCCCATATTGGTTTGTGGTGGTGGTTAAGTATTGGTTTATTTTTTTTTCAATTCATTTATGCTGTAGTGTTTGATTGGGGTAGGTTTTTTTTGGTACTTTAGTGTGATTTATACGTTTTATGGTGTATTTATTTTTTTGATAAATGTTGTAGGTGTTACGTATGGTTGTTAGTACCTATCAGGCTGCTAGTGGTGCTGGTGCTGCTGCAATGGAAGAGCTTGAGCTGCAAACTCGTGAGGTTTGATCTATTTTACATAGCTTATTAGCTTTGATCAACTTCTGCTATTAGGAACTTGTAAGAGGAGAAGATGGTTTCATAGTCTTTAATCAGGAATTGAAATTTTTTTTTTTTTTTAATAAATTTTTAAGGTACTGGCAGGAAAACCGCCAACATGTAATATATTTAAGGAACAGGTTTGTGCACTGCTCTATGTACATCTCTCATGATCAAAAGTTCAAGAACTGCTTCTTGATAAGGTTATTAATATTTTGCAGTATGCTTTTAATATATTCTCGCACAATGCGTCCGTTCTTTCAAATGGATATAATGAAGAAGAAATGAAAATGGTCAAGGAGACGAGAAAAATCTGGGTAAGTTAGCTTGTTTATTAGTTTTTTTTCTTCATGTTATGCAATTCCTATGCATTGTTTATTTGATTTGACTTTACATGTTTTCAGAATGACAATGACGTTAAAGTCACAGCTACGTGTATACGCGTTCCTGTCATGCGGGCTCATGCTGAGAGTGTGAATCTTCAATTCGAGAGACCGCTTGATGAGGTAGTTCATACTATTTGTCTTTAGAGCCATAAGTTTTCATAGTTTTTCATTCAAAAAAGCAAAGGATACAACATTTTATCCCAAATCCAGTATTGTCGCTCACAATTTATATTGGACTCGGTAATATCCCCCATGTTCATAAAGTTCATTTTATTAAATCAAGACTGTTTTGAATTCCTCTATTAAAGTTTTGAATGCAGTAAAATGCGGCTGCAAATGTGGTTGCAATGCCATTGCAGATACTGCTAAAACTGTTATATTGCAGACGCAATTGCGGTTGCGAACTGCAATTTAGAACTATGAATGGCACTATAGCATACGGGAATTTGAACAAACCACTATTGACTATTGTGCATGATATGTCTATTAGTACTGTCAAATAGCGGTGATAATGGCGCTATAACATAACAGAATTTGAGCAAACTGCTATTTTCCGCAATTCTGTATAATTGGTTTTTCACTTGTCATCATACAAAAGTTGATGCAGGACGTATAACGGTATAAGGATATATTTTTATATTATTGACGCATGTGTGCAACATTGATAACCATGGTGCATATAATTTTGCTTTATATATAGAGGTCATTGAGCTTATGATTTATAGATAGTCCTCTACAGTGTAGAGGAACACTGCTGATGTGTCTTTATATTGAGCTAAGAGAATTGTTATGGGATCAGAAAGCAACAATTTTTCCTTGGACATCATCTTCCTTTCTTAATGATAAAACCCGACATTGAACTGTTGGCATATGAATTATTATGAGGATCTTTGTTGTTCCCTTTTTTCAACAGTATAAAACAGCAAATCTTTATGATTGTGTGTTTTATGTTCCAAAATATAGAATGACCTTATACATTTTTAAGTAGGGTCCTGCAATTTTGTCATTTTGTGCATGCCCACAATCATTGGTTATATAGGACAAGGAAATGCGTTTTGAATGGAAAAATTTGTCATAAAGTTAAGATATCACTCACTTAGTCACATTTGAATTTATTTGGTTTTCCTCAGAACACTGCAAGAGATATTTTGAAGAATGCTCCAGGTGTAGTTGTAATTGATGATCGCGAAGCCAATCATTTTCCTACTCCATTGGAAGTGTCAAACAAGGATGACGTGGCAGTTGGAAGGATTCGTCGTGACCTGTCTCAAGATGGGAATCAAGGGTAATTTCATTTCTTCCATGGCAATATATTATTATCATTTTTCAATTAGTTTTGCACTTTGTCAAAAGCATTTTACATCAAATGATGGATATACACACAGGTTGGACATTTTTGTATGTGGGGATCAAATTCGCAAGGGAGCTGCACTGAACGCAATCCAGATTGCTGAGATGTTGCTATGATTTTTGATATTTCAAGGTTGTGGTACTTGAGAATTATTCTGCTTATGAATCAATTTTGTTTCTGCTAGTAGGAAGCAGTTAGTCATTTTTTTATGTAAGGTTAAGCTAGTCCAAGGACTTTTTCAAACATGTAGTAATACACTAGCTTCAACATTTTTTTTCATAAGCACACTTTCTGTACCTCACTCCTCTGGGAATAATAAACTTAATTATGACATGGGAAATATAACCCATGTTAAACTGTTGTTAACCAAAAACAGAAGCTAACTAACTATCTAACTGCTTAAGCAACTAGTTCATATATGTTATGAGGAATAGAAATTGGTTCAACTATGACAACTAGTTCATAAGGGGAACTGGCAGGGTCATTGAAGAGAAGGGGTTCAGTAGGACTAGGATACATGATGGGCAAATTAGATGTGTGTAACATATGTACAAAGAGGGATACTGAATGTTTTTTGTCAATGGGATAGTGAATCTTGAATGAATAAAAGAAGGAGAAGGTGTTCCCAAATGTGTTGATCAAAAAGGAGAAAAGCCTTGGAACTAAAGGAATGACTAAGATGTGGGCTTTTCTTAGCTTTTGGTTGAAACTTTGTTCTAGTAGCTCAAAGAGTGGAGGAAAAGCAAAGAACTCCAAAAACTCTAACTAAGTGTTTGCATTGAGTATTTTTAAATATTTAGTTCCTCTCAAAAATTGCAATACTCCAAAAAGAAAATACTTCATCCAAACATAAAGATGTTACATCGGGTTTTGTGTTGTAAAGGAGAAAAAGTGGGGGGATTTGGATTGTTAATTGTTGAGAGCCTTAGAGGGAAACCATATTTGATGATATGGCGATTATGATGCATTCACATTTTAAAATTTACACTTCATTAACTAAATCCAACTTATAATCATTTTGATAACTTGATGTTAAGCTTTTTGGTATTAACAACACACAAGCTGTCTACGTGTGGAGATTAATTCTTTGAGTTGGGTAGGACCACAATGGACAACAAAAAACTCTCTCAAGAGATTTAACATTGTTGTATGTCCAAAGTTGGATTCTAAGATTGGATTTAAACCCAGGACCTTAGTTAGGTTGTAAGAAAATCCTACTATCTCATTCAAGTGCTATTGGGTAAATTTAATTTTGTTGCATTCCCAATGTTGGATTCAATCGAACATGTGTTTAGTTTGGTTTGTCGAAAAAATTGACTTGTTTTAAAATCAATGGGAACCGAGCAAGAATCCGAGGGTGTGAATTGACCAATTAAATTTAATTTTTTTATTAAAAAATCTAGTTTTAAAATTGAAAATATATATTATATTTTAGTCAAATAAAAGGTGAATGTTAAGTTATAAAATTACTTATGCATAGATTTTTATTATTATTATTATTATTCATTTTTTTTGATTAATATTTAATCATATGAAATATATATATATATATATATATATATATATATATATATTTATATAAATCATTTTATTTTAATTTATAATATAATATATAATATTGAAAATATATATTTAAATAATTTTGGTTCAACTACGTTTCAAATACGGGTGAACCATTGAACCTTGAACTAGTATTTTCACCAATTCAATCATCGATTTGATTTTCAAAACAATGATTAAATCAGAGAATTAAGAATAATTCTTATAGGTATAAATCGAATATCCTCTGTGCGCAACAGTAGAGATTAATCACTCAAGTTGGCTAGAACCACAATGACGACAAAACTATCTCACTCAAGAGATTTAACACTCCTACATCTCCAATGCTGGATTAGACATTAATAATTCACTAAGACATTTCGGTCAAAAAATAACTTAATTAGTAATTAGACATTAATAGAGTTAGACAAATTCAATTTAAGATCAAATCAGCTATTATGACCAATGAAAAAAAAAGGGTTTTTTTTTGTACCCTCACCCAATTCCCATATACCACCACCCAAACTGAAAACCCCAAAATGCCCTTCTGAAAACGTAACTTTTTTAAATTTTTTTTGGCCAATCGTATATACACTTGGGGGGTGTATATACGACTCTATTTTTTGCCCATCGTATATACACTCCCCAAGGCGTATATACTATTGGCACACCCCCACCATAATTGTATATACGCCTTGGGGGTGTATATACGATGGGCAAAAAATAGAGTCGTATATATATATATATACCCCCAGGTGTATATACGATCCATATGATAATTTTTTAATTTTAAGTCAAATAAAAATTAATTAAGTCCTGAAAATAGGTTGTCTGTGTAGTTCGTTAAAACGTGACGATGTTATACGTCGAACGAATAATTTAGGCTAAAAAATCGGTTTTCGGGCAACATACTCCGATCGTAATGAAACCACGGTCATTAAATCCGAAAAAATCAAGAATCAAGACTCCTCTAGTAGGGACTTCTTACAGGACTACGGCCTCAAAATCCCAAATTCCATCGTTTACTATTTTTTACGATTTTTTATAAATTTTCATAGTCTTCAAAAAATCTAAAAAAATTTGTATAACCTTATTTTGATTTTGTTAGATTTTTAGTAATAAAAATTAAAACAAATCGTATATATGTCCTTTTGGACATATATACGATGCCTACTTTTAACACATCGTATATATGTCCTTCAGATGTATATACGATTGCATCTTACACGGCTAATCGTATATACGTCTTAAGGATATATATACGATGGGTTAAAAGTAGACATCGTATAATATATGTCCAAAATAACATATATACGATTGACCTTTTTTTTAAAAAAAAAAAATATATTGCAAAAGGCATTTTGGGGTTTCATTTTTGGGTGGTGGTATATGGGGAAGTGGTGGGGTATGGACTTTCTATGAAGTATGTTTACTGATTTTTAGATGGGTTTTTTTTTTGGACCCCCACCCCATCCCCTCCCACCCCCACCCAATACCAAAAACCCCAAAATGCCCTTTGAAACTTAATTTTTTTAAAAAAATAAATAAATCGTATATACCCCTTTGGAGTGCGTATATATCGATGGCTATTTTGTCCAATCGTATATACGTACTCGAAGGGGTATATACGATGCACTTTTTTATTTTTAATAATTTGTTTTAATTTTTATTACTAAAAGGCTACTAAAAATTCGTTAAATAGTCAAAACTACTCCAAA
Organism: Oxytropis ochrocephala; assembly: GCA_020916435.1. NCBI lineage: Eukaryota > Viridiplantae > Streptophyta > Magnoliopsida > Fabales > Fabaceae > Oxytropis > Oxytropis ochrocephala. Next base: position 124,865 of record CM037091.1, on the reverse strand, counting down.
AATTATAAAAACACCACTAAAAATCTAACAAAACCCAAAAATAAGGCTATAAATTTTTTTAGATTTTTTGAGACTATGAAAAATTAAAAAAATCGTAAAAAATAGTAAATGATGGAATTTGGGATTTTGGTCGTAGTAGTCGTAAGAAGTCCCTTCCACGAGAGTCTTGATTCTTGAATTTTTTGGATTTAATAGTTGTGGTTTCATTACGATTGGAGTATGTTGCGAAAACCGATTTTTAGCCTAAATTATTCGTTCGACGTATAACATCGTCGCATTTTAACGAACTACACACCAAACCTATTTTCGGGACTTATATAATTTTTATTTGACTTTAAAAAATTTAAAAAAATACAATGGGGTCGTATATACACACAGGGGGTATATATACGACCTATTTTTAAGCGTCGATCGTATATACACCTCCCCCGGCGTATATACGATTATAGTGAGGGTTTTCCAATCGTATATACGCCTTGGTGGTGTATATACGATGCCTAAATGCATAGGGTCGTATATATACCCCCCAGGTGTATTACGATTGGTCAAAAATTTGTAAAAAAAAATACGTTTTCAGAAGGACATTTTGGGGTTTTCAGTGTGGGTGGGGGTAAAAAAAAAAACCTTTTTAGATTGAAGGAGGCTGCTCCCACTTTCAAAGTGCTGCCCAAGTGAAAACCTAGGGTTCCATCTTCTCATTTCCCCCATTGCAAGACATTGTTGCAGTTCTTGTCTTCCTATAATTGACGATTATCTGAATTCTTTTAGGGTTCAACAATGGCTGCAAACAACATAGCCCCTTCTGGTCTTGATAAAGAACAGGCAAGTATTCTTTCCGGTTTCTCGTGTTGTCAATGCGTTGCTCTAAAAATTGATCCCCAATGTGATTTCAACTTTGGATAATTTATTTGATAATGGAACAGATGCTTGGAATGGTTGAAAAGGAGATGGAGTATCGTGTCGAATTGTTCAACAAGTATGTTTCCCTTTTTACTTCTTTTATTCAGTTAGAAAATTTGTTATCAACATCTATAGTTTCCTTTGTTGTTGTCGTCGTCATGTTCTCCTGCTACTAGTATGAACTCAGTTGCAGATAGTATATTGATCTGATTCCACTTTTGGATTGGAAGTTTTGTCAGCAGCATAATAACTTAACCCTCTGTTTATTTTACTATCCAGGATGACCCAGACCTGTTTCAATAAGTGTGTTGACAATAGGTATGAAAAAGTTTTTTTTTTTTTTTTTTTTTACAGTTGCATATATTGTTTGATAAAGTGTTCTGTTTGATGCCTTTTGATGGTCCTGCAGTCAAATTGGAGATTAGTTTTTGATATGATATTCAAAGAAGTTATCTGCTGTAAATGATATAATTGTTGTTTTGTTTATCACTTTATCTTCTCAGGTACAAGGAGTCTGAGCTAAATATGGGTGAAAATAGTTGCATTGACCGATGCGTTTCAAAATACTGGCATGTAAGATGTGGCTTATGTTTAATTTTGGATGTTTTTTTGCTAATTTTAATTGATTTAATTGATATGTGCATTGTTGGTATAAGATTTGTTTGCATTGTCAACCAAATTGCCACATCATAAAAAATATTTGACTTATCATAACTATCTTAGAGTTATACATAAGAGGATTTGTGATTGCTTAACAGTGTAAATATTTTTTACCCCAACAACATATCAAAATTAAACTCTAGTCTAGGTTATTATTATCATTATCATGTTTTTACAAATTCAGTAGTATTTGGGTTGTTTCTCATGCTAAAATAGCTTCTCAGATGATGCTATGTTGGTGAGGTTTACTATCTATGTTAAGATGTTTTGCTCTCTTTGAAATTTCTGCTGGTCATAGCTTTAATAATATTATGCAATGCAAATCAAAATAAGTATATGCAGATCATAGGGGTTTGGTTTTGTATATGGTTTTCCTTTTGATTTGAGAAACTGCAAATGTTGACTATAGTCATTGTCTTGTAGTCTTATTGGTTTTTTTTCCTCAGGTGACTAATTTAATTGGGCAGCTGCTTGGTTCTGGGAAGCCTCCAATGTAGTCCAACTATTCAAGTATATTACTGTGTTTTCTTTTGAGGTTTAATGTGTCTGAGACATTACTAGTTGCAGCGGAGGAAGCGTTAAGTTAATACTCCGCTGCTTGGTTCTAGACTATAATGTAGTCCAAATACATTAGTTTTCCAATGAACCTAAAAAGTGATTTTGTGCTTATAAATAGGTCTGGAGGGAGTATTTTGCAAGTTCTTTATTTTTGCCCATGACTATGTTGAGGTCATTCTATTATATTTTATTAAGCTAGGGATTAATACCTACTGTGAGCTTGACGTTGCTCATGGAGAACTCTAGAATAATTTGAAATAATTTTGTTCATTCTTCCTTTCTAATTTTTAATTTTTTGACTACTCCCAGTTTATTTTGTACCATCAAGACAAGAATGTTAAATACATGATTAGGAAATGATCAGTGACATTGAGTTATCATATCTCACTAGTTCATCAAACCTCCTTTCTACAGTTTATGTTTCCTTTTCACATGGAATTTTAATCCATATTTCCTTCTTTGTCAAGTACTTGTAATTTGAATCAATTCTCTAATACTGTTTCATTGAAAATCAATACAAGGAGACATCTCATCTAGTTACTGAATTGTTACTACTAATATTCTCTAAAGGGTGATCCCTTACATAGTACAATAGCTTGATCATTTTACTAGCACATTTCTTGTACTTCGCTCCTTTGGGATTAATAAGTATAGGTTATGGCAAGGGAAATATCAACCAATGCTCCTTGATATTGTGAATGAGAATATGTTGACTAGTTTTGATTTGAAAGGGAAACTCCACACGCCGCCTATCACCCAATCAAAATTTTCTGATTTACCCATATTCTGTGTAGTTATCGGGTACACTTGTGTGGATTACTTAACTAAACACACCTTATTGACATAAGTAATTTTTGAGACTGTTTGAGAGAGTTTATGAAAACAATTATTACATGTTCACAAATTGTTTTCAGTTAAGTTTTATAAGCTTTCTAGAATAGCTTATGAAAACAACTTATAGTTTATAAAAGATACTTCAATAATTTGCTATCTTTTATTAAAGAAACAGCTTATGTATAAGTTCTTATATGACAAGCGCTTAATCAAACTATTTATGTAAATAGGGCCTAAGTATTTGATGCTATTAACACCCTCAACCATTCTAGATACACCCCTAATTGAATTTAAAAATTTGAAAAGGCATAAATACCATCAAGTCATGTACACTAATTTCAAACACTCTTCCTCTCTACCCCATCTCTCTCAGCATCAATTAATTATTAATGATTGTTTTCTAGTTTGTGCGTTTTTCACATGTCTAAGAATCATAGTACAATTTTCCCTATAACACGTTTGTGAAAGTATACCCACCACATGTAACAATCGAGTCATTAGCTTCTTCTCTGAATATTTTAGGTTCGCTCTTCAAATGCTGTCTCCAGTTACGAAAATAAATAAATAAAAGGAATGCATAATCAAACATTGTGGATCCAATATACAATTTAATTTAAAAACAATTAATTATCTGTTCACTTACATTATGCTTAACTAATCATAGTTTTTTTTGTATAATCTTTACGACTTCCAATAACACCCTGTTCGAACTGAGCGCGTTTGCAGAGAAAAAAAAATGGCGTCAAAAACTCAAAACAGAATCAAAAATGAAAAAAGTTTGGTAGGGTTATTACTTTGAACTAATTGCCAATCTTGGGTAGTTGAATGGGAGTGAATGATGAAGGTTAGGATGAGTGGGTTTTGGAGTGGAGAGAGGGGGAGGTTTGGGGTTTTAGAGGGAGTGTGGTGTGGTGTAGGAGAAGAAGAGGGAGAGGGGTAGAGGGGGGAATTCAATTGTAAGTGGGGTTAGTTTGGTAAATGTGTAGGGTGAGGGGGTGTGTTTTGAGCAGCAAGGGGGTGTGGGAAAAGCAATAGCCAAATAAAAATGGGCAAGTTTCAGCCCTGAGTAGTTGTCCAAGTATTCTATAAAGGGTTTTTTTTTTTGGACCCCCACCCCATCCCCAAAAACCCCCACCCAAATTTAAAACCCCAAAATGCCCTTTGAAAACGTATTTTTTTTAAATTTTTAGCCTATCGTATATACTGCTTTGAGTGCGTATATCGACCTTTTTGCTTATCGTATATACACCCCCTGGCGTATATACGATTTAAAACCCCACCATAATCGTATATACGCCTGGGGTGTGTATATACGATATTGAAAAATAAAGGTCGTATATACGTACTCAAAGGGGTATATACGATGGGTTTTTTAATTTTTTAATAATTTGTTTTACTTTTTAGGCTTAAATATCATTTACCCCCCTGCAAATATTATCATAATCCATTTACCCCCTTGCAAAAAAAAAAACTCTTAAAACAAACCTTGCAAATATTAAGTGTTTTTATTTACCCCCTGCCGTTAAATTTATGTTAAAAAAAGCTGAGTTGGCTGTCAAAGATGACGTCAGCAATGGCATCAATGCCATGTGTCACCATAGTATTGGACCTTTGTGACACGTGGCACTGTCACGCCATGTCATCATCACTTGTCATCAGTGCCACTTCAGCAACCAATAGTAGGCTGCCACATGGCACTCACATAGCAATGTGGGGTACCTTTGTTTCTAAAAAAAATGAAACTTTTGATTGAGATGGGTGTTGAACTCTTGACCTTGAAATTAATAGGGCATCCAAATACCACTGAGCCACTAAATCAGTTGGATAAATTAAGCAAACAAATAGTATATAACACATAATTCGATTAAAACAAAAAAAAGGCAGGTCTTCATCTTCCTCAACAAACACCACCATTAACACAAAAATGGAGATCTCGAAAGCGAAATAACTTGAGATATGAAAAGCGAAAATGGTACTTGATCAAAGAAAAGAAAATGGAAACGATGGAAACATGAGAAAAACAAAAATGGAAAGAATCGAAATCTTCTTGGATCCGAAATGGTTCATTTCGTTTTAATGGCATTTCGGATCTTAATCTTCTTCATCTCGTTTTAATGGTGAATCATATTCTCAAAATGGAAACCCACATTTTCGTTCATCATGAAAAACGAAATTTAAATCCAAATTAATTTTGTTTCCATTTTCGTTTTCCATTTCTAATTTTGTTCTGCTTGGTTCCATTTTTCGTTCATCTTCTCTAATTTCGTTTTCCATTCTGCTGTGACTTGGTTCCATTTTTAAAAAATATGGTGCTTCGTTTCTATGGGTTGTTGATGTTGTTAATATAAAAATGTTTCGATGGGTTGTTGTTGTTAATTAAAGATGCAGGTTGTTGTTGAAGATATAAGAAATTAGAAACTAAAATGGAAGATATGAGGAAGAAGATGAAAGGACTGATGATGTTTCAGATTTTTTTTTTTTTGCAGGAGGACTGATGTGTCCATGGTGACTTGGATGATGATGTGGCATGTCATGCCATGTGGATCGAAGGACTATATAAATGATGACACGTGGCATTGATGCCATTCCGACGTCATCTTTTTGACAACCAACTCAACTTTTTTAATGAGAGAAATTTACTTGGCAGGGGGGTAAATAAAAACACTTAATATTTGTGTAACACCCTAGTATTTCTAAACAATAGAAATACCAAAACATACATATTAGCTTACATGAGTATAAATTTCCTTACTTAGATATGAATCTCTCTGAGGAAATCGGAAACCAATAAATAACTTAAACAAATTTAAGTCATAAACTAATACAAAAGTAACAAGGAAAACATAAAGGCGGAAGGAAGACTAAATATTCAATCCTCATGCATGCGAGCATGCCACCTACTCGTGCCATACAACCTTCTTCTTCCCTGTTAATCGAAAAGCAACAACATTTGTAGGGTGAGATAACAAATCTCGATTGAGTCTTACCGTGACCCTCACCTATCACTCGGTCTATTTATAAAACATTTGTTTACTTCGTGATTTAATTAGTAAACCACGACAATCTGATCGCACACACAAAGGTGCTAAATACAAATCGCACACACACGCAGTCTTTGATCGTCAAAATGCACACACGGTGCATTCATAACGTCCAACAATTGCACAATAGCGGTGAACCCTATCATCGAGAGCAAATCGCTATGTACAATAATTCATCTGAGCATAACACCGATTGCACATCTGCTAATCCGGTGAACCACTATCGGTGAAGGCCTAGGTTTAGGGGCTCATGACTTCCCGCCTAGTATCTTTGCGAGCTGCTGGGTCGTCACCGCCTCGAAACCTAATTTCGATATTGATCATATACAGAAATATCCTCTAATCATAGTATACGCATTGGGTAGTCTCATATACACGATATAACATATATATCTGGGATTATAACTCAATGCATAATATGTTGCAATAACATATTATTATCACACACGCTCATGAAAATCGACGAGTCAACATTTAAGTTAGAAAACATTTGGTTCCTACACGTACTCTAAATTTTAGGTTTTTGAAATAATCATCACATTAATCGTTATTTCAAAACCACTTTGGATTTGCATAAAATTGCTAACTAAAAATTTCTAACGAAAATTCTAGTGAGTTTCCTACGTAATACGGACATCCCAAAATAATGTATTTACTGTATAACTTGAGTCAGGACATCAATTGTTCAAAAATCATTAATTCCCGCATATATACAAAATTCTACGGTTTTCAAGAGATTTGAAAATTCAACCGAATTACACCAAACAACTTTAAAACCACGAGACAAAGCACACATTATCATCCACATATGCTATGGGTGGTTAGGAAAAGGATTTAAAAGAAGTTTGAAGCGAACGGAGCGTCGAAGCGAAACATTGGATATTGGGAACATAGGAACTTCTCGACTTAATGCCCAATTCCGTTTCGTTTCGTTCTCGGTCGATCCCAATCGTATTTCAATCCTAAACAACCACGTCTGACCATACACATATTCCGGTTCACACATAACAATCCAAAAATCAAATCATTATGGTTTCGTGTTAAATTTTCAAACACGCGTCATTTTTATAAAAAATAGCGTTTTTGACTCTAAAATTCGCGAAACTCAGAAATTTGAAAATCATTCAAACATAGTTCAAAAAGCGATATTTAAATTCCTAAGCGAGTAAAACTCACCTATCGTGATGAAAATCACGAAGCAGAGTTTCGCGAGAGCGCTTTTACGACATAACCACACGAGCGCTCCCGAATCAACTCCACGTTAAGCGACATCCGAATTCGCTCCTAAAGCTTTCCACTCGATCACGAGACCTCTTTTTGACCAAAATACCGAATTGCTCGAAATCCTCCATGACCACTATTCATCATCCCTAACCTCCAAAAGCTACTATTCACAAAACCCCCAATTGGATTTTACAAACCCTAACTCACTCAAGCTTGAATTCTTCACTCTTAGATGACAATCCAACCTCTCTATGGTATTTTCCTAGGCTTCCAAGACAAGAGGTGAAACAAGAAACCCAACATCTCTCATTTTCTTCACAATTTGAAAATGGTGGATTTGAGGATAGTGAATGGATGATGATGATTTTCGTGTCAAAATGAAGAGGAAGAAAGCATTTGAGCGTTTTTCGTGTTGGAAGGAAGTCGTTTTGATGAACCAAGCATCCCCTTTTCCTCTTCTTCTTCCACGCCATTTCTCCTTCTCTCTCTAAGAGACTCTCTGCTTTCTCTCTTTCTATTCCTCTTCTTTCTTTTAATTTTTTATTCCTTTCTATTCCCTCTTTTTAATACTTTCACCTTTTCTTATCTCTTTCATTTCTTTATCTCTCTCTCTGTTCCACGCATCTCTTTCTATTTCTTTCTTAATTATATCACAAGTGTGGAATGAGAGAATATTTTGGATACTTTTCGTGTCTAGGAGATCATTTAACTAAGTCGTATAAATCCTAAAATACCCTTAGAGTACTAATTTCCACTCAATTGTGCATTTAAATTATTTTCTCTAGCAATTATAAATTGCTTTCATGTAACAACCTCATATACGTGACTTGATTTATTATCTATTCGAGTAATAAATCACTCGTTAATTTCTTAATTTGAAATTAACGAAATTAGAGATATTCTGATCACCAACTTGAAAAATTTTGTCCTCAAAATTTGACAAACATACTTCAAGAGTATATATAAGGATATCTAATCGCATATCGTCCTCTAATTCCCCGAATAGCTTCACGAGCAGAAAGCGATTACAAACTCCTTAAGCAATTGTAATTGTTCTCGTCAGAAAGCATTTTCTCTTCATGACCTAAGATATGACTTGGATTTGGTGAAATGACGAATTAGTCAAAGATCGATCGTTCTAACTCCACGGTTATTTGGGATTAGAAGGTCTTTCCTCAATTAGGATACAAGAAATACTTTATTTAAATTGAACAATGCCCAAGATAAAACTATACAACACTCCACTAGCACAATACACTCGAAGGCCCGAGTTCTTCGCCGCAATGCTCTACCAGGTAACAATGGTTGATGTAACTCTTACAATACAGGATCATCGGATCCAACTCTCAAATGAGTCTACTCCTTTTGTCAACATAACCCTTTTTGTCGACTCGAGTTACCTTCAATTCTCCTACATAACCATTAGTTTTCCATTTCAAATCATGAGTCGGAGAATCCTTCTCCATGCGGCTTCTCTTGCATAAATACATAAACTCCTACTATACATGGCAAGCGATAGTTGCTCCAATCCGATCTGACTTCTACTTTACTAGAATCCACAGTCACACTAGATTGGGATACCACATGTTTCTCCTTTATTGAAATCTATTGACACTCACATTTGGGATCTCACAAGTTCCCAAAATTTTACTCTGGACACTCATAATTCATACTTCTAGGGTTTAGCTTTATCCACTTTCCTCACGAGAGTATATTCGAACAACGTAGAGATGTAAATCACGATTCACAGTGATCTTAGTGTACACCAAAATGTTATCGTGAGAATTTCAACAACTAGTCTAAATGCGGGTGAAAAACTCGGTTCATGTAATCCATGAATACCATAGGAGAATTAGTTAGGCCGAAGGCATCACTACTCACTCGTAATGTCCATATCTAGTATGGAAAGGCTGTCTTGAGCAACAACTAAAACCCTAACTTTTAATTAAAGATAACCGAGCCTTAAACTAATCTTTGAAAACACTGCTGCACCTCGAACCTGATTACGCAAATCATCTATACTTGGCAAGGATACTTATTCCTAATAGTAACTTTGTCCAAATGGAGGTAATCCATACACGATCTCCTACTCCCATCTTTCTTTTCAACAAGTAACACGGAGCACCCTGACTTGTAGTAAAGCGGGAATATCACCTTTCGATTTCGTTACATACCCTATTGGCACTTTGGGTTAACTCTGTCACCACGGTGTTCATAAGCGACTCACTGAATGGGTAAAGGTTGTGTAAAAGTTTCTTGAAAACATTTGGATATGAAATAATTTTCTCACTTACCCATAGGTGTTGGTTTCTTTGCTAACCCGACATACTAATAAGACATTTCTTCAGCTCGTGGCTCCGTCTTCAAAACTAAATTCCGAAATCAGGAAAGTCTCACGCAAATGTATGGCCTTGCAGATTCTATAAGTCAAACGACTATTCTCAACAAATCATTCTCTTAAAGCTGAATCTACTATCCACCACTTAAGCATAAGAGAATCTAACAACATAGATCCCTAACGATGCATAACCGCTTTTCTAGCTAAGTAAGACTTACTAGAAAATTTTAGAATTCACTTAATCACTTTGCCTTGTGGACTACTCTAAAGCGGAACATTTATGTTTGGATTAGTCACGAGTTGAACTAGTTATTATAACATCAAAGAAATAATCAAAATAGAATGATTCTTCCACGGAATCAAGCGGGCACAAGATAATGCTTCCAGCGTTGATTCCGAGAACAATTCTCACTATTTACTTATTCCGCTTGGTCCCATGACCCTCCAAACTCTACAAATCTCCAAGCGTAACCATAACCCTAAAGTATCCATTAGGTAAGGAATGAGTTGCCTAACGGTGAGTAAGGCAATTAACACTCAATCGATTGATCTTTCCCTATAGGCAACAACCACTTAGGGTAAGGTAGAAATATGCTTACGAATACAAGCTGAATAATTGGTTCACAACCTACTCGGATGTGTAGACATTTTCGTTAGCTTTCCAACGCATCCGGAACATAAAAATCGGAGTTCGGATTAAAAGTTATAAATAAAACAAGTCGGAGAACTATCGAAAATTTCTCACTGATGAGACTAGCTTCCTCATAATATGTATCAATCGGCTTGAATATATTTTTCCTCACATGTGACATCTCCTTTTCCTACTGCGGTCATTTCTTAGAATCAAATAATGATCCATGAGTGCCATCCATTTATCGGCTACCACGCCCATTGCATAACTTAATTGGAAAGCGAGTTTTGGGAATAGATTGAAAAGATGATCCTCGAGTTCCTCATCTAAAAGTTTAACAATATAATCCAATATAGGTGCGGGTCTTTCAATAAATAATCACTCTTTCAGAAATATTGCCATAGCGGGAAAATGTTTGAATCGGTACATGTCACCATCAAAGTCACCTCTCGATCTCCTCTTGATGGAGACTTGGTTCTCAAAGTGATCGAACTAATTCTATCGGCATTGGGTTACTGTAGTATCACCGAGATTGCACTACTGACTTAATATATCGTCTTCATAGCATTTCATAAAGCGGCCTTGAGGAAAAGAACATGGTCAAGACTCGCGATTATCCAGGAGAATGTCTCTAAGCTGCGATCTAAGTTGGGGTTTATTCTAACCATAAGGTAATGTCAACTATGAAATAATGTTTCCATAAGCGCTAGGCCCGACTAATCAGCGGTCGGGATCTCGGGGTGCCGATTAACCTTAGCTTAGGTCTTACAATACGGTCATTATTATCGCCTAAAGGCTTCTCTTAATTGTAGTTCCTGTAGGACCTACAATAACTTCCACCGCAATTCTACAATTGCACAGTTTCACCAGATTGAACATTCGCCCACCGTTTCCTCGAACCAATTTGGTGCCACTACTACTTGCCGAACACCAATCGTAGCCGCTTTGCTTCCATTGCGTGCTCACGATAAACCGAGAAGGCGAGAATTCCTATGGTGTAGGGTTTGGACATTTTGGAAAGTGAGGCAACTAAGCGTCATAATTCTCGGTAACTCACATGAAACATTGAGTGGATCGACTCAATACTTCACATAATATCTTTGAAAGGTTCGACATTTAATTGTCTAAGTCACTAGTGACACTATCTAACCTTTTGACCATAAGGTCTCTACGTCAAACGCAGTCGAACCAGCTCACGATACCAAAATGTAACACCCTAGTATTTCTAAACAATAGAAATACCAAAACATACATATTAGCTTACATCAGAGTATAAATTTCCTTACTTAGATATGAATCTCTACAAGGAAATCGGAAACCAATAAATAACTTAAACAAATTTAAGTCATAAACTAATACAAAAGTAACAAGGAAAACATAAAGACGGAAGGAAGACTAAATATTCAATCCTGCATGCGAGCATGCCACTACTCGTGCCATACAACCTTCTTCTTCCTGTTAATCGAAAAGCAACAACATTTGTAGGGTGAGATAACAAATCTCGGTGAGTTTACCGTGACCCTCACCTATCACTCGGTCTATTTATAAAACATTTGTTTACTTCGTGATTTAATTAGTAAACCACGCACAATACCGATTGCACACACACAGTGCTAAATACAAAGCGCACACTGCAGTCTTTGATCGTCAAATGCACACACGGTGCATTCATAACGTCCAACAATTGCACAATAGCGGTGAACCCTATCATCGAGAGCAAATCGCTATGTACAATAATTCATCTCGAGCATAACACCGATTGCACATCTGCTAATCCCGGTGAACCCTATCATTTGAAGGCCTAGGTTTAGGGGCTCATGACTTCCCCGCCTAGTATCTTTGCGAGCTACGGGTCGTCACGCCTCGAAACCTAATTTCGATATTGATCATATACTGAAATATCCTCTAATCATAGTATACCCGCATTGGGCGTCTCATATATACGATATAACATATATATACTGGGATTATAACTCAATGCATAATATGTTGCAATAACATATTATATATCTTTACACGCTCATGAAAATCCGACCAGTCAACATTTAAGTTAGAAAACATTTGGTTCCCACACGTACTCTAAATTTTCCGGTTTTTCGAAATAATCATCACATTAATCGTTATTTCAAAACCACTTTGGATTTGCATAAAAATTGCTAACAAAATTTCTAACGAAAATTCGGCAGAGTTTCCTCTGTAATACGGACATCCCAAAATAATGTATTTACCTGTATAACTTGATCCGGACATCAATTGTTCAAAAATCATTAATTTCGCACATATACAAAATTTACGGTTTTCCAAGAGATTTGAAAATTCAACCGAATTACACCAAACAACTTTAAAACCACAGACAAAGCACACATTATCATCCACATATGCTATGGGTGGTTAGGAAAAGGATTTAAAAGAAGTTTGAAGCCGAACGGAGCGTCGAAACGAAACATTGGATATTGGGAACATAGGAACTTCTCGACTTAATGCCCAATTCCGTTTCGTTTCGTTCTCCGGTCGATCCCAATCTGTATTTCAATCCTAAACAACCACGTCTGACCATACACATATTCCGGTTCACACATAACAATCCAAAAATCAAATCATTATGGTTTCGTGTTAAATTTTCAAACACGCGTCATTTTCGCAAAATAGCGTTTTTGACTCTAAAATTCGCGAAACTCAGAAAATTTGAAAATCATTCAAACATAGTTCAAAAAGCGATATTTAAATTCCCTAAGCGAGTAAAACTCACCTATCGTGATGAAAATCACGAAGCAGCGAGACTTCGCGAGAACGCTTTTACGACATAACCACCACGAGCGCTCCCGAATCAACTCCACGTTAAGCGACATCCGAATTCGCTCCTAAAGCTTTCCACTCGATCACGAGACCTCTTTTTGACCAAAATACCGAATTGCTCGAAATCCTCCATGACCACTATTCATCATCCCTAACCTCCAAAAGCTACTATTCACAAAACCCCAAATTGGATTTTACAAACCCTAACTCACTCAAGCTTGAATTCTTCACTCTTAGATGACAATCCAACCTCTCTATGGTATTTTCCTAGGCTTCCAAGACAAGAGGTGAAACAAGAAACCCAACATCTCTCATTTTCTTCACAATTTCGAAAATGGTGGATTTGAGGATAGTGAATGGATGATGATGATTTTCGTGTCAAAATGAAGAGGAAGAAACGCTGAACGTTTTTCGTGTTGGAAGGAAGTCGTTTTGATGAACCGAAGCATCCCTTTTTCCTCTTCTTCTTCCACGCCATTTCTCCTTCTCTCTCTCGAGACTCTCTCTGTTTCTCTCTTTCTATTCCTCTTCTTTCTTTTAATTTTTATTCCTTTCTATTCCCTCTTTTTAATACTTTCACCTTTTCTTATCTCTTTCATTTCTTATCTCTCTCTCTGTTCCACGCATCTCTTTCTATTTCTTTCTTAATTATATCACAAGTGTGGAATGAGAGAATATTTTGAATCTTTTTAGTATGCCGGAGATCATTTAACTGGAGTCGTATAAATCCTAAAAATACCTTTAGTACTAATTTCCACTCAATTGTGCATTTAAATTATTTTCTCTAGCAATTATAAATTCTTTCATGAACAACCTCTCATATCTGTGACTTGATTTATTATCTATTCGAGTAATAAATCACTCGTTAATTTCTTAATTTGAAATTAACGAAATTAGGGATGTTACAATTTGCAAGGTTTGTTTTAAAAGTTTTTTTTTTTGCAAGGGGGTAAATGGATTATGATGATATTTGCAGGTGGGTAAATGATATTTAAGCCTACTTTTTATTACTAAAAGGCTACTAAAAATTCGTTAAATAGTCAAAATTACTCCAAAAAATTATAAAAACACCACTAAAAATCTAACAAAACCAAAATAAGGCTATACAAATTTTTTTAGATTTTTGGAGACTATGAAAAATTTAAAAAAATCGTAAAAAATAATAAACGATGGAATTTGGGATTTTGGTAGTAGTCCCGTAAGAAGTCCCTTCTACGGAGTCTTGATTCTTGATTTTTTCACTTCTAATGCATTTGTGGTTTCATTACGATCGGAGTATGTTGCGAAACCGATTTTTAGCCTAAATTATTCGTTCGACGTATAACATCGTCACGCTTTTTAACGAATTACACACAAAACCTATTTTCGGGACTCATATAATTTTTATTTGACTTAAAAAAATTAAAAAATACAATGGGGTCGTATATACACACGAGGGGGTATATATCGACTACTATTTTAAGCATCGATATACACCTCCCAAGGCGTATATACGATTAAGGTGGGGTTTTCCAATCGTATATACGCCGTGGGGAGTATATCGATGCCTAAACGCATAGGGTCGTATATATATACCCCACCGGGTGTATATACGATTGGTCAAAAATTTGTAAAAAAAAATACGTTTTCAGAAGAGCATTTTGGGGTTTTTAGTGTGGGTGGGGGTTTATGGGGATGGGGTGGGGGTACCAAAAAAAAACCCTTCTTCCAAGTCTACTTACTAAGAGAGGCTGGAGAGAAGGTTTTTGTGCTTTTGCCATCGATCATGTCTTCTTCTTCGTCTTCAACTCCAAAGCACGACGTGTTCCTCAGCTTCCGAGGAGAGGACACCCGTGACAACTTCATCAGTCATCTCTATGCTGAACTGTGCAGGAAAAATATTCAAACATTCATTGATAACAGAATCGGTAGAGGCGATGAGATTTCGTCAGCACTGTACAAAGCAATAGAAGAATCGGTAATTTATGTCGTTGTTCTATCTGAGCACTATGCTTCTTCCACATGGTGTTTGGATGAACTCACAATAATCCTTGAATGCAAACAGAGATTTGGAAGGGATGTGATACCGGTCTTCTATATATAATGTGGATCCATCAAGAGGGAGTTATGCAGAAGAAGCTTTTGTTCAGCATCAACAACACCGATTCAAGGACAAAGTGGACGCTTGGAAGTCTGCTCTAACTCAAGTAGCTGGACTTTCCGGCTGGGATTCACGAGTAACCAGGTCGGTCAGTGATTAAACTTACCTGCTCGCTCTTACCATTAATCAACATTTTCATCAATTTGTTCTCCAACCTAGTAGTAGTACCTATTGCCTTGTGTAAATATAAGTTACAAAATTCAAAACCAATTATTTGACATGACATCTACTGTGATGTGACTCTATCAAATGCTGTTATTTCTTATTAACTCTTTTAGCAGCTTAGTTTTTGTAGGTCTAAGACTAATGCTTTGGTTATTTTTTTATTATGTGCCAGACCAGAACACACACTTGTCGAAGATATTGTAAAAGATATTTCACGAAAATTGGATCGTTCTTTTGTAAGTGATAATTATGAAGGATTGATTGGAATTGACCAGCATATTGAACAAATCCAATCCTTGTTGCTCATTGAGTCACTGCCAGTTCGAATAGTAGGAATTTGGGGTATGGGAGGAATAGGCAAAACGACAATTGCTATTCAATTCCAGTTGCATTGTTCTAAATGCTCAACAAGAAATAGAAAGAGTTGGAGTACACCCTCTGCGAAGCAAATATATATCAAAGCTGTTTGGGGAAGACATCACATCCTCTGGATCAAGATTTTCATATGATCCAAGACTCAAATTTACAAAGGTTCTCCTCGTTCTTGATGATGTGAACAATTCAGATCAAGTTAAAGATTTAATTGGAACACATAGTAACTTTGGCCAGGGTAGTAGAATCATTGTGACTAGTAGAGACATGCAGGTACTGAAGAATGCTGATGCTGATGAAATATATGAAGTCGAGGAGATGAATTTTCAAGATTCTCTACGACTCTTCAGTTTAAATGCCTTTAAACAAAACCATCCCATAGAAGCTTATACAGGCGTATCAGTAAATGTATTAAACTTCCCGATAAGGAAATATTCAAAGTGTTGAAATTAAGTTATGCTGGGCTTGACAAAGAACAAAAGGATATATTTCTTGACATAGCTTGTTTCTATAGAGGACATTTGGAGAACACTGTAGCACAAACATTGGATAGCTGTGGCTTCTCAGCTCACATCGGAATGGAGGTTCTCAAAGATAGGTGCCTTATATCTATACAGGAAACGGGACTTGAAATTGTTCGCCAACAATGTGTCAACAATCCTGGAAAACGCAGCCGATTATGGAAGCCTGAGGAAATTTATCATGTTCTTAGTAAGAACAAGGTATATTCTCTGTCCCTGAAATCCCACATTCAATCTCATGGGTTTGGTTTCTCACAGATTACAAAGTGTTTGGAAGTTATTAAATCTCCTGCCACAACTTTTTATCTTCTATCTAATTCGATGCGTTTACTTTTAGGGGACAGATGCAATCCAGTGCATATTTCTGGACATGTGCAAAATAAGAAATATAATGTTAAACTGCATGCTGAAACTTTCAAAAAGATGCATAATGCTGGCTTATGGAAAGACTCAAATGTGATCCTTCCTGCATTTCTTGAAAGTTTTCCAGATCATTTAAAATTTCTTCGTTGGGACGGCTTCCCTCAAAAATCGTTGCCGCTGGACTTTTGGCTAGAAAATCTTGTACAACTTGATATGCCTCATAGCCATCTAGAACAACTTTGGGAGGGAGATCAGGTATTTCAAGCTCTTTTTTCTTCCTTTGCGTTATACTGATATGATAGAAAGCCTTTTAATCTTATTTATCAGGGTAGGATTCAATGCCGAAAATTTGGTTTTTTTATGTAAATAATAATAATAATTTATATCTATCTAAAGGAAGCTTTTTTCCAAGCTCTAGGATGCTCCACATCATTTCCATTTATTTTTCAATAAATTTTTTAATTTTATTAATATTTATTTATAATTTACAATTAAATGAGACTTAAATTCATTATTACCACTAACTTATTATTATTATTATTATTATTAAATGCTACTCTTAGTGGAATAAAATATTTGGTGATGCCTATGAGCATTCTCAAGAAGAATAAAAACCTACGATTATGGATTGCTAATAGGAATTAAACATAAAATTATTCATAACACAATGAAGGGAAATGTTTATCTATATCTTCTATACATATAAGTAAAAGAATCCCCAATGGAGCCTCCACAATAATTCTTGAATTTTTGCTTTTATTTTTGTCTATTAAAAAACTTCTATTTTATTATTTATTAATTCCTACCTTTGTGTCCAACCCACTACTACTAATAAATTCCAACATAGTAATAAATTTACACATTATATTATATTTAATCATAATTTTTGTATAAATGAGACTTTGATTTTAATATTTAATATATAATTAAATATTAAAAAACAAGATTTTTTTATATTAATCAATGTTCATTCTCAATTCATGAGACTTATGAGCTCAATTATGTGTTCATTCTAAACTCATGTTCTTATATTAGTTACTTTTTATTGTTTTGTTTTTTATATTTATTACTATTTATTCTAAATGTTTTTTTTAAATTATATATTTATTTACATAGAAATCATATTATTATTAGAATTGGTCAAAATTTAAATTAATTGAATTAATAAATATATTTATCAATTATAATAGTTTAGATGAAATAAGAAATAATAAGTTGACCTTTAAAATTCTTTTTTTTATGTAACCAAAGTATGCATTGAATGGATGGGTTTCACATTTACATGAATTATTGCTTTAATTTACAATAAACTCATGAGTTAGTGGGATATGAGTGAAAGAAATAGAGTTTAAACTAACTATAACAAGAAATTACTATTTAAAGGAGAGATCTTTGGATGGTTAGGGTAGAGGTTTTGACAAAAGAATCATATAAAAAATAAGAAGTAGAAGAAATGAGCAAGTTTCACGGAAGGTGTAGAATGCACAAAAAGGGTAAAGATTTTTATGTTCTTAATGATTTTAATTTGACAAATAGGCAATGATTTTTGTAAAGTTATAGACATTGAGAAATTATGTATATTTTAATATTGTTCTTAAGAAAAATGTTTAATTTTTTGTATGATTGTATGATGTGTTAGATCTAAATGAGTTGCATATGTTTCACGAGCCTTCATAATCTTTGGTGTCACTTCTAAGAAGGAAATTACATTAGGTGCAAGAATCATATAGAAAACAAGGAGTAGAAGAAAGGAAACAAGTTGCACAAGATGTAGAATTCGCAAAAAGGATAAAGAATTTCATGTTCTTGATAGTTTGAAGTTGACAAATAGACAACAATTTTTTGTAAAGTTATAGGCATTGAGAAATGATGTATAGTTTAATATTGTTCTTTAGAAAAATATTAAATTTTATAGTTTTGTAAAATTGTATGATGTGCTAGATCTAAATGAGTTGCATATGTTCTTGAGCCTTCATAACCTTGAGTGTCACTTCTAAGAAGAAATTACATTAGGTGCAATAATCATATAAAAACAAGGAGTAGAAGAAAGGAGCAAGTTTCACAAGATGTAGAAATCACAAAAGGGTAAAGAATTTTGTGTTCTTGATAGTTTGAAGTTGACAAATAGGCAACGATTTTTTTGTAAAGTTATAGACATTAAGAAATGATGTATATTTTAATATTGTTCTTTATAAAAATGTTTAATTTTTTGTCAAAAAAAAATGTTTAATTTCATAGTTTTGTAAAATTGTATGATTTGCTAGATCTAAATGAGTTGCATATGTTCCTTGAAACTTCATAACCTTTGGTGTCACTTCTAAGAAGGAAATTACATTAGGTGTCTCTTCTCTATATCACAAAGGAAAAAAAATATCATTTTCTTCAACTATCATCATATCTAATGCCTTTAGTATATATTCTATCTAATACTTTTTATTTACAAATTCACATCTAAAATGGTTAATTTTAAATAAAAATAGTGCTTGAGGTAAAAACAACCAAATAAGGCTTCAAATTTAAATGTTTCAATTCTTTTACAAATATTATATGTTTACTCTCCACTTTATGTAGCTTATTCAGATTATAAGTTGCATAAAAAACAATTATAATAAAATAAATCTTTCATTTCATATTGTGAATAATGGCCATATATTTTTCATATCATTATAAAGAATAAAAATAAAGATTTGATTTTGATTGTTTTCTCTTTCTAAGTTTCCTATTAAATCTAAATTCCTTATTATCACTTTTGTTTTAAGTTTCAAATTTTGTTTTAATTAATATTTGTGAATTATTAATTGATGAATAAACAAAGAAATAAAGAAAAAATAAAATAAAGAGTAGTTAATTTCTAATTTCTATGATTTATATTTATTCATACACAACCATGAACTTATTTAATTTAAACTCATCCAAGCTTAATATAATAATAATATTTAGAGGATGTCACTGAAATTTGGAAGAAGAAAATAAAAATAGAATAACATTATAAGAGAAAAGCAAATGCGAGACGCACATTACAAATGTAAGTCACTTCCAAACATGTTTATCAATATATTATGATCATTTTCTTAGTATAACTTAGTTATTTTTATTCTAATGTTTTAAAAGAAATATAAAATCTCATTATTTTCATCCTTAAACTTTCACATATTAAACCATTATTTTTGTTTTTAAACAAAAGAATTTTTTTACGTAGTGTTTATTTAGGCTATATGTTATATCAAAAAATATTCTCATTAGTATTGATCTTCAATTATTATCATTATTATTTTTCTTCTTTGTCTTACACATATTAAAAAATGCTATATCAAAAATATTCTTATTATTTATATTATTTTTCACATGTCTTTATTATTAAAATTCATGCTCATAAATTCAAGATATTAAATAGAATGACATTTATTATTACTAAGTAAAATGAAGTTTAGTAAGGTTTTATTTTCAACAATTAAGCTCACTAAAATTTGGACAATTGTGCATATTAAAAAATACACTATATAAGAATATGGCATAAATAAAAAATATATTAATGTAATACTATATTTTTAAAATACATAATTTATATCGACAACTTATGTATATATTTGTATAAAATCTATATAAAATTAAAGGAAAAAAAATTATATAACAACTCGTGCATCGCATTGCAGTATTCTCTAGTCTATATAAATATCTAAAGGAAGCTTTTTCCAAGCTCTAGGATGCTCCACATCATTTCCATTTATTTTTCAATAAATTTTTAATTTTATTAATATTTATTTATAATTTACAATTAAATGAGACTTAAATTCATTATTACCACTAACTTATTATTATTATTATTATTAAATGCTACTCTTAGTGGAATAAAATATTTGGTGATGCCTATGAGCATTCTCAAGAAGAATAAAAACCTACGATTATGGATTGCTAATAGGAATTAAACATAAAATTATTCATAACACAATGAAGGGAAATGTTTATCTATATCTTCTATACATATAAGTAAAAGAATCCCCAATGGAGCCTCCACAATAATTCTTGAATTTTTGCTTTTATTTTTGTCTATTAAAAAACTTCTCTTTTATTATTTATTAATTCCTACCTTTGTGTCCAACCCACTACTACTAATAAATTCCAACATAGTAATAAATTTACACATTATATTATATTTAATCATAATTTTTGTATAAATGAGACTTTGATTTTAATTTTTAATATATAATTAAATATAAAAACAAGATTTTTTTATATTAATCAATGTTCATTCTCAATTCATGAGACTTATGAGCTCAATTATGTGTTCATTCTAAACTCAATTTTAAGTTCTTATATTAGTTACTTTTTATTGTTTTGTTTTTTATATTTATTACTATTTATTCTAAATGTTTTTTTTTAAATTATATATTTATTTACATAGAAATTATATTATTATTAGAATTTGTCAAAATTTAAATTAATTGAATTAATAAATATATTTATCAATTATAATAGTTTAGATGAAATAAGAAATAATAAGTTGACCTTTAAAATTCTTTTTATGTAACCATTATGCATTGAATGGAGGGTTTCACATTGAGATGAATTATTGCTTTAATTTACAATAAACTCATGAGTTAGTGGGATATGAGTGGAAGAAATAGAGTTTAAACTAATTATAACAAGAAATGACAATTTAAAGGAGAGATCTTTGGATGGTTAGGGTAGAGGTTTTGACAAAAGAATCATATAAAAAAATAAGAAGTAGAAGAAAGGAGAAAGTTTCACAAGAAGGTGTAGAATGCACAAAAAGGGTAAAGATTTTTATGTTCTTCTTATGATTTTAAGTTGACAAGTAGGCAATGATTTTTGTAAAGTTATAGACATTGAGAAATTATGTATATTTTAATATTGTTCTTAAGAAAAATGTTTAATTTTTTGTATGATTGTATGATGTGTTAGATCTAAATGAGTTGCATATGTTCCACGAGCCTTCATAATCTTTGGTGTCACTTCTAAGAAGGAAATTACATTAGGTGCAAGAATCATATAGAAAACAAGGAGTAGAAGAAAGGAGCAAGTTGCACGAGATGTAGAATTCCTAAAAAGGATAAAGAATTTCATGTTCTTGATAGTTTGAAGTTGACAAATAGCCAACAATTTTTGTAAAGTTATAGGCATTGAGAAATGATGTATAGTTTAATATTGTTCTTTAGAAAAATATTAAATTTTATAGTTTTGTAAAATTGTATGATGTGCTAGATCTAAATGAGTTGCATATGTTCCTTGAGCCTTCATAACCCTTCATGTGTCACTTCTAAGAAGAAATTACATTAGGTGCAATAATCATATAAAAACAAGGAGTAGAAGAAAGGAGCAAGTTTCACAAGATGTAGAAATCACAAAAAGGGTAAAGAATTTTGTGTTCTTGATAGTTTGAAGTTGACAAATAGGCAACGACTTTTTGTAAAGTTATAGACATTAAGAAATGATGTATATTTTAATATTGTTCTTTATAAAAATGTTTAATTTTTTGTCAAAAAAATGTTCAATTTCATAGTTTTGTAAAATTGTATGATTTGCTAGATCTAAATGAGTTGCATATGTTCCTTGAAACTTCATAGCCTTTGGTGTCACTTCTAAGAAGGAAATTACATTAGGTGTCTCTTCTCTATATCACAAAGGAAAAAAAATATCATTTTCTTCAACTATCATCATATCTAATGCCTTTAGTATATATTCTATCTAATACTTTTTATTTACAAATTCACATCTAAAATGGTTAATTTTAAATAAAAATAGTGCTTGAGGTAAAAACAACCAAATAAAGCTTCAAATTTAAATGTTTCAATTCTTTTACAAATATTATATGTTTACTCTCCACTTTATGTAGCTTATTTAGATTATAAGTTGCATAAAAAAAATTTTAATAAAATAAATCTTTCATTTCATATTGTGAATAATGGCCATATATTTTTCATATCATTATAAAGAATAAAAATAAAGATTTGATTTTGATTGTTTTCTCTTTCTAAGTTTCCTATTAAATCTAAATTCCTTATTATCACTTTTGTTTTAAGTTTCAAATTTTGTTTTAATTAATATTTGTGAATTATTAATTGATGAATAAACAAAGAAATAAAGAAAAAATAAAATAAAGAGTAGTTACTTTCTAATTTCTATGATTTATATTTATTCATACACAACCATGAACTTATTTAATTTAAACTCATCCAAGCTTAATATAATAATAATATTTAGAGGATGTCACTGAAATTTGGAAGAAGAAAATAAAAATAGAATAACATTATAAGAGAAAAGCAAATGCGAGACGCACATTACAAATGTAAGTCACTTCCAAACATGTTTATCAATATATTATGATCACTTTCTTAGTATAACTTAGTTATTTTTATTCTAATGTTTTAAAAGTAATATAAAATCTCATTATTTTCATCCTTAAACTTTCACATATTAAACCATTATTTTTGTTTTTAAACAAAAGAATTTTTTTACGTAGTGTTTATTTAGGCTATATGTTATATCAAAAAATATTCTCATTAGTATTGATCTTCAATTATTATCATTATTATTTTTCTTCTTTGTCTTACACATATTAAAAAATGCTATATCAAAAATATTCTTATTATTTATATTATTTTTCACATGTCTTTATTATTAAAATTCATGCTCATAAATTCAAGATATTAAATATAATGACATTTATTATTACTAAGTAAAATGAAGTTTAGTAAGATTTTATTTTCAACAATTAAGCTCACTAAAATTTGGACAATTGTGCATATTAAAAAATACACTATATAAGAATATGGCATAAATAAAAAATATATTAATGTAATACTATATTTTTAAAATACATAATTTATATCGACAACTTATGTATATATTTGTATAAAATCTATATAAAATTAAAGGAAAAAAATTATATAACAACTCGTGCATCGCACGAGTATTCTCCTAGTAAATCTCTAAAGGAAGCTTTTTTTCAAGCTCTAGGAGGCTCCACATCATTTTCCTTTATTTTTCAATTAGATTTTAACTATATTAATATTTATTCATAATTTCCACATAAATGAGACTTCAATTCATAATAACCACTAACTTATTAAATGATACTCTTAGTAGATTAAATGCATAATTGTAACATAAAAAAAATTAAAGGTCAACTAATAATTTCTTATTCCATCTAAACTAATATAATTAGTAAATATAAATAAAAATCTCATGTAAAATAAGCTTTTTATATTTAGATAAAATTATGTCTATGTTTCTTTGAATTACCTATATATTATCTATTTATCTATCCATCCATATATGTAAAGGAATCCCCAATGGAGCATCCACAATAATCCTTGAATGTGATGGTAATGGTCTCTTCCAGCTTAACCAAGGTCCTGTGATCGAATCCAGCCTTCGGCATGCAGCAGTGTTAAATCTCTTGAGGGAGAGCTTTGCCGCCAATTGTGGTCCTACCCGGCTCGAGGGATTAGTCTCTGCAATTCTTGTATGAGAGGATATCGGTTTATACCAAAAAAATAATACTAATTATCAATTATTTATTTTAGTAATAAATTTATTCAATATTTTCTTTAGGAATATTGTTTTTTTAGCTTATATTTATGAGAGAAAAAGGAATTCAAAGAGTTTGTTAGCGTATGAATTCAAAGGTGCATACTTCCTAAATGTACACTTTATTTGAGTTATTTGATTTTTAATGCTCTTTTAATATTGAATGTGAATGGTGTTTTTCAATTGGTTTAGTTTGAAAACATTAGTTATTCTAAGAGTTGGTAACCGTATGAATTAGGTTCTCACAAAAAAAAAAAAACCGTATGAATTAGGTTAGTTCTATTAGGTTCATTTTCTTTTAATAATTCTCTTTTTGGAAAATGTTTTAATAGTTGTCTTTTTGGAAAACGGCAATGTACATGTTTTATATATTATACACTTATTAGTGTATAATTTTATTAGGTATTAATTTATTTGTATTGCATATACATCATATTAATGGTATATCATAGTTGAAAATTTTCAATTTAACCATAATTGATAATATTAATTTATAAAAATTATTATTACTTTAGCATTTGTTAGTTTTAATCTATTAAAAAATATTATTACGTTTTTATAAAAGAAGCTTGACTCTTTAATTGTGAGTTTTCTTTTTCTATTTTAAATATTTTTCTCTCTATATTGATTACTCTTAATTCAAGACTTGATGTTTTTATTTTGGTTGCCTTTTGGTGTCTCTAAATTATTATTATGATTAGTACTAATTATTATAGTTGGTTTTCAATAGAGATATAGTTACAATCTTTTCATTTTCTTTCACTTTAATTCTTCTTTAAGAAATAATATAAATACCTAAGAAGGGAGGTCACCTCACCACATATCTTTTCATTTTTCATGTAACTTTTGTTTGGTTCTTACATCAATTTTGTAAATTTGTGGCTTTTACATCACTAATATTCAAGGTTGAAGAAAGCCATTGTAGTAGTTGGAATTCAAAAACAAAATTGTGTAAATTTGTCTTTTATTCTTAAGCTTTTATGGATTCTTGATAGTATTGAGTTTGTTATAGGTTCCATGTTTAATATAATCATCATATTTTTATAGTGTGTAAACAGAAACAACTATATTTTCTTGGATTGGAGTATCTTCTTGATTGAATGGTGGAAGTGTAATTGATATTGTGAATTTTATCTCTCTCTCTCTCTCTCTCTCTCTCTCTCTCTATATATATATATATATATGTATGTATATATGTAAAGAAATCTTCAATGGAGCCTCCAATATGTGTAAAGGAAAATGTGCTAAACTTTAAAAATCCAACACATTATAATATTAGCTCATATATACATTATTCAAATTTTAAAAAAACTTATGAATTTAAAGGTCATAAAAAATATATTGGTATATTTAGGGTTGGTATTATTTATAATCATGTATACCTTCAAAAAAAAAGAATAAAAACGATATAACAACATATATTCCATGGTGTAGCAAGAAAGTAAGACCTTACTATTTTATACCAATTCTTATAAAAAATATCTTTATCTATCTAAATCTAAATTATTTTAAATTATATATATATATAATAAAGTTTATAAGTTGAAATCAAATTTTGTTGGAAACTGAAAATATAATTAGTTCAAAGTTTATTAAAATTAATAAGTTGAATAGCTCTACGTACCAAACAAAAATTAAAAGAATTTGAATAGCTTATTTACTATATTATTATTTGAGAAATTTTTTTAGTTTAGTATGAGAGTGCAAATGAATAGCATATTTTAATTTATTGTATTAATATTTTGAACTAGGAAACAATGATTTGGCCTTTGAAATCCTTTTTGGTGTAACTATTGTGCATTGAAAGTGAGTTTCATAGTTACCAATAAGTTCATGAGTTACTAAAATAAAAGTGAAAGATGTATAGTTTTAATCAGTTATGATATGACTCAACTATTTATAGGAGAAAATTTTAGATGGTGAGAGAAGTGATTTTGGGAAAAAAAATTAGAACAAACAACAAGATGTGCATGTGAGCATTAGAAGCAAGTGCTAATACGGGAAGATGCATAGTGCGTGAGAGAAATATTAGAGCGCATAATCAAGGGAGGGAAAACAGAGTTTACATAGATGAGAAGAAAGCAGAAAAAGCAAAGCAAAGGATTTGATGTTCATGTTCTTCACAATTCTATTGTAGTCAAAAACACAAAAAAAACTTGGCTCAGTTAGTGTCATAATCTATATAGACGTGTATGAGTTAAGTTTAATTTTAATATTGTTCTTTCAACAAATGTTTAATTTTAATAGATTTCATGAAATTGATTGATGTGCTATATCTAAAAGTTTATGTTCCTTGAACATTCACAAACACATGTTTCTTGAAATTCTTTTTATATCTAAAAGTTTTTTTATTTTTAAAGTAAATGTATGGATCATAGACTATCAATACGACACTATAAAGACTATCACTTATTCAAAAGTTATTCTAATATTGTGCATAACTTCAATGTTGCAGAAATAACATGTGAATTGAATTGATAAACAAATATAGAGTTGTTATAAAGTTGAGTTAGAATGGTTGTATCAACAAAATGCTTAAAACTAAATAAAAATGTTTAATATAGTTAAAAATATTGAGAAACATTGAGGAGGCTCCATTGGGGTTTTCTTTATATATAGATATATAGAATTGTAGTAACTTTAATTTTAGCTTATAAATTACTAATATACTCACTCACGACTAACTTTTTACTTTTCCTATTAGCTATAAAAATATAGCAGTTAACTTTCAAGTTTTTTCATATTTAGCTATAAAAATATAAAAATTACACATACACAATAAAATAAAATATTTAAATTCATATTTGATATTATAATATATATATATATATAACTAAACATTATTTGTATTTTATTTAATATATTTTATACAAAAAATTTAAAAATTAAAATTAAAAATATTTTAACAACCCGTGCAACGCATGGGCATTCCCCTAGTAGAAATAATACTCTTGTTTGTATGCGGTTTAAATAAAAAAAGCGTCTAGATGAAAGTAATACTAGTAGCATACCCTTACATACGCGAAGGTGCTGTCGTGTTTTTTTATGAATGAACTTAGACAAAATTTAAATAGTCCGAACATTAGCTCGTGAAAATAAAGATAAATTTAAAGTAGATAAAAAGGAGTGTCAAATCTGAAATAGATAAATCTAAAAATGTAAAAATGTAAAAGTATCATTTAAAAACAATTTGTGCATTTATCTCGTGTTCTGTTATATATCAGTGAAATATTTTTTTATATATCAGTGCAATTATCTCATAATTTCAAATGATTATTTTACTTGTTAGTAGATTATAGTAGATAGTAAAAGATAGATAGTAGATTATCAATAAGAAATGTTTATCCCGTGGTTTTTATATATCAGTGACAATTATTTGTCATTTTTTAGTTATTAGTGACAAATATTTGTCACGTGCGTTTTAAATATTAATTAGTAATTTAAATAGTCATTAAGTCTTCTTGCCTTTTTAGATAGTGATTTATTGTAGTCTTCAAAAATTATAATTATCAATGGCAAATACATTTTTGTAAATATCAGTGCAGTTATCCTGTGTTTTTGTATATATCAATGCAATTATCTCGTAGTTTCAATTGGTTATTTTAGTTGATTAGTATATTATAGTAGATAGTAGATTATCAATAAGAAAATTTTGTTTTAAATATTAATAAGTAGTTTAAGTAGCCATTAAGTCTACTTGTTTTTTTTGGCAATAGTCTCCTTGTTTTTTAGATAGTACGTTTGTAGTAGTCTTAAAAAAAATTAATTATCAATGACAAATATTAAATTCATGTTTTTATATATCAGTGCAGTTATCTCGTGTTTTTTTTTTTATATATCAGTGGAGTTATCTCGTAGTTTTTATTGATTATTTTATATGATTAGTAGATTATTATCTCGTAGTTTTAATTTATTATTCTAGTTGATTAGTAGATTATAGATAGTAAAAGAGAGATAGTAGATTATCAATAAGAAATAATTGTTTTATTTTATTTCAGTTACACTATTACCCCTAAATTGTAGTAGGACTAATTTGTATAACTTTTTGTAGTTGGATGTGAAAGAAAGTGGAACCAACACGTGAGTGTGAATATGTGAGAAAAAGATTTATTTTAAGTGTAGTTTTATAGTAAATAGAAATAGATCGTAGATTATATTATATTATATAGTAGATTAAAAAAATATTGTGAAAAGAAAGAGTTTTAAATAAAGGGTGTGGGGGCCACAAATAGTAGTTGTGTAAAAGTGAGAAATATTGAAAAATGTGAGATTGAAAAGAGAGAGTGAGAAAGAAAGAGAAAATAGAATTAAAAAATGAGATAAGTGATGATGTGTCAAAAAATGAAGATGTCTATAATTGTCTTTTTGCAAGTTGTTTGTGTTATTAAATAGATTAAATAAATAGATATTAAATTAGATTAGATACTAACATTTTTATAACTGTATACACAACACAACCAACCAATTCGGTTATTAAATAATATTAATTAATTTTATTAAATATGTATACAAATTTCTAAATAACCTCAATTGTATAGATTTATAATGTAAAATTATAAGTTCTCTATTTTCAAAATAGTAGGTTAAAGTGTTATCTTTTTCTCTTTAGATATTTAATTATTTACTGTATAAATCGGGTTAAGTTTAAAAACTTCTCTTCATGTTACTTGATCATTTATTTTGAGCATTGTTGTTACTTGATCACGAAAGAAACTTAGCACGAAACTTACAAATGGACACACGGCTTTTTTTTAGAGAAACAGGAAATCATTTCATTTCATATGTACGTATCTGACGGAAAACACAGGGTGCTTGGCCAATGAGAAAAGTTGGTTTATCTTCGTGATGCAACTATTAGTAATAGTAAATAATAAGCATTTTGGTTTATTCATTTTGTTCCAGGATCTACCTAATTTGAAAAGGCTTGACCTTGCCCAATGCCCAAATATTGAAGAAGTTGTTCTTAGTCATTGCACAGGGCTGGCTAAAGTTTACTCCTCTAGTTTCCTCCATCCTTGCACTGTTCAAGGTTGGAACTCCCATCAAATGACAAAAAGGATACCTTCAAATTTCATCTCACCAATGGTCAAGAACTAGATTCAACTGCTAGTCGTAATATTGGGGCTGAAGCATGGCTTAGGATCAACCAGGATGCATACAGACATGTGTTCTTCTGTTTTCCAGGGAGTGCAGTTCCTCATTGGTTCCCTTATCGTTGCCCGGGAAATTCGGTAACCATGAAAAATGATTCTCCAGATATGTGCAATGAAAATAGGCTTGTTGGTTTTGCTATGTGTGTCATTTGGGGATGTGTAGATATGGATCACAATGGAGCAAGCTTTACATACAAATTAACAGTTGAATCTGATGGTCACACGTACACTCTTCCCAACAATGACAAGATAAAAAACTATTTCTATTGGAAGGGTCGAAGTAGGTATGTTAAACAAGATCAGACATTTCTATGGAAATATCAGTTGGATTATGCAAACA
The DNA here is from genome assembly GCA_020916435.1 of Oxytropis ochrocephala. Lineage (NCBI taxonomy): Eukaryota > Viridiplantae > Streptophyta > Magnoliopsida > Fabales > Fabaceae > Oxytropis > Oxytropis ochrocephala. The sequence goes on along the minus strand of CM037091.1, from coordinate 95,278 downwards.
TGCTCTTTCATGCTCAGAGCTTCACTTTTGAGTTCAGCAAACACAATATCTTGGTGAAAGAGTGCGGAATATGTCCTCTTTATGCTAAAGAAAAGGATGATTAATGGCAACTATAACTTTGAGATTTTCAAATACATACTGAGGTTGAAGCTTTGGTGGCTACATAATAAGCTGTAAGGAAGCAAAAGAAGATGTGGGTGGGGGAGGAAGACCTTTGGTGCGTGGCTACATGTATGTAATCAATCTTTACTCACTAAACTGCCTTATCCCAAATAATTTTTTTAAAGCTTTACTTGTTGAAATTTTATTATCTAATTGACTAATTCTTATTTCTGTCATGTTGGAATTCACAAATTGTTCTGAACAATTTTTATGGAATTCCTTGGGTTCATTACAAGGGTTGATTGTGCTATTTAGTTTGAAACTTTCTGTATCAGCATACGCAGACTTGTTCTGTTTCCCATCACTGCACCAACCGCTTTACCTCCATTTGTTTTTTAGCTTCTGGCCAATAATTCCAATTAGTAAAATCACATAAAACTTAGCATTTCCATTTTTTTATGAAAATAATTTGATTTTTGAATAATTGCTGCTATATATCTGTAACAAAAAATAATAGTAATTGTTGAGTTAATATTCAATTCTGGTCTCTCAAATTTGAAAACTTCAATTTAGTCTTTGACATTAACAATATTCCTAATTAGTATCTGACATTTTCAAAAGTGATTCAGTTCAGTCCTTCAAATTCTCAATGTCTGACCACCACCAACTACCACTCCGACCACCGCCAACCATCATCGACCACCGTCAACCACCACTCCGATCACCGTCAACTACCACGTTGACCACCATCAACCACCACTCTGACCACCGTCAATCACCACTTCGGCCACAATCAGGCACCACTTTGACCACCACCAACCACCACTCCGACCACCATCAACTACCCCTCCGACTATCGCCAACTACCACCGACCACTGCATCGCCAACCACAACTTTGACCACCGCCTTGACTAACGTCAGCCACCACTTTGACCTCCATCGGCTACTACTCTGACCATCGCCAACCATCACTCCGACCACCGTTGACCATCACTCCGGTCACTGCCAACCACCAATTTGACCACCACCAACTGCCACTCCGACAACCACCAACTACCACCACCAACCACCATCAACCACCGCAAACCACGTCCAACTACCATTTCGACCACCACTCTGACCACGGTTAACCACCACACTGACCACCATCAACCACCAATTTTACCACCACTACGACCACCGATTACGACTCTGACAAGCGTATGTTGATAGGTACTTTCAACTTTTATTATTATAATATTACTAAATAATGTAACAAAAAAAAAGATTTGTTACTAAATAAATACATTACATATTTGTAATGTTTTAAATTTTTTTAAGCCCAATGTTATATTTTGTTTTTATTACGATAAGTTTATGATGAATAATTATTTTTATATTATGTTTGAAATTGATTTTGATTTTAGAAAATTTTTTGTTTAGAAAATTTCTAAAACTCAAAATAGAAACTATTTTTGATTTTTGAAAATTTTAAAATTGAAAACCACCCTGAGCGAAGCTAAATGAGTGGAGAGTTTTAAATTAAAACGGTTGATATGAAAGACATTAGATTTAAGGCATATAGTGTGGCACATGCACGTGGAGGATGAAAGGATAAAAAAGTAATGCAAATGAAGTAAAGAAAAGAATAAATGCATGACACCCAGCAACTTTAATTGGCGCCATTTACTGATGTAGATTGCACTTGGTTTGTTCATCTTTTTGTGCTTCAAACAATTCTTTATGAATAGTCTAAGCAAGCAATTTGGTTTTATGAGCTTCTTGTAATTAATGTTGCAGACCATTGTTAGATTAGTATTTGAAATATGATATTTAGGATATTTTTCGTTACGAAAAATATGATTTTTAAAGAAATTAAGAATAAATATAAAAAAAAAATTATCACGTAAATTGAGTTTTCGTTTATGTGGAAGTAATATTAACAGAAGTGGGCTAAAACCAGTGGCCAAATAGAAGAAGAATTGTAATTATAAATTGACACTTTCTTTTTGATTTGAGTAGTCTGAACTAAACATGTTGAGCAGATATTATAAGGTTAAAAAAAATGTTATTCTTAAAAAATATAGCAGAAGAAGTATAAATATAATTTGATTCCTTAAAATGGTGACAATAGTAAAAGAATTGAGATAAACCTCAAGGCCCAAATAAGGACCGTAAGTAAAAAACACATTAGTAGTAAATTAGGAACACACTAATTAAAAAAGAAAATAACAAAAACACAATATTTAATTTAAAAACCAGAAAAAGCATTAAATATTATAAAGAAAAAGGTGTTTTTTTAAAAATTTGTGCCGTGATCAAACTAAATGGATTGAGTAGATATTTTAGGTTTAGAAAAATGTGACTACCCAAATAAGGGCCATAAGTAAAAAAAAACTTGTTAGTAGTAAATTAGTAACGCACTAATTAAAAATTTTAAAAAAATGCACACTATTAACAAATAACAAAAAAGTATTAAATTTAGTAAAAAAAAGCGGTTTTCTTTTTTATTGCATAGTGGCAGAATTAAATGGACTGTGTAGATATTTTAAATTAAGAAAAATGGTGTTCTAAAAAATATATGAAGAAGTGAAAATATAAATTGATTTTTCAAAGTCGTAAAAATAGTAAAAGAAGTGAAAATGCACTAATTAAAAATAAAACTAAACAAAGAAACATTATTTAAAAAACAAAAAAGCATTAAATTATTATAAAAAGGGGAGTTTGGCGCGAGCAGCAAACAAATACGGTAATTGCTTTAAGAGTTAAAATGTCCATAAAAATTATCTCAAAAGGATTAATTTGACCTATTTTTAAGATGTTAGAACAAGTTGGTATTTTTATTTCTTAAGCAAAGTGTACATAAAACTTATCCTAAAAGAACACATTTGAACTACTTTTAAGCTTCTTATCAAATTAGTACATTTCATTTAGGGAGTGCCGGCCATTAACGATCCTCACTTTAAGGACTAAAGTGTACATAAAAAATTATTAAAAGACTAATTTGACCTACTTTTAAGCTTGTTGAAGACCAAATTAATACATTTTATTTTTTATTTTTGATCTCGACATTTTTTGTTAAAAGTTAATTTGGATATCCGCTATTCACTCATGTTTAAATTAGTGCAAAAGAATATTAACTAAAAGTCGAGAAAAATAATAAAAAAGAGAGAAAAAAACAAACTAACCTAAATCTAATGATGGCCGGATTCACAAATTTTAACTAATGGAGGCAAAAATATAACCATTGTATTTTCACAACAACAAAAAAAACTCTTACATATTACATAATTTCATGACAAAAGAAATCTTGTAATTAATATCCAAGTTTCTACAAATTACAAGAAAAAAAATTAATACGAACTTATTTTATCGATCTATTGTGAATTTCTATAATTGTTTTAAAAAATTATCACGTAGGAAAACACATATTCATTTTAGAAAAAAAAAACAAAATTTATATATATATATATATATATATATATATATATTACTAAATAAATATCTCCCCATTCAGGAAAGTTGTTTTATTTCATTCTGTACCTATCAAACAATGAATGCAATGCCCTACAATTGTCATGCAATCAACGCATTTTTATACTTTCATCTAAGGATTTTTATCTTTTCATCTCATAAAATATCTCCATTTATTCTTTCTTACATATATTTTTACACTAATTATAAGACCCTACAATTACAAATTTGAAATCAACAACTCCAAAATAAAATAAAATTTGAAATCAATAATGAGAATCATGGTCCATGAAACAACCTAAAACCTACTATGATCCTTAGGATAATGATATGATGGATGCTATTACTCGTCTTTTAATCTCTTAAATGTCTCCATTTATTCTTTCTTTCATATATTTACACTTATTATAAACCCCTACAACTAAAACTTTGAAATCAACAAAAATAAAATAAAATTTGAAAACCATAATGAGAATCATGGTCCATGATACAACCAAAAACAGTAAAATCTACTATGATCCTTAGGATAATGATATGATGGATACTATTACTTGAATGTTAGGTATAAATTAAATTGAGCATGTGTCAATTCATTTGTGTCAACGAATGCTGCTACAGTTGGTAAGGATTCGACTCACATACCATAACGATGTGGGTTTGAATCTCATTGTCAATGTGAAGACTTCATTGGTTGGTAATGTACAAATATCTTTATAGGCGTTCAAAGAACCTCAGGATCGACGTTCTCTAACCTGACCAGATGAGTTCTTGTAGCTCAACTCACCTAAATATTTTGTAAAAGATAAAAAGTTTCCCTTATTTATAGTCTCGCAAAATAGAGCAATTCCACCACATGGTATGGAGAATCATTTTGCTTACAATCATGAAATGTGGTAAAAAAACTAGGACCAATCCACATGCAATCTAAAACTCCAACAAGTTGGTCATAGAGGTACAGTTAGCTAGCTAGGGTGGGCAAAATGCCTAATTTGTAATCTATTCATAGCCATTAATATAATAATAATAATATATTAAGGTTATGTTTGGTAAGTAGCATGTAGCTGATAGTAAATGAGTTAGCTAATAGTGGATAATAGATAAACTAACTGATAAAAGGACTCTGTTAGCTAGGGTAGAATGAAGATTAGAAAGAGATTTAGGAGAAAGCTACTATGTTAGTACTAGTATTATACTTCCTCTCCCTCCCATATTATATATCAGTTAGTTTGTAAAAAATATTTTCATTCTTCCTAATATACTCTTCATTCATTAAATTAAAAATGAATTAAAAACAAATATGCATTCAAATTTGAGGGTATAAAAAAAAAAGATAACTAAAACTTTTTATTGGTATTCTAAAACATGATGTTATTGGGAAGTGTTCCTAATCATTTTTTTTATCTCCCCAATATGTACTTGAAATGAATAAAGAAAGTAAACATATTGGCCATGAGTATGACTCTCTCTCTCTCCCTTTCTTTCTTACTAATTTATTGTTGTGATTAAATCGCTAGACGTGTGTGAGGGAGTATATATATTTATGTACTATAGAAGAGCAGAAGCTAGTCGATAAAATGGCTTCCTCTGAACACCGACGTCCAACCCTTCAACCTGAGAAACAGGACCTTCTCCACAGCCACACCGAGAAGCACTTCACCGCCCCTTCTCCGATGGACTCACCGTCCCGTTCGCCCTCATCCATCATCCTCACCGCCGGCATAGCTGAAGTTGCCGCCGGATCCATCTCCATGGGTCTCGGCGGGTAAGATACTCTTCACAACACTGGTCAATTTTCTAATTAATTATTATAAATATTCATTCATATCTCTATGTATGATCCAAACGTTGCATTGTATTGTGTAGGTATTTGGCAGCGAAAAGTGAAGCAGATCATTACAATACTAATAGAGAATTGAAAAGGGAACAAGATGAGATCATTGCTGTACCAGATACCGGTATTAATCTTTTTTTTTTCTTCTAATTTTTTAATTGTTGTTTATTAAATTTGTAATTTGTTTTTGTATGAATAAATAAAAAATAATCAGAAGCGGCTGAGGTGGCAGAAATATTGGCTGAATATGGGATAGAGGCTCATGAATACGGACCTGTTGTAAATGCTCTAAGAAAGAATCCCCAATCATGGCTTGAGTTCATGATGAAGTAAGTTCTTCTTTCTCCATACACACAGAACGGATCTTAGCTATAAAGAGATATAGAAACTCACAAGTGCCTGAACACAAATGCATAAATTTGCCTTTAGAAATTCGTCGAAATGAAAACAACTTACAACAAGACTAGATAATCATCAATCAGCAAATCAAGCGCTTCAGCGATGATGAGAATGAAGGACAAGGAGAACAATAGAGATTTTTTTAAGGTCAAATTATACTTTTGCTCTCATTATTTTTAAAAATTCAGATATTTGTTCTCCCTATTTTAAAACTCAAACATTTAATTCCCCTAATTTAAAAAATTTAGGTCTTATTATGGGAGTTTTCGGGTCGGAGTGGTGGTTGACGGTGGTCGGAGTGGTGGTTAATGGTGGTCAAAGTGGTGGTTTACAGTGATCAGAGTGGTGGTTGATGGTGGTCAAAGTGGTGGTTGACGGTGGACAGAGTGGTGCTCGACGGTGGTCAGAGGGGTGGTGATGGTCATAGACTCATAGTGGTGGTTGACGATGGTCAGAGCGGTAGTTGACGACAATATTTAATTTTTTTGCATTGAATAAAATTAGTTAACAAAACCTACAATATTTTTTCGGTTCAGACAATTACTGGCTACTCACGGAGTGTTTCAATATCGAGTTTGTCTACTGTGAGAATCGAATTCGAGAGCACCGAGTCGACTCTCTATGTCCCAAAGTAGATTACATATAGAAAATGATTTCCTTTTTATCACTTAAATAAAATTAATTATTCTGAATCTATTTTTACGATATGATTATCAAAACAAATAATTTTTTTTAAAAAAATTGTTTTGATAAACTCATTTTTTAAAAATATCATCTTTATAAGTTATTTAGTTTTTTTTTGCTAAAAAACAATGCTTGTTTTGCTGCCCAACACATGTTTTGGTTCTTCCCTATGCATTCCTGCACTGGATGAGGATCCTCTACATTCATCTTGGTCTTTCTCTCTCTATACATGTTTTCATCCTATTTTTTTATTTTAAATAAACCAACAATCAAGATCTAGACATAAGTTAATCCAACAGCTACCAAGCTTTTAATTGCTGTGACTGCAGTAAATAATGACTGCAGTGAATCAGCATCCTCCTCCATTTAACCAACTTAAGGCTAATAGGCTATTGACCTGAAGATGCACTTATACATTTACTCTCTCTGTCTCAATTTGTTTATTATTTTAAGGTTTCCACACACATCTCAAAAGATGTGGATTAGTTGCTATGAGTCTATGATCTATTTCTCTGGTCTTATTTATTAGCAATAAAATATTTGTTAGCTTTATTGAATAATTGATGTATTTGATTTATAATATGATCTATAATAGACCAGATACATATAAATCTATAAAGTATTTTTTTACTTATAAGTGAAACCACGGGTGGTATAGTGAAATGTTAATGCTCGAACTAACTAAAAATTTGTTAACTTTGCATGATAGATTTGAACTGGGACTAGAGAAGCCAGATCCAAGGAGAGCATTGTACAGTGCTTTGACAATTGCCATTGCATACATATTGAGTGGACTTGTTCCTCTCATTCCTTACATGTTCATTCCAAATGCAACAGAGGCTGTCTTGTTTACAGTAGTGGTCACCTTGATTGCATTGCTTGGCTTTAGATTTGTAAAGGGATACTTCACTGGCAATAAACCTATAAGAAGTGCTTTTGAAACTGCCCTTATTGGTGCTATTGCCTCTGCAGCTGCTTTTGGTCTGGCAAAATTTTTCCATCCATAGTTTCATGTTGTACTTGATATTCTATGAATTATTATTTCCAACTTGTTGCTATTAGTTTTTTTTTGTCAAGATTGTATGATTCCATTAATAAGTGGGTAAGACCCAAACCAATACAATTCAAGATTAGCCCAATAGTCCTAAGACTAACACCAACAATAATCTAAACACAATAATTTAACGTGGAAAATTGCAAAATCGGAGAAAAACAACGAATCAATGTCTAACAGAGAATAACACTGTGTAATTTTTTTTACAACACATAGACTTCTCTCAAGCATCCATACCCTCCAAGGAAAATATTTAACTAAATTTCACAACTGCCATCCATCGTCGACCCTCCTCTTCCTTCAGTATGCCCTTTCAAATTCTCCTATCCTTTCAAATTCTCCTTCTGACCTTTCGCTCTCTCTCTCTCACTAGTTTCTCTCTCTATCATTTTTAACATTGTCGCAGTGCGCGGATAGGTGGTCTTGGGTACCGGATGCGTTAGGATGATTCACGGTGAAGAAATGTTATGATTGGTTGTTGAATTTTTCTGCAGGAGGAGAGAATTTGCTGTTGGACGAAACTGTTGAAGCATGTAGGAAAATTTGGAAATGCGACGTTCCATCCAAAATTCAAATATTCACGTGGAGAGTAATTTTACAGCGGGTTGCTACTAGGGTCGCTTTGCATAGAAGAGGTATTCTCCAATCTCCAAATGATTTAAGTTGTGTGTTGTGCTTTCGGGGAGAGGAGACGGTGGAACATTTGTTTGTGACTTGTGGGGTGGCTAAGGGTCTATGGAGAAGTGTCTTCACTTGGATGGGGTCTTCGGTAGGTGACACAGAGAGTATTGTTACTCATTTTGTGGAGTTTGGGCAGCTGGTAAAGGGCAAAAGGCAAAAAGGGGTTAAACATATTATATGGATGGCGGTGATTTGGAATTTGTGGATGACACGAAATAAGGTAATCTTCAATGGTGAGGTTGCTTCCGTACAATCGATATTGGCGGGCATTAAAGATTTGGCTTGGAGTTGGTTCAAGGCAAGGAAGGGGAGGAACTACAAGGTTACTTGGGCGGAATGGTACAGTTGCCCTTTGGGTTGCATATCTCTGTTGTAATTCATGACATTCACTGTATTGTTTAAACTATATTTAACTCATTTTTTAGACGGGGGAGAAACAATGGGTTAGGACATTTAATTCCCATTGTTGTACATTTCCTTTATTGTGCGAGGTACTCTTTTTCCTCTCAGAGTCTTTTTCCCAATGAGTTTTGGCTCTGGGAGGTTTTGAGGAGGCCCTCCCCCTTCCCATTGTAATGGTTGGGCACAACTTGTGTTCCGTTTCAATGAATCAATTGCTTATCTACAAAAAAACTAAATCTCACAACACTCTAAAACAAGAGTATAAGAGAAAGAACAAAGTCAAATACAAACTTAAGGTGTTTTTGGCCGATGCATTTTGTAAAGGAGAATTTGATCTCATATATAACATTAATTGGTCTCCAATCACAAAACTAAACGGTGCGAGACTTCTTCAAGAAGCTCAATTTCAATCAACTCCAACAATCTCCACCTTGATTATAATTTATAAACGAGACATCTTTTGTTTTCGTCATCGACATAATCTCACATTCAAAATGCTCAATTGCAATAAACTCCAACATGTATTTTACATTACGGTTTTGATGGTTTTTTGGCTCAAATTCGAACCAAACTTATTTGGCTTTTCAAAGTCCAATGCAACATTATTTTTTATTTTGTCAATAATATCCATAATTATTTATTGTAGAGGCAAATATATAGAATAAGGGAGCAAATATATAGAATAAGGGAGCGTATGAGGTGAGACTAGTTCTTACTGTGAAAATGAGAACTCTTAATTATAACTGTTAGATTAAAATCAACTATTGAGATTACGTCATTAATCACAAAATCTCGTATGATTGTTTCCTTATTTATTAAAAGATCACACAAGATCTTGTAATTAATGAGATAATCTAAACCATTTTAATCTAACGATTATAATAAGAGTTTTTATTTTTCATGGTTAGAATTAGTTCTCACCTCATACACTCCCTATAAAATAAAATTCTAAATAGTTAAAAGTATTTTAAGAAAAAGATAATATATACTTCCAAATTTGATATTTTTTCTCGTATTTTTCATTAATTGTACTCCCTACGACCCCTATTATAAGAGGATCTTTGGAATTAATTTTTGGTCTCAAATATAAGAAACTATCCCGGTTTTTATTGTATATTAAATTCTAGTTTTACCCTCATTGAATGTTTTGTCTTTTCAGTTTTCAAGGCGAGTGAGAGTAGTGCACTTAAATTTGACTTGAGTGGAGTTATTCCACATGTGGAGTTAAGTGAAGGGTATTTTGGAGATTTTACTTAAAAACTAGTAGCATGCCCGTGCATACGCACGAGTGCTGCCATATTCTTTTTATGAACGAACTTAGACATAATTTAAATAATCTGGACAACACCTCGTGAAAAGAAGTCAAATTTAAAGTAGTTAAAAAATGAGTCTCAAATAAAAAATTAGATAAATATTAAAATCTAAAAATGTAAAAGTATTATTTAAAAACAATATGTGCATTTATCCTGTGTTCTTTTATATATTAGTGTCAGTTTTGTTATCCCGTGTTTTTTATATATCAGTGCAACTATTTCGTGTTTTTACATACATCGTTGCAATTATCCCGTGTTTTTTTTATATTTCAATAAAGTTCTCACATGTTTTTTAATATATCAGTGAAGTTATCTCATAGTTTCAATTGATTATTTTTAGTTGATTAATAGATTGTAGTAGACAGTAACGGATAGATGGTAGATTATCAAATATTTCTATGAAGTGTTTTTTTATATATCGGTCATAGATTATCCGTGTTTTTATACATATCATTGCAGTTATCTCGTGTTTTTTTACATATTAATATAGTTATCCCATGTTTTTTATATATTAGTGCAGTTATCTCATAGTTTCAATTGATTATTTTAGTTGATTAGTACATTATAGTAGATAGTAAAAGATAGATAGTAGATTATCAAATATATCAGTGCAGTTATCCCGTGTTCTTTTATATATCAGTATAGTTATCTTGTGTTTTTTATATATCAGTACAGTTATCCCGTGTTTTAAATATTAATCCGTAGTTGAAAAAGTCATTAAGTTTTCCTTTTTTTTGATATATTAATATCGTGTTTTTTATATATCAGTGAAGTTATCCCGTGTTTTTTTATATTAGTTCAGTTATCTCGTAGTTTAGATTGATTATTTTTGTTTATTAGTAGACTTGCTTTAATTTGAATTTCGAAATTTGAAGAAAAAAACAGGGGAAAGTTAAAAAAAATGGAAGTGAGAAGAAAGTGCATTTGTAGATTATTTAATATTAATTTAAATATATTAGATAATATAGTTGATTAAAAAAAATTGGGAAAAGAAATATTTTTAAATAAAGAGTGTGGGGCAACTAATAATAGATGTGTAAGAAATAGGAAATATTGGGAAATGTGAGATTTAAAGATAGTGAGTGAGAAAGGAAGAGAAAGTAGAATTAAAAAATGATAAATAAAATAAAAGTGGTGATGTGTCAAAAAAGTAAGATGTCTAAAATTGTAATTTTGTAAGTTGTTTGTTTGTATAAATAGATATTAGATGACAAGAATTAAATGAGTTCATTAGTAGTGATGATTTTTGTATTTTTCTTCTTATAATAGGAGTATTACATTAATACCAAAAATAATTATTTCTCTCTCTCATTAATTCCTATTATACTCCCTCTGTTTCTATTTACTTGTCTCTTTTTGCCTTTTTACACATAACAATGAGAACAATAATTTTTTTATTTATTTTTGATAAAATTAATTATCTTTTACCTATAATACTCATAATCATTTATCATCTCATTTTATCTATTTCTCTCACTACAATTAATACATTTAAGGGCATTAATGACCAAACAACAATAAATGATGCATTGAATTTTGAAAACGATAATTAAATAGCAACATATTTTTCCTAGAAAAGCGATACGTATTAAGGAACGAAAGGAGTAGTGAAGCAAGAAAATGCTGCATTAATTTTATTCATAAAGAAAAGGAAGTGCATTAAATAATTGAAAATATTTACTTGAAATGAATAAAGAAAGTAAATATATGGTGACGAGTTTCTCTCTCTTTCTTAGTTAATTGTCATTTAACCGTAAAGAGAACGGAAACGACACCGCTAGACGTGTGGGTATATATTTATGGATGTGCATAGTAACGGAACAATAAGAGCAGCATAGTCGAGAGAAATGGCTGCCTCCGATCACCGACCAAACCTTGAACCTGAGAAACAAGGCCTTCTCCACGGCCACACCGAGAAGCACTTCACCGCCGGTGACGTCGTCCGCGACATCATCATCGGCGTTTCCGATGGACTCACTGTCCCCTTCGCCCTTGCCGCTGGTCTCTCTGGTGCCAATGTCACTTCATCCATCATCCTAACCGCCGGTATAGCCGAAGTTGCTGCCGGAGCAATTTCCATGGGTCTCGGCGGGTAAGATACTCTGATCAATTTAATTTGTGAATTAAATTATTTCGATCAAAAAACATTTTGTTATATATATGCATGAACCAAACGCTGCGTTGCATTGTGAAGGTATTTGGCAGCGAAAAGCGAAGTTGATCATTACAATAGAGAATTGAAAAGAGAACAAGATGAAATCATCGCCGTACCTGATACTGGTATTAACCTTTTTTCTTTTATTTATTTTTTCTTATTTGTTGTTTTATTAAATTTGTAAGATACATTTGAATTTTTTATTAATTTGTTCTTGTATAAATAAATAAAAAAACAGAAGCGGCTGAGGTGGCAGAAATATTGGCTGAATATGGGATAGAGGCACATGAATATGGACCTGTGGTGAATGCTCTGAGAAAGAATCCTCAAGCATGGCTTGATTTCATGATGAAGTGAGTTCTTCTTTATCTGTATATTTTTTTTCTTGATTTTTATTCAATAAAAATTGTCAAAATTTTTGGGGTTTTATGGGTTGTTATAAGTTATATGTATAATCAACAATGCTATTTTGACAAAAAAAAATTGACAAATCGACAAGTTACCAACCTACAACACCAATTAACCAAGTTTTTTAGACTATTAGCCAAACGATCAATTAACCAAGTTTTTAATCCACACGCTCGAAAATCGTGAAAAAGCAAGTTGCTTAATCGCCTAAAAAACTTTGCTAATTAATTAGTGTTGAGGTTAATAGAATTTGTCGATTATTAAAAATTTTTTGTCAAAATAAAGATTTTTGATGTATAATATGAGAAATTGAAAAGTGAGATACGAATTGGTTGATAAGTCTTAGAGTGGCACCACATATATATGGGAAAGAGAAAGCCACTATTTGTTTGTTGAGTGGGTTTTCACTTTTTGAGTGTGGACATCACTACTATAGACTCCAAATTAAATTTTGGTCATGCGCACCACACTTTTGGACTCATATATTTGTTTCTTCATAATTTACGTACTCAAATTCAAAATATATATTTATTTATTTATGAAATCGAAGAAAGTAAAATTCTCAGAAGTAACTTAATAATTTTGTAAACTTATTAATACCATTTTTTTGAAAAAATGAACTCAAATGATTTCAACTAGTTGGCATACTCATTTTTTTCTGTAATAAAGTTGGCATATTTTACTTGGACCAGAGAATCAAACGGATAAAGACAAGGGGATAAGGAAGCTGAGCCCCAAAAAAATTAGGATAAGCTCTAAAAAATTTATAGAGCGTTTTTACAAAGAACAAAACATGAAGAAGGGAGCTTTAAAAAAGTTACTACTAGTAGTTTTATTTTATCATAGACTTTTCAGATCGGCCATTCATTGAACCAAAATAACTATTCTTGTGAGCAATAAAAGGACAAAACATAGGTGTGATTTTATAGTTGTGGACGTGGTTGGTGCTATTTTTCAAAAACATCATGACTTGTAGGTTAATTTTTTAAAAACTAATGAATAATATAAATAATTAATCTACGTTATGTGTCATGGTGGAATTGAAAAACAACACATTAAGTAACCACACTTATAATTCTATTTTTATCATTTAAATGAAATAATATTTTTTTGAATCTACTTTTAACATCTGATTATCAAAACAAGTAATTTTTTAAAACTTTTGTTAAACTCATTTTTTTAAAACATCATCTTTATAAGTTATTTATGTTTTTTGCTAAAAAACAATGCATGGTCCATATTTTTGTCATTGGTTATTCAGTTTATTCATATTGGAGGTTGATTAGGTGTGTAGGCGTGGTTTGATCTTTCGTTTGACATCGACATAATTATGTGGATCATTTGAGAGTTGAGGAACAGTTGTATTTTCTTGAGAGACATACTTAATTTTAAGAGAGCTTTAGATAGGATGTTATCTTTATCCTGGCGATGGACTATTAGGCTAATAGGCTATTGACGTAAAGATGGACTTATACATTTACTCTTCCGTCCCAATTTGTTTGTTATTTTATAGTTCCACACACATCTCAAAAGATGTGGATTAGTTGTTACGTCCTACTCCTCTGGATCTGTTTATATGTAAAAAAAAATACAGTTTTAGGTTCATTGAATAATTAATGTATCTAGTCTAGAAAATATAGTGAAATTGATCAAATTAATGAGTTGATAACTTTGCATGACAGGTTTGAGCTGGGACTAGAGAAACCAGATCCAAGGAGAGCACTATACAGTGCTATGACAATTGCCATTGCATACATATTGGGTGGAATTGTTCCTCTCATTCCTTACATGTTCATTCCAAATGCAACAGAAGCTGTCTTGTTTTCTGTAGTGGTCACCTTAATTGCATTGCTTGTCTTTGGATTTGTCAAAGGATACTTTACTGGCAATAAACCTTTCAGAAGTGCTTTTGAAACTGCCCTTATTGGTGCCATTGCCTCTGCAGCTGCTTTTGGTTTGGCAAAAGCTTTCCATTCATAATTTCATGGTTTGTAATTTGTACTAGTTGACCAGGAAGACTCTTCTAAGAATTATTATTTCCAACTTGTTGGCTATTAGTTTTTACTTGTGACAAATTAATCTTCATTTTCTTTTGGTGTTTCATGAACAATTATTTTTTAAGGCGAAATTGCTCATATGGTTTTTAAGTTTTTTTTTTATCGCGTTATTTTTTTTTTCTTTTCAAATTGGTCATTTAAAATTCAAAACATAAACTCAACTGATATTTTTCAGTTTCCATCCAACTTTTTTTTTTTATAAGCAAAAGAATTTTATGAAGGACTAGGGGTGCCTCAACCCATTTACAATAATCATATCATACTCAAGCAAGCCGAGGGATTAATATTCCAATCCTCATAAACTACTGCTACTCCTTGGTCTAGAATTCTATTAGCTATCCACCCCCAAGTTAACCCCTTTACATGATTGATCATTTGATTAACATTTGGTATCCCTCCTTTGAATATTACACGGTTCCTATTCATCCAAATCACCCACACTACTGCATGCCACCCAAACCAGAAACCGAACCCTTTTTTTCTTCTTCCCTTCAACTGAAATTTTATGCTTCCATAAGTGATCCCATGCATCATTATGTTCTGCTTGATTCATACCCATCCATTCTACAATACCATTCCATAGCTTGTTCGATACTTCACACCCAAAAAAGAGATGATTTGAATCTTCGTCATGTCTAAAACAAAACACACAACAAGGACTCGGTTGAAAGTTTATAACACCCCTTTGCTGAAGTAATAGTCTCGTCGGAAGCCTATCAAGCAACACACGCCATCCATGAACCAAGAATTTGGACGGGACAGATGTTAACCAGAACTTCTTCATAACCTTCCTCTCTTCCTCCCCAAAGACCGCAACATCATCGTCGCTTAATTAGTCTGTGTGAAGCGATCGCCGCATGATATCTTGCGGCGATGGGCGGTGCTTCCAGCGCCACCGATCCTCCATGTTTCTCACAGGTGCAACTTTGTTGCAAAGACTTCCAAAGCCGGCGTATAAGCTATCTCTGCTTGCTCTTCTCTCTCAACGCCATTTGCGGTGCATTTTCCAGATCCACACCTCGCCCTCCCAGACACCATTTTCAGCAACGATAACAAACAGAAGGGATCATCTGATAAAGAAGTCATGGGTACGGATCGCCGAGTTTCCACGGGCAACACCAACATTCATCCCAAAAATTAATTTCTGATCCACACCCAAGCTTTAACTTAATTGATTCTACGAACCAATTCTTCCCAAACGACACGCTATCATCAATTAGTTTCAAATCTTTCCACCACACAGAATGTTGAGCTTGTTTTAATACCCCGTTTTTACCGTACAAAGTCTTCAATAAATCACCCCACAAATTATTCTTCTCCGCTAACACCCTCCACCTCCATTTGCCCAAGAGAGCTAAATTAAACACCTCCATGTTCCTTAATCCAAGGCCACCCAACTCCTTCGGAAGACAAACTCTACTCCATCTCACCCACGCCATCTTTTTAGACTCTTCGCTCCCTCCCCAAAGAAAATTGCGTTGTATCTTCACCATTTCTTTAATGACCTTCTTTGGTGCCTTAAAGAATGAAAAATAATACAACGGAAGACTAGCAAGAACCGAATTAATTAGAGTCATCCGTCCCCCCATAGATAATTGTGTACTCCTCCACACCGATAATCTATCCTTCATCTTCTTGATCACCGGATTCCAAGTCCTACTATTTCGAGGATTGGCACCCACTGGAACACCTAAGAATTTAAAAGGTGTTCCCCCGACTTACAATACAAAAAATTTGCACCCAACTTCAATTCCTCTTCCTCCACACACACACCTATAAGATTGCTCTTAAAGAAGTTCACCTTTAATCTCGAGACAAGTTCAAAAATTCTCAACACTGCTTTCAAACCCCACAAATTATTCTTCTCCGCTAACACCCTCCACCTCCATTTGCCCAAGAGAGCTAAATTAAACACCTCCATGTTCCTTAATCCAAGGCCACCCAACTCCTTCGGAAGACAAACTCTACTCCATCTCACCCACGCCATCTTTTTAGACTCTTCGCTCCCTCCCCAAAGAAAATTGTGTTGTATCTTCACCATTTCTTTAATGACCTTCTTTGGTGCCTTAAAGAATGAAAAATAATACAACGGAAGACTAGCAAGAACCGAATTAATTAGAGTCGTCCGTCCCCCCATGGATAATTGTCTACTCCTCCACACCGATAATCTATCCTTCATCTTCTTGATCATCGGATTCCAAGTCCTACTATTTCGAGGATTGGCACCCACCGGAACACCTAAGAATTTAAAAGGTGTTCCCCCCGACTTACAATACAAAAAAATTGCACCCAACTTCAATTCCTCTTCCTCCACACACACACCTATAAGATTGCTCTTAAAGAAGTTCACCTTTAATCCTGAGACAAGTTCAAAAATTCTCAACACCGCTTTCAAACCCCACAAATTCTCCTTTGTATTTTTGCACAAAAACAACGTATCATCCGCAAATTGAAGCACCGGAAAAGACACTCCCCCGCTCACCGAAAAAGATTCTAATATTCCTTGATTGATGCAATTGTTAACCAATCCCGTGAGACCTTCCGCAATCAAGAGAAAGAGAAAAGGTGCTAGAGGATCCCCTTGTCTTAATCCTCGTTCCATTGAAAACTCCTCGGTTGGAGTTCCATTGACTAGCACCGACAAATGCCCCGTGAAAATACAAGCTTTCATCCAAGACCTCCATTTTCCACAAAACCCGGTTCTTTCCAACATATAATCCAAAAATTTCCAAGATACTGAGTCATACGCCTTCTCAAAATACACTTTGAAAAGGAGAAGAGATTTCTTCTTCTTTTTTGCAAAGTTTATCATCTCATGTGCCACCACCACTCCATCTAAAATTTGCCTTCCTTTTAAGAACACCGTTTGAGATTATTCCGGGCAACACACCTTTGATCCTCATGGCCAATACATTGGAAATAATCTTATAGATGCAACCTATTAGGGAAATAGGCCGAAAGTCTCCAAATCCTTGTGGATTCTTAATCTTACCAATAAGCGCCACAAAAGAAGAAGTAAATGCTTTAGATAGCCTCCCATTCGAGTGAAATTGTTGTAATACTCCTAAAACATCATCCTTTATTGTATCCCAACAAGTCTTAATAAAATTGAAGTTGAACCCATCAGGACCCGGACTCTTACTTCCTTCACAACTCCATATGGCTTCCTCCACTTCCTCAATTGTGAAAGGGGCAATTAACTTTTGAGCCACGTCATCCAAGACCGGTCTACTTTGCATATCCTCCCTAAATTGTTGTTGAAAGTTTCCATCCAACTGAGTTAAAAAGATTATTTGTGATTGTTACTAAGCTGACGTGGATGTTATTCTTTTTTTTTTGGAATAAACGTGGATGTTATTCTACTTATTTTTTATGAAGCATACTTATTCAACATGACTTTTTAATCTAAGTCGTAATTCTTCATTTATACTGTGCTAAAAATAAAAATTAAATTTAATAGTATTTCTCGAATATTGAGTATTTCAGTGCAACTGCACCCTATGACCAAGTTTTTATTGGATATGAAACTATGAATTGTTCGACTAATATTAAAGGTTGAAGACACATGGGTTGGAGTCTGTGAAAATTTTATGCAAGAGTGCTTCAACGAGATCGTAGGAGTTTCTACCAGCTTAACTAATGTCTTGAGTTTGAATTCAGTTTGAGTATACAAACATTGTTAAATCTTTTGAGGGAGAGTTTTATTGCCTATTGTGATTTTACTCGGCTCAAAGGATAAGTCTCTGCAGTTGCGCGTAAAACATACTCAATTTATATAAAAATATGAAAGATTGAAGAGGTATTTAATAAATAACTATATTGGCATAATGGCAACATGTTACAACGTCATTTACTCAGTATATTGAATCTGAGATTGACCATCGACTTAAAAGGCTTGCCAAAATGTTGTCATCATAAGGATTTTTTTCACCATTGAGTTGGTTCATCGATCGTTTTGTCCTATGTCAAACATTATTCTAAAAATTAAACTTAGGTTAGGATTCATTAGTAGTTTCTTTTGTACGAGGATATCTACTATCTATATTAACAATCAACCCACTACCAAAAATACTAAATTATCCCTTACTTTTATCTCAATCTTAGGGATAAAAGTGTCATTTCAAAATCTCACTCACTTTTATTATTAGTGGGTCCCACTCTCACATCATCTTTTTATTTTTTTATTTCACTTTAAAACCTACTTTTTTTTTTCTCTTTCCTTTTCTCACTCTTTCCAATTCTCTCTATTATCAACATAATCAAAACACCCACTACCAAAAATCTTTTTACAAAATTAGTAACTTTGTAAAAGCAGTAATTACATAAAATTGATTAAATTAAATTTACATTATGTAGAATTTACTATTTACTATAATCTACTCGAACTACTAAACCCAATTAATTTAACCACTACTATTTGTCTAAAAAGTGATATCTGTGACAAATATTTCAAAACTATTTTTCCTAAAAAAATCCAACATAAAGCATAACGGGAGCGTTGAGACAATTTTTTTAAAAAAACACTTTATTTTTAAATTTATTTCTTCTACAAAAGCAAAGAATTAAATAAACTTAATAAAATTAATATTAAAACTGTCAAAAAAATTAATATTAAATCATGTAGAATTTATTATTTATTAATTTACTCAAAATTACTAAATTCAATTAATTTAACCACTACTGATAGTCAAAATAAGCGATACCGCTAGCAAAAATTTAAAATTATTTTTCCTAAAAAAATCAATAGTTAAATCCATCCACTTTTACGGGAGTAGCAACGGGAGCGCGCAATGGAAAAGCCAACAAAAGCGCCAACGGGGTGCCAACGAGCACCAACAAAAAGCGCCATTATTATAAGAAGATACCGACATTATTTTTTTATTATTACACCTCTATTATTTATATTATGAAGTTTTTCCTTTTTATTTTATTACATTTTGTAACTTTTAACGTATTAATAATTTCATAGAAAATTATAACAATTACAGTATCACCCGTGCGTATGCACGGGTAAAATACTAGTATCCTCTTAGAATGTGGTTTAGGCCTAACTCAACCCTACAAAATCAGCTTGTAAGGTGAGAGATATATCACACTTATAAACTCTTTTGATATCATATCTCTAGTCAATGTGTGAGACTTGAATTTTTCGCAATATATTCATTAATATTTTGATACAAATTATTCTGGCTAATTTCCAGTCTAATTACGAATAGAGTAGTGATTACATGCAAAAAGTCACTTCATTATTCTCATCGAGTGTGATCTTGAACTAGGTTTAACTAGATCCAACCTTGAAATATTATAAATAAATCAGTTTTTCAAACTAAACTAGATCTGATCATTGGATGAACTATTTTACAGCTAGACTAACACTGTATTTTTGTAGTTAATTTGGATAAATATATCGAGTAATTAACGCATACGAAAAAAATACTAAAGAATTAAAGTCCTTTTGGTCCGTATAATTGCTGGGTACCCACAGAGTGTTCCAGCACTTTCAATAAAATATTAATCTTTTTTCATTTTTAGAAGCACATCTTACACTGGCCAACTTAACAGGAATCAAACATTGGAGCACTAGGGTGGACTCTCCATATCACATGGTCGCTCAAGCTACTAGGCTATCGGCGTTGGTTATTAAAGAATTAAAGTTTTAAACAATAATGCTCATTTATATTGAAATTAAATTCTACATCACTATTTGCTAGGCTGAACATTTTCGTAAGACCAACCACCACAACTAGGAAAATTGATATTGTTAGGCGGGACATTTTCTGTTACTCGGGTTCAAACATAAAATCTCCACTTACGAGTGGTGCTACCACTCTGTTTGTAGACAAAATAAACTAATCAACTTCATAAGCTCCTCATGCATGATTTTCTTTTTTGTTGATAGAATCTAATTTATTTATTTTGAATGGAGTTAATTTCCTTAATTAGCGTGAAGCAGCTTAACCATGACCAAGAATGACAGCATATATATGTTGCTTATAGTGACTTATTCTACTCAATCATGCTATATATATTATTCTGGGAAGGTGAATTTTAGGCATGGTTAGCGCATGACATTTAACGAAGTCATGCACCATATGAGTGCAAGAAGGTGGTCCTAGGTTTTTGTCCCGGAAACTAACATTTCCCCCACCCCCACTAACAATTGCCTATCTAAAAAAAATCATGCTATATATAATAATCAACAAATTACTTAATGCTTTTTGACCCCTAAATATTGAAGTTTTTGTTTACAAACTTTCCAGTGATCTGTATCAATGAAACCCAAATTAAACAGTTATCAATTGCTGAGATTGTTAAAAATGTAATTATATATCACTTTAAGTCTCCAACAATGTTATTTTGACAAAAAAAAAATTGACAAATCGACAAGTTACCAACCTATAACACCAATTAACCAAGTTTTTTTAGACTATTAGCCAAGCGATCAATTAACCAAGTTTTTAATCCACGCCTAAAAGCGTAAAAAAGAGGTTGCATTTAATACCTAAAAAAACTTAATTAATGTGTTACAGATATATATTAGAAGCATTGTCGATTCATTAATTTTTTTTTCATGTCAAAATAAGATTTTTGTTAAGTCTCCACAAATGACACAAACATAAATTAATTATTAAGAGGCCCCAAACATGCAGATCTGGATATATATGCAAACTATTTTTCTTTATTTGCTTGCTGTGCTTAAAGATGGCGTGTTATATTGTAGCTTATTCTGATAATTAATCAAGTTCAGGTATTATCTAACACATTAATTTCTAATATGCAGCATCCAATAAGCCTATCGGTGACAACTGAATGGTAAAGAAATCAAAGATAATACTTTTATAGTGAAGATCGATACTGGAATATAACTTGATCCATCAATTTAATACTTCTAGATACTCCTATCAGCTGGTTAATTTAGTTTGTAACTGGCGAAATGAACAAAAAACAAATTAATTATTAAATAATTTGAAGCGTGCTAACCACGAGTTTCTCTATTAGTTTATTAAACCCTAAAGTGAACGCAAAAGATACCGCTACATGTTTTGGTATTATATATATATATATATATATATATGTGCGTGTGTATAGCACAAACTACAACAACAATAATAAGGCTTTGTTTGGATTGCAAACTTACTTACATATTCTAAAAACACTGATAGAGGCTTGCAGAAATGGCTGGTGCCGAACACAGACTAAACCTTGAACCTGAGAAACAAAGCCTTCTCGATGACCACACTGAGAAGCACTTCACTTCCGGGGAAATAGTTCGGGATATCATCATCGGCGTTTCCGATGGACTCACAGTCCCTTTCGCCCTCGCCGCCGGTCTCTCTGGCGCTAATGCCACCTCTTCCATTGTCCTCACCGCCGGCATAGCTGAAGTTGCTGCCGGAGCCATCTCCATGGGTCTTGGGGGGTAGGATACTCTTCACAAGACTAATCAATTTTGTGAATTAATTAATTTTAAATATATTATAATAAAGAGTTTTGGACCAACAAGCTTGGTCCAATTGGTAACTGGATTTGGATCCCACTCTAAGGTCTCGAGTTCCAACCTTAAGTGTGACAAAAACTCTTTTGGGAGGGGAGAACCACACGGGCCGACAGAGCTAGTTACTCGTGTCCAGCCATGTTCCCGGCGTTGATTGGAAACTGCACACTAATGACATGGTCACCAAAAAAAAATTATAATGAAAAGTAGGGTAAAGTCAGTGAGAGTAATTTTTATAGAGTTACTTTACATTTAACCGTGGATTTGGATTTAATACTGTGATAATAATACATCATTACTTAGTGATATATTGTTACCATTGAATTAGATCCAAATTAGAGTAACTCTATAAAAGTTACTCGTTGGATGGAATAACTTCAACCCTACTCTATTATAAATATATTATTATCATGTGTGAACCAAACTTTGAATTCTGTTGTGTTGCGAAGGTATTTGGCAGCAAAAAGTGAAGCAGATCATTACAATAGAGAATTGAAAAGGGAACAAGATGAGATCATTGCCGTACCTGATATTGGTTTGAACCATTTTTCTTTTATTTTTTGTTTATTAAATTCAATTTGTAAGATATATATGTTTCAAATTTTAATTTGTTTTTGTATATATAAATGTAAAAAAAAAATTCAGAAGCGGCTGAGGTGGGAGCAATATTGGCTGAATATGGGATAGAGGTACATGAATATGGACCTGTGGTAAATGCTCTTAGGAAGAACCCTGAAGCATGGCTTGATTTCATGATGAAGTAAGTTCCATCTATTCTTCATATACAAGAACAACTTTTCATTTTTTCAACTTTTGAGGATAATATAGATTTTAAGCGGTTGGGGCTCATCCTCTCTTAACCAAGTGCCGAGAGTTCGATCATTGCTTTGGGTATCGAGCAAATTTAAATCCCTGGCCCAGGTGTCCCACCCTTCGAGGTGCCTTCAATCCAGCGAAGAGATTAATCACTGCAGTTGGCAGTGAATACCATTGTGATTGTCTAGAGAAAAAAAATCTATGCTTCATTACTCATTTTTGTTTTTTGTCTAACGAATTGCTAACTGTTGTAATGACAGATTTGAGCTGGGATTAGAGAAGCCAGATCCAAGGAGAGCATTGTACAGTGCTATGACAATTGCCATTGCATACATATTGGGTGGACTTGTTCCTCTCACTCCTTATATATTCATTCCAAGTGCAATGGAAGCTGTCATGTTTTCAGCAATGGTTACCTTGATTGCATTGTTTATCTTTGGATTTATTAAGGGACACTTCACTGGCAATAAACCTTTCAAAAGTGCTTTTGAAACTACCTTAATTGGTGCAATTGCTTCTGCGGCTGCTTTTGGTCTAGCAAAAGCTTTTCAACCATAGTTTCATGGTTTGTAATATGTATTATGTAATATGTTTGTATTATAAAAATAATTTGGATATCAGATTTTGGGTTAGTGGGAAGAGAGAGAGAGAGAGAGATGTGTTGAAGGGATGTAATAGGAACATTGAGATCATACAGAGAAAGTGATGAAGAGTTGTGACAGATCTTGGGGTGTTCCAATATCAGGATTGTTTGCATAAATATGTTTCTATGTTAATTGTATATTTGTATTATACTATGTAAAAAAGAAAATTGTATATATATATATATATATATATATATATATATATATATATATATATATATATATATATATATATATATATATATACCTTGGTGGAAGCAAATTTTGCTTATGTAGATTTTAATTGGTTATGAATAATTAAAAAATTTAAATATTTAAATTTGAATTTATCTATATTTAATTCATCTATAACTCTACTAATTAGGATTCAAACGATTACTATCTCACTTTACCTCTATACCACATACATATACTAGTGTGAAATCTGTTTTAGTGAGCACCATTTTGAATTGGTTGATTGAATACACGACTCCAAATATGGACGCAATGACAATCTTGAAAAGTGGCATTTTCATCGTTGCATTTTGATTCGAGTGTTCGAACGACTTGAAATGTATTTCGCTACACATTTTGGAGTCGGGTGTTCAAACTCTTAATATCATTATCACTTAACATAAAACCTCAGTCCCATCACATTACTTCTTATATATTTAAAAAAAATGATGAAATAGAATGATATCTCATTCCATTATTTATCACCATTTTGCCCCCCCCAACCCCTCCCCACACCCCAATTTAGAGGTATGAGAGGAAACCACTCACTTTAATTTGACTATACATAATTACCCTCTGATTTATATTACAATCACTCATGTGCTGCTGATATATCCTTCCTTTTAAGCGAATGCAGCCTACGGCTGGACTTCACGGGAAAACTAAAGTTTTCCTTTTATTTTTTATTTTTTTATACTTTATGTTTGGAAAAAATTAAATGTTCATATACGTGAAGTTCGTTCATCAATAACCTGTTTAGTGGGAAAAAAATATTTTCGTGATAGAATACATAAACTATGTTGCTAAGCAGTGTGTTTTGAGATACTTTAGAGTCTAAAAAAAATTGATGTTCAAATACGCAAAGTTCGTTCCTCAATAAATGATTTTGTGAAAAAAATATTAATTTTATGACAAAATATGTAAAGTGCGATGCTAAGCAGTGCGTTTTGAGATACTTTAGAGTCGAAAAAAAAATTGATGTTCAAATTAGTGAAGTTTGTTCCTGAATAACCAGTTTGGTGTGAATTTTTTTTAATTTTGTGCCAAAATATGTAAATGCAATGCTAAATATCGTGTTTTGAGGTACTTTAAAGTCTGGAAAATTTCTTAGATATTCAAATACGTGACGTCCGTTCCTCAATTACATGGTTTGGTGGAAAAAAGTTAATTTCGTCACAAAATATGTAAAATGTGATGCTAAAACAATGTGCTTTGAATTATTATAGTGCTTGGAAAAATTTGAATGGTTCAAAAATTAACTTATGAAAAAATTTGGTTTCTTTAATTGATCCTCATCTTTCCGACTACTGACACCAACAAGTATTGGAAACATACTTAAGTTGGAGTTTGTACTTTTATTTTAGTCTCGCTTTTAGTATTTGATTGTAAATAGTATTTAATGAATATATTGAAGTGTCAAATATTATTAAATTTATGGCTTCTCTTTCATAATTCGTTTAAAATCTAATTGACACCACTTTAAAAAAACAATTTATTTGTATACTTCTTTTTTTTTATGGGATATTTTTGTTCTCTTTATATTTTTTAGAGTCACACTTTCTATAATCTTTAAAAAGTTAATTTTGGTCATTTCACACCAACGGGTATTAAGAACATACCTAAATTGGTGTTTATGTTTTTATTTTAGTCCTGTTTTTTAGTATTTGATTGTAAATAGTATTTAATGAATAATGTGAGATACTAAGCAGCGTGTTGTGAAGTAACTTAGAGTTCAAAAAAAATTAGATGTTCAAATACTTTAAGTTCGTTCATCAATAATTGATTTGGTGGAAAAAAATATTATGCTAAGTGGCGTGTTTTGAGGTACTTCAATGTTCGGAATTTTTTTTTATAAATGTTCAAAAAAATTTGTTCCTCATGAATAGCACAGTTTGGTGGAAAAAAATAATTTCGTAAGAAAATATATGCCGATCTTCCTTCTTTTATGACCTTTATTTTTGTTATTTACACAAATCAGATTTAACTGCATGGCACAGGTATCAGGGCTAATATCTATAACTCTTATCTATTTGATTCCTTATTATACCAGGTTTCATATCAACAAATATCTATTTTGTTCATTAACACTAGCGCCCCCGTGCATCGCACGGGTGATGAAGCTAGTATTTATTTTTATATATGATATAAAGATGATTAAGTCATTATTTCAAACGTTTCACACTCTCTCTCAGATCCCTTTACATTAGTGAGGAGCTAAATCCACTCCTTACGGTATGTTTGGAAAGTTTTTATTTTTCAAATGTGTTTGGTAAAATGAGCGAAATGGAATAGAATAGAGCAGAGCAAAAAGGAAAATGAATTATAGCTTTTGTATTATCTTTTTACCTTTATTTAAAAAAATATTATTCAGAATCCTATTTTTAAAAAAATTGTACTGAACCAACTTTTATTATTTCACTATAAATATATTTTACTCTTTTTTTTATTTTTTTTATAGACAAAGTGGTTAGTAATTAATATGTTAGTTGTTAGATGTGAGTGGGGAGCGGGATACGAACTCTTAGGATTCAAACGACGTGTCTTTCACTCAATCAAGTGAACTACTCTTTTAGGACAAATATATGATATAAAACATTTATATCATATATAAAAATAAACTAATATCGCACCTCCATTAGAATTCACCCCACACCCTCTTTCTATTGAGGAAAAAAACGCGCAAAATTTGACCCGTTTTATAGATTAAAAAATAAGTGATTTTGTTGTTAAATAATTTATAGATTAGTTTTTAGAAATTTTTAAGAAAATGAAAAGTTTTTTATGTTTGTGTAACATACTGAAAATCACTTATTTTAAAAAAATCATTCTTAAAAAACTGATTTTCATGAAAAATTACTCAAAACAGCTTCTCATATGAAGCAATTTTTAAATTATTTTCAGTTTTTCATTTTATTAAAAATCTGTAACAACCGGACAATATATTGTCACAAGTGATTATTTTTTAAAAAAATAATTTTTTTTTTGAAAATAAGTCATAACAAACGGACTCTTATTTTTCATTTCTGAATTAAGACAAAATATTTCTAAAATCAAATAACAAATGAACACTTTCAGAGTTGTTGTCAAAAAGGAGCGTGGGATTAATAATTGAGGGCCTATATTGAGGATTTACTCAAGAAAATAACATAGAGGGAAGCACTGGCTTAGGCAAAATAATACGACGAGAAATCATGATTTCTGTTAATATATATAAACTTAGTAATATATATCAAGGCATGCGCAGCTGTTTAATGTGGCAAAACAAATAAAGCTCCTTCAAGGCTGCTCTTCCTTACAATTTAAACTTGATATATTTGACCCTTCTTACTAGCCCGCAAACACCATAAAACTTCCAGCAGAGAAGCCAAAATCTGTCAACAAGGCGAATCAGGATTAGTTTTCAAATACAAGTTAATAACAGAGTCTTTATCATCTATAATATGTTCAAGCATTCAAACAATGAATATAGGAAGAAGATTATCTTGTATATTTATCATCTAAACAGATGAAAAATAGATAGCAGACTTACAATGAATCCAGATGAGGGTCTAACAAAAACTAGAGAATACTAAAATTATATCTTCTTTCCCCCCTATATTGCTAGTTTTAGAAGCTAAAGTTCCATTTGCTCGATCAGCTTGAGATACCAAACTCTGTCTGGCCCATCCAAAATTAGTATACTACCATTAGTAAGTACTTAATAGCCCATTATTCCAACTCACGTTTGAGTTTTCTCCATTTCTACAACCATCGCTTCAAAAGCCGATCTTTCATTCGGAGTTTCAGTTATAGTGGGTTCCATTTCCATTTCACCAACAGTGGGTCCCTCGCCCTCATGATCAGTATCTTCAACGTTTTCAAGGAAAGGACCACCTAAAAAAAGTTGCTCCCATGAACCGTCATCAGGTAAATCCGGAAAAAGAAATGGAGAATGATTATCTAATGGAGACAATTTTTCATCCAGAAGAGATTTCAAGAATTCAGAACTGATGCAAAAATCTTTTAACCCATCTGCAGATAGTTCAGGTTCTACTTGCTTATCGAAACTGGGAGATAGTGGAACTACATGCTTTAGTTTTTCAGCAACAGGCGGCTTATACTTTATAATCGTTCCATCAGAAGGAACTGGGTTTTCATCTGGTTTGCCTTGGTCCAACATATTCCCCTTCCGTAAAATTCCAGTTATTTTCCTTAGGGTGAAGCAGCTGAACCATGAACCCAGGGCTTTGCACAACCATGACCAAGAAAGATAGCATCTGTTGCTGATGCTTCTCCATTCCTTGAAGGCGATCACTCAGAAGCAGCAACTTATTCTCAGAAGATTCCAGGTGCTGCCCAAGTTTGACCAACTCCTGCATGAGGGAATTTCTGTCCAATTTGAGATTCTCAACTTCCTTCCAAAGGCCATGATTTGGTGCTTCTTGTGATAGTTCAACAACATTGCCTTGCTTTGGCGGTTCTTTTGCTGATCCGCAACATGTAGATGTTTCCTTCTACGTATATTCTTCAACAAATGTTTTTGACCCCTAATGAAGTTTTCATTGGCAAATTCCCAGTGATCTGCATCAATTTTCCTGAAACCCTGATAAATTAAACAGTTATCAATTGATGAGTTTCAAAACATAATCACTTCAACCTTTACAAATGACACAAAGATAAACAAAAAAGTAGAGAGGCACCAAACATGCTGAAGCGAACCCAAATTACAGAAGCAACAAATGGAAGAAAACTAAGAAAACAATAGAAAACTAAGAATATGTTATTTCTGAAAATCAAAAGGAAAATACAATAGAGGCACATGATGCCTACTACCCATAACAAGCTCATACATTACGAAAAGATACCCCCCAGTCTCCCTACATCCCAATATAACCGAACCCCTCACATGTTCCTCATTTCTTGCCACGTCAACATTCTCAATATGCTCCCTCCTAGAATAGACAAGCCACATAATAGGCTTAGGCAGCTGTTGTATCCATTGCCTACTTGGGGCCAAATTCTCACTTTGGGCCTATCACATGCACACCTAGATTAACAAATTATTCTCTTTATAATTGGTAATTGATGTTGTATAGGTCGTAGCTTCCCATAAGGTCAAGTATTATCTGAGACATTGTTAATGTAGCATCCAACAAGGAATGACAAGTAAAAGGGGGAAAATGCAAACCTAGCCACTAATGTTTAAATCTTATATTTAGACAGAATGCTATATGAGGGCAGTCTTTGGGGAAAGGAACAAACATTTTTATTTTCCTTTTGATAGTAGTTAGTGTTATTTAACTTAAAATGCAAGCCAATCCGAAAGAATCTAGCCTTGTGTCCCGAAGGTGCTGAGTTCAAAATGGTCATTAGTGCCACTTTGATTAATAAAAATTTCCCTTCCCCAATTAAAAAAAAAAAAAAAAAAAAAAACAAGTGAGGTTGAGACCTCATCAGCCATATATTGACATTTGAGACTAATCAACTGCATTTGAGACTGTGATTCTCCACAATCTAAAAACTTGGTTGAGTCTGTAAAACTCACACCCCACGCAAACAAATACCGGTTTTATATTTTGTATCTATCTATCATAACATTGTAAGCAATATAGAGAAAATGTAAAGAAAGGGAATAAACTATCAAAGAGGATATTTAATTTAAGCATGAAAATTCACAACCATGACTTAAATGTAGAAATTTCAGGCAAACAGGAACATTACAAAGATGTTGAATTGCAGTAAATTCTGTTACGGATCACAATCGGGTGAAATAATTAATAAAAATAATAATAATAATAATAATAATAATAATATAACAACAATAAATAATCAACAATCATGGTTTGTTTTGATAATTCATTCAGTAACAAAGACGAATAATATAAAGAAAGACAATAAAATTGAAATTGAAGAAGGAGGAGAGAGAGGTACATAGATATTGAGTTGTCTGACGAAGCTGGAGAAATTGTTGTGTTTGAAATAATTAGGAAGAAGAGTGACGGAAAATTGAGAGACATCGGAGATGATAAAACTGTCACCGGCATGACTCCAAGAGATAACAGAGTCGGTGGAATGATCTTCAACCATATCGTAACACTTGTTCAAGAAAGGAGCCAAAGAACCATTCTCGCTAGCTTTCACCATCACTATCACACTATCTCTAACTAACTAATTCACTTTCAGATGATGAATTTATTTAAATTAAAGGGAAAGCGAAGCGATGGGAAACCCCAATGTGAAGAAGACGAAGACGACTTTTCAGTTCTCAATTTGTAATGTAAGTAAGTAGAAGAACAAATAAATTTTGGATGCGCTATCTTTTCTTTTTTTTTTTTGGGTTTTGGAGTATATAGCTAAGATATTTTTTAGGAGTGGGGGAATGCATTTACTCTTTTTTTTTTTAATTTGGAAAATTTTACTCTGTATATTTCTTTTTGGGTATATTCTTCCATACTTATTTAGAATTTGGTGGGTATAATATTTCCTTTGTAAAATTAGTTTAATATTCAATTTTACTTTAGAATACTTAAATAAATAGAACAAAATGAGGTGTCATTAACTGATTGGATGTCGGATACCATACCTATCATAACTCAATGAGTATCACCTTCTTTTTGGTTTTCCCCAAATATTTTGTTCTAAACGCGTTCAAATTTAAATCACCAATTTAATCGAAAGGTTTATTGCATTAATCCAAGGTTTTAAAACCATGACCCATTAATATTGACTGTTTAGTTATTTTAGCAATTCGAAGGTGGTTTTATTTAGATTTAAGTGATTTTAAGTGGCTGAACTGTGACCCGAATCACCGAATGTCTCACCCATTTGATGTCTAATTTTCAAAGCATTGCATTAATCTAAATTGAGACGACACTATTTTCTCTTTTTGGTTGGAATTATACTATGTCTTTTTAGTACACTAAAAGTGTGAAGATTTGTTACACTTCAACTAGAAATCATCATAAGTTTCGTAAAATATCTTTTGTGGATAATAATTAAATTCATTATTTATTTCTTAGTCATATCTTTAATTATTTTCTTGTAAAAGGATAAATACGTGTGGTGGGAAAGGCTTCTTCCATCGCATGGTGAAATTTAAGGGGACGCTGGGGATTTTGTGAGAAAACATATAGGTGTTCAATTTTTATTTCTAACTCATCTAAACCCTTCATTATTTTCTAAGAAAATGAAACGGTGTACACGTAGAAGCCAACTAAATTCAATTACATTTGATTTGATGCCTTTCTTCGTGAACAATTAACATACAAATATTTAGCTCCAGGGGAAATAGAGAATCAAATCCAATAATAACAGTGTTTAAAGCGAACCACCCTTTGAAGAGCTCTCACTGTATCAAATAACAGTGTTTAACCAAAAGTGACCATCACCATAGAATCAAAGGAAAGATTTCTTGCATATCATGACATACCATCCCTCAAAAGCATGATGATACAGAGAGCCAGCAGCATCCATACATTGGAAATCATAAATGGGTATGCCCTCATGCAGAATAAGACATGAGAAATTGGATCTGTTAAAGAATGTGAAGGCTCCAAATAAAACACCACGATGTATATATAAATGGAATAAAATAACTGATTTCTAGATTGAATAATAAGAGTTACAGTATGCATATGTACAGATCAGAAATCAGGTACTACTTACAAGAAAAACTGAAAGAATAACAAATAATTCTACATTGGGACTTCAAGATTAGAAGGAAATTTAAAATTATACAGATTCACAATTCCGAAATCATGCGGTTGAATACATAATCGAAATGTATGTGGTTCCGTATAATCCACTGATAACCACCAGTCTAGGCTGATTATATGCCTATCCATACAGTTTGATCTAGCAGAAAGAGCCTCTATTCACAGTCAGAAAGAGCCTCTGCAAGGCCTCAAATGGTTACACCCTCATGCGTTAGGCTGACCTTTCTATTCTTAAAAAAAGATGAGGGAATTCCTTATGCATGATTATAGATCCAAAAAATTGCGAGGAACCAATCATGCAATCTAATCACCAACTTTTACCTTTTATAATGACAATGACCCTTAAATGATAAATCTGCATCCTCCTGGTTCACCAGAGAAATGCGGGATTGCTTGTCCAGAAAGATCTGATCGGACTTTATATCAAGGATTAAGATTGAGTGAACCTCTTGAATCACCAAGGATGTAACCTTGAAAAAATGTCACACAAAATAGTCAGGAACTTCAGAAAATTCATATAAGAACAGAAATTTAAACCAGTTTTTGATTTTTCAGCTGATGATAATATTTAATGATTAAAAACAGCTTGTTTTCCAGCATTTCTCAACCGTACTAAAAATTACAGATAAATAGGCTGTCTGATTAATACTCATGGCTATAATGGTCACAAGCTGGAAAATTCCAACTCCTTATGCTAACAAATAGACAGTGTGGATCGTCTTCAATAGCATCCTGCTATCTATGAGATTTTCTAGAGAGTCAACTTCATTCAGTGGCGGATCCAGGATTTGGAGTCAGGGGGTACAAAATTTTTAAAACCATGAATCGCTAAAAATATAATTAAAACCGGCTTTGATGTATTTAAATAAACAAATTATACAACGCATAATTGGCCTAGTGATGTGTTTGTGTGAGGTATTTGAGTGCAATTAGGTGCAAAATTTGGGGTTAATGCAAATATATTATTTCAGGGGGTTCAAAAAATTTTATATAGGGGATAAATGGACTTTTTTAGCGGGTTCAAGTGACCCCCTCACTAAGCCATAGGTCCGCCACCGAATTAATTAAGAACTAACAATTGATCTTAAATATGCGATTTTCTTCATGTTTTCTATTATAACCACAAACTTGCTGACATCCATTAACACGACGTAAAAAGAGAAAAGCATAACTAATTCAGAAAATTAAGTTGAACAATAACTGCAAAAAAAAGGATATTTGAAGGATGTTACCTTGTCTCAGGAAAAAAGAGGTTTATGTTCTTCAACATCTGGAAAAAAAAAAGGAAAATCTCGGGTTATCTCTACAGACACAAGAAACCATATATGAATAGAAAGGATCACCAAGAAGCAAGAACTGTATAAACATATGATAATCAGGCACTTGATTAGGCTACATAGCCAATTCAATCAGTGGCTACAAAAGTAACTACTACTACCTTGCATTGTTCATAAGCCCTAGCACCCTTTTATGTTTTCTTTACTGAAAGATGAGGAGAGGAAAACAAAAGACAGTCTCTAAAAAGAGAACTCCTTACAAAATTGTAATTCATAAAGCCAAAATAATTCATGTTCATAAAGCTTCACATTGTTAATTCCCAGGAATCTACTAGTATTCTAGTAATATAATGGACAGAGACATACAAAAGGGATATTGGCATGTTCACCAATCAAATCTCAAAATGTGAATGTGAATGTTCGTTAAATTTTTGTTGAATAATGCAAGAGGTTAAATAGGTAATAAATTTTTGTTGAATAATACAAGAGGTTAAATAGGTAATAAACACTCACAGTGCTGTTCATGAGGTAGGCTGGTAGGCAATCAGAATTCAGAACTCAGTTCAAGTGCTTGACATGAAACCAGACAATGTGTAATCAGGATCCAAACCCTCTCTTCACCAAGCTGAGAGCAACAGACTTCATCTTACTACAGTGCAGCCAATATCCTAACTCATTTAAGTTTCTTTAGTTTCTACACTCATTCAGTGGGATCTTAATCCACCTCTCAGAAGAGTACAGCTTATGCTATTCAGCCTTGCTGTTGATTTGCTAGTCACACAAGTCCCAACCCAGTGGCTTGGTTTAAAAACACAGGATCTTCAATTATAATTGTTATTCACCAATAATCACCACACGAGCAAGACCCGTTCTTGAAATGGTGGAATCGGCTATTATCCCTCACGACAATTTCCCTGCCAACGATCTTTGCAATAAACTTAATTGCCGTGTGGCAGTCCACACACACGCGGATATTCTTTATCACACGGATGGTTGTACCTGCAGTAGTGCTAATGATGCCAAATGCTATGGCAAGTCTTTCGCTGTGGGTGTGTAACAAGTCACGTTTATGTTCCTCATCAACATCATGGAGCACCTCATTTGTGTCAAGCACATAGCCTTCTTTCTCCATCTGTTCCAATAAAACATCCAATGCCTCGTTTATTTTATCATAATAAGGATGTGATTTATCACCAGCTAGAAAAGCATGTACTTTGTTTCCAACCTCAATCCAGCTGCATGCCGGAGTCTTCTTCAAGCCCTTTTTTCTCATGTGGATTCTGATTCCAGCAGCATCTTTCCATCTCTTGGCAGCTGAATATATGTTTGACATTAAAACATAAGCACCCATGTTTGTAGGTTCAATCAAAAGTATCTTGTCGACAACCTTTTCAGCCAACTCAACGCTCTTATGAGCCCTGCAAGCAGCCAACAACGTCGACCACACACTTCCAGTCGGTTGTATTCTCATGTTAGAAATGAAATCATATGCCTCCTCCAATTTTCCAGCTCTCCCAAGCAGGTCTGCAACAGCAGCATAGTGCTCCATGCCAGGAACAATGCCATAATCCCTTTCCATACTGTTAAAATACCTCCAACCTTCATCTACCAACCCAGCATGACTACAAGCAGTTAAAACAGCCATGAATGCAACATAGCATGGCCTTACTCCATCTTCTAACATGTTCTCAAACAAGGAAACCGCATCGAGGGCATGGCCATGCGTGGCACATCCCATAATGACAGCAGTCCACGACACCATGTCACGCTTCACCATTCTATCAAAAACATGTCTAGCCATATTAATGTTCCCACATTTGGCATACATGTCGACTAAAGAGCTCGCTATAAACTCGTTACCATCAAAACCAAGTCTAATTATACATCCATGGAGCTGCTTCCCCAAATTCAATGCAGTCAAATGAGCACAAGCAGGTATAACACTAGAGAAAGAAACATGCATTGGCTTCACTTTCGCCTTCAACATCTGACGAAAGAACCCAAGCCCACGATCAAATTCACCATTCTGCACACAACCAGCAATGATAGAGTTCCAAGAAATAGCATCTTTTTGAGGTAAGAGGTAAAAAGCATTAAGAGAGTGTTCCAGTCGAGTACACTTCGCATACATATCAATCAAACTACTTCCAATGAAAACATCCCCATCAAACCCATGTCTTATAGCATACCCATGAATCTCCTTTCCTCTATAAACATCAACGTGTTCCGCAAAAATAGGAAGAATACTCGAAAGCGTGAATGTATCAGGTCTCAACTTAGCATTCCCCATTTCTCTAACCATATCCAGTGCTTCTAAATACATCCCATTCTGAGCATTCCCTGCAATAACAGTGTTCCAAGAAACAACATCCCTCACAGGCATAATATCAAACACCTTCCGAACACAATCAAAATGGTGAAACTTAGCATACATGTTAATGAGTGCATTGGCAGTATAAAGATCAAAATCAAGACCAAGACGAATGATGGAGGCGTGGAGAGAGAAAGCGAGGTGAGGGTGGTTGAAAAGAGTGGAAGCTTTGAGGAGAGAAGGAAAAAGATGACGATCAGGGGGAATGGAAAGAGAGCGCATAGTGTTGAAGGAAGAGAGAGAGTGGTGAAGGAGGCCATGAGAAGTGTAGCATTTGATGAGGGAAGACCAAGCGGGAGGGGGAGGAGGAGAAGGAAGGGAATGGAAGAGAAGGAGAGAGGAGTGTAAGAGGTTAAGGTTGGCGTAGAGTGAGAGTACGAGAATGTTGTCGTTGTGGAATGTTCCTTTGGTTTTTACGATGTGGGCGTGGAGTTGTTTTGTATGGAGTTTGGAAACAGTTTTGTTTGAGTTTCTTAGGATAGTTGTTATCGCATGTTCTGTGCTGCGACAACTCATTTGGTCTTGTCACCGGCACCTGCGGCGGCGTTCTCCTTCACGGTGATGTGATCATGTCACCGATGTATTGTTGCCAACAAGTGCGACGGAAATTAACGAACGCAGATGATAATAAGGTGAGTTGATTTTTGCACCCCCTAACTTGTCTTACACACCTTCTCTCAGCATACTTTTTTCCCCTTCAAAATATAACTATTTTTTTTAACTCTTTTTTATTGACCAAAAATATATATAACTCTTTTTTGGATACAAAAGGGGAAATAAAAGGCAAAAAAAACAAGGAGAGAACTAAGTGCGAGTAACAACAACACCAGCGGCGTCAGCCAGTAAGTGCAAAGAGAGTCTATCCTCAAGAATAGTCTAAGGACTGTCACCATCAGCTCCTAATTTTGCTAGAAAATCCGCGCAAGCATTCCCTTCCTAGAGAGTATGAGTCTGCACATTCCAATGTCGTTGCAAAAGATCTTTAATATTCTCGAATGATCTTTAGCGCACTGCTCCACATTTGTTATTGCCTTGAAAAAAAACATTAGTTAAATATGATGAGTACGTTGTTTCTTATGGTGCACGCTAACTTCTACCAATAACTAATTTACTTTTTTTGGGCTGAGTGCGCCCTAGAGCTCCCACGAGTAGTATTTAAGATAGTTATGAGATTTTTTTTGTTGACCAAAAAAAAGATAGTTATGAGATATACAAATTGCAATGAAAATCACTTGACTGTTCATGGCTTCATTCAAAAGGAAATCGAACCGAACCAAACTGGTTGAAACAGTTCATTTGAACCGAACTGTGTTAATGGTTCGCACAAACCAAACTGTGTTGACAGTACATTTCATATATGCTAGTTCTAAACCAAACTTGTTCAAAAATACGAATAATTCTGAACTGTGAATTGTATTGTCTGCACTATTGGACATGAATTGTACACTGTCTGCTCGAAATGAACTGAACTATTCATCAGATCTCAATATATTTATTTTGACTCTCACTGTTTTATAGTTCTTTATGAACTGGACGGAACTAACACAGCCTTTGTGCAAAAACTTGAACAACTATGTAGTGTTCATAGATCTCTATCTTATCTTGCAGAACAATAAACTAAAATAAGATAAGGTATTTGACCATTTTGTTTACAAACCATGAAGTCAACTGAACTGTTTTGTCTAGTTTGTATAACCAACTAGACAGCACCACGATCTATTCTTTACACCCATCAGTATCAATGATTAGAAATTAGATATTTCACCACCGTATCTTCTAGATCAGAACATTAACACTAGTACTAGCACTACTACAAGAGTACTTGAGAGACAAACAATAAAAACCGGAAATTTAATGTAAATGTTGATATTGCTGAATAGTTAGCTGAAGAGATGAAGCAGAAGCAGAAGGAGTGTGTGTTCGCTGTAAATTGTAGAATCAATTGCAGAGCACTTTTGGTTATAGTTCGATTCAGTTCAATTAGAACTCATAAAACTTTTGGTTTTTTGGTTATAGTTCGATTCAATTCAATTTGATTTTTTTTGTTCAGATGAACAGTCCTACGAATCACAGTGCATGAGTTTCCCGCTGCACTTTTCCTCTATTACAAGAGCCAACGATCTCATCTTAATCATTTTGGTGTTTGATCTTGTCTACATATTAGTAATTTATTATCAGTATTACTTTCATGCATCTTGCTGGACAACCTATCAATCTAAACATTGTGCACAAGAATATCGTAAAATAATAATATCAAGTTGTAAACTCAACTCAAAACGTCTTTTTCCGTTGGCATGATTTTGACTATCATGGACATTCATATTACAATCAATTTGCACCGCTGTAGTTAGAAATATAATGCACTAAAACTAACAATAAACAAGCAAAATTCCAAATGACGGTCAGGAACATTTCATCCAGATGGCATTTCTCCAACCTGTAGGTAGTGGCGTTGCAGGGCTGGCTATTGGGAGGTTGTGGTGGTGGCATGAGGACTATTGATATGCCATAGGACGTCCACCCTGTTGCTGAGGTGGTGGTGGCGGTGGCCGCCATTGTGGCTGCCCTGCCATCATTGCCGGTGGTGGAAGAGGCCTTGGAGGTCCCTGAACACCTTGTGGAGGTGGTGGTGGTGGCATCTGCATACCAGAGGGAGGTGGCCTGAACTGCTGGAATTGAGGTGGAGGCATCGAAGGTGGCATCATTGGTTGACCTGGCTGTTGTTGATGCCATGCTTGTTGAGGCATAGGCTGGAAGGTTGCAGCTTGAGGAGGTGGTGGATGGATGGTAGGAATAGCGGCTGGAGCAACACCATTTGCGAAGGGGCGGGGAGGCATTGGAGCAGGTATGGAACCATTAGCCTGAGGAGCATTGGGAAGGGTTGGAGGCCCACTGGCAAATAAAGTATGAGGCCTGCTCTTTTGTGTAGTTGGATTACTTGCAGCCAAAACTCTTTCTGCATCATAGAAGATATATGAGCAGATAACCAAGACAGAACTGAAACAAAAAGCTTGACTTGATCAAAACAAAAAATGGTTGCAAAAAAGGGCTCACCTGCAGGAGTACCATGCCTTTCACCTTTAGTGTCTTTCTTATAAGCATATGACACAGTAATTTGACGATTGCAAAGATATTGTCCATTCATTGCCTATGAAATATAAAAAATAAAAATAAAATAAAAACAAAAACTTTATTAAGTGAATGTTTACTCCTTTCTATATTCTATGATTGAGTATGATTTCGATACCAAGCAACACAATTGAAATACACTACAACTTTTTGGGTTTTGGCCTTGTCCCCCACAATCATGACTGTGAGATTTACCTGTGGGCTTAGGGTGGTTATTAGGTAAAACCCTTCCCAGAGTGGTGACTCCAGGATTGGAATTCCTTATATTGCAGGTAAAGTTCACCTGAGTCACATTCACTTCTCCTGTAACCTACCACTGTTGGGTAAACATCCTACAATATATGAAGGCAACATAAAGTAAACAAGGGTCCCTTAGCCCAACAGTTGACCCAACTATGTCCGAGGAATCAAAGACCAGGTAAAAATTTTATATCCCCCTGACTTTTAGGCAAAGTTCTGTTTTACATTCAGATTTGAATTAAGCATCGTATTCCGTAATTTAATGCTCTACTTACTTTTTCCTCCCTTGTAGGGAATTTGAAAAGTTAACAGAACATCAAAGATCAAATATTTAAATGAAAGACAATTACCCAACTCCTACTTACTTTAACTCCTGTATTAGTTTCAGGTGTCAGAAAAACAATAGTCGGCATTTCCAAGTTTTTATATTCCCTTTCAGCAGCATGAATTCATTCGAATTAGAGAAAACAAAATATTAGAATTAGAAAGTTTCCGTTAGTATAATGATGCCGCTTAATCACGAAGCCCTCCTAACGAAGACAAATATAAAACGTAATCGGTATGAAAACAATTTTTAATGTGTCATTATGGGTATTGCATATTCGTGTTACATTTATAATACATGATCTTACAGCCCCAACGAGTTTAGGAATGGATACAAGGTTGTAACCCACCCAATCCAATATGTGGTTTGCTCTCAAGTAATATACACTCTATTGAGTTAGCTTCAATTTAAAACCCGTAATGAAAGGTTGACCTCACACAATATTTCTACAAATGATTCAAACATCAAACCAAGACATACCTCAATAGCTGAATCGGATGCCTCAAATGAATCGTAGCTAATGAAGCCAAAACCTCGGGAATTTCCTGTCTCAGGATCTCTCATGATCTGCAGATAAATGCAACGAACATCAGATCATATTCATAATTTTGACCAAGTAAAGCCAATCCCTAAATGGATAAAGGGTTGAGACAAGGAGTATAACTTGCTTCCCAATATATGTCGTCCAACCTTTGAATTCAATATTATCATAAACCAGATAAAGCTAATCAAATTTCATATGAATCACAATTTAATCCATACTCCATCACACTACTTTATTTTAATGGCTAAAATGTTATTTAATAGGAAATTAAATGTTGCTTATTAGATAACTATGAGTATTCAAATTATTAGAAATTTGATACACACGATTTCAAAGATAATATCACAATATTCAACAATGGGATTGATATACTTTATTTTCGCTATGAAGTTTTTAATTGGTGCAAGTCTCTAAATTTGACACCTAGTGTTAACGGATCCTTACTCACATATATATCATAAACGAGATGGTTGAATTTGAAGAGTAGATTAAGATATATGTTCACTCCAGGAGATTAGGACAATAATCACAAAATTAATAGGTAAAACAGATAGGAATCGTTCCTACCTAAACATGGGATGCTGTAGTGTCAAAGGATTTGGAGCAAACACTCCCAGCCAATATGAGTGTCTATCGCCCCAAGCTAAGAAGCCAATGCCCCAAATTATAAAATTAAAGAGAAAAAAAAACATGTATGCCCATACAACAATGTTTCCCCGCCTATATAACAAACCCCCTCACCTTCTCCCCACCGTACCTAACTATTTTCTCTCTACTTGTCTATTTCCCACATAGGATGAGACTAAGGCAGGTCTTGAGTGTTTGGGCCTTTGAATGTGCACTTTGATGGCTTTTATATATTGGACTGGTATCCAAAACTCATAGGGGACTTCTTAATTGAAGGATTTCCAGGAACCATAAGGATGGGTTCCTATCATAATCACGAGAAAAATGGGATTTATCATTGTCTGTTGATAGTATTATCATTCGACAAATGAATTAAAGGTTAAAGACCTTGGAAAACCTGGGTACTTTCTTGGTATGGAAGTACCTTGAAGTAAACAAGGAACATTTCTCACTAAAACGAAACAAGTCCTTGACTTTTTGAAGAAAAAAAAAACTAGTATTATTCATGTAAGCCACAATTACTCCTTTAGAGAGAAACTAAAAGGGAAAGAAGGATGCGTGTTATGTAGACTAGGGAGAGAAAATTAATATATTTGACACTTGCAAGGCCTGATATTACCAATACTGCAAGTGTAATGAGCCCGTTTATGTACTACTGTCCTACCTAAAGGCATTCAGAGACAGCTGAGACAATGTATCTCAAGGGACCTCAAGGCAAGAGAATTTTATTTAAGACAAGCAGAACTAGAGACATTAATTGCAGACGCTGATTGATCAGGGCCCAACTGATGAAAAGTACCCAACCAGGCCTTGCACATAGGTATCGGGATAACTTGTTACAAGGAGAAGCTAAAAACAATCAGTTATGGCAAGAAGCAATGTTGGAGTCGGGCTCAAGGTAATAGCACAAGGAGTGCTCGAACCATTTTGGCTTGAGACAACCTACAAGACCTAAAATTATCAAGAGAGGGTCTCCTGATATAAAGCTATACAGTGACAGCAAATCAGCAATAAGCCCCCAGTTCAAAATCCTGCCCAGTATAACCTAATAAAACATATCAAATTTGATAGAAGTTTTATCAAAAATGGAGTTGATAGAGTATAAAAATCTGTGTTCCAAAAGAAAATCGGGAAGAAGGATTTCTTTCTAAAGCCTCTTTGCTCACAAAATAGTAATGCCCACAATGAGAAATAAAGACTATGGGGATGCATGGAAAGCAGTGTAGTTAGTATCGCAAGAATCGCACGATTCTAATCGCGATACGAGTCAAAATCTGATGCAAACGATGCATATCGCATGGCGAATCGTTTTTGTAACCGAATCGCTCCATGAATCGCTTGTATCACTTCGGAATCGTTGGAATCGCGATTCAAGAAGGAATCGCACGATTCTGCAACAAATTACAGTTGGGTCCCGTTTTCGTAAAACACAGAAAATTAGGGTTTCGGCGTGAGGAAGAAGACAATTGTAGTTGAAACGCACCGTTTTGTTGTCTCTTAGTGAACACTGCGTTTTGGGTTAAATGAAACGGTGTGTTTTATTAAATGAATGTGCGTTGCGTTTTCAATTCTGAGTTTAAAAACAGGGGCATTTTCGACATTTCCTATTTTACAACACTAAAATCCCTATTTCCTCTCCACGTTTCGCATTATCAGTAGTTCAGTACCGTCTTCTCTGTTGTTGGAGCGGCTTCTATGCTTCTTTCTTTCACTACTTCCCTATTTCTTTCTTTTAAGTTTCAACGTCTTCCCTGTTTCTTTCTTTCACTGGTAATTTTGTTTCCTCTTCTTCTTTACTTGATTCTGGTTTTTTGGTTTCCTGTTCTACTACTAAAGCCCTAACTTTTCCTTTATTCTTCCACTACTCTGTTTTTTTCCTCCATAGTTCATGTTTTTTTATGACTTGAATTATTTTGAAGTTCATGTTTTTTTGCTAACTCTACTTGGATTTACTCAAAAATGTTATATATTTTTGTGTTCATGTATCTTACGATACGATACACGATACAATACGCGATTCAGAAAATGGGCCTAACGATACACAATATGTATCCCGATTTGATAACACTGATGGAAAGCATTAGCAGCTGCTATTAGATGAATAATGCTACTTAAATGACACAAGTATGACGTATATAGTGGGACGAAGGAAATTAGAAGAATAAAACCTTTGGATTAGTGACAATAACTCCAAATGCACTGAAAGTATCATACAAGAGCTTCTCATCTACATCCTGCAGAAAATCAAAGAAGTCGGGTTAAATCTTAAAGCCTAACACATACGAATTTGTTAACAAAAATTGTATAGTTTGGACACTTACAGGATCTAGATTGCCAATGAAAAGATTTGCCCCAACATCCAAGCTCTTTTTATCTTGGGATGCCTGAAACCATAAAATTCTAAATCAATACCCTCTAATGAAGTAGCATGGACACTGAAATATCGCATTAACCAAGTCACATAGACAATGATAAAAGACAGAAGTTGCTGAGTTACTCGAGTTGCTGAGTTTTTCAATTTGTGAGCGCTAAGTTCAGTAGAATCACTAAGTTATATCTCTATCAATTTTAGTTAATATATATATGATTGCACATGTCAAACATAAAAATAGAATGGAACGGAATGGAATGGTATAGAATAAAATAAAATAACAATTATCAAACAACAGAGTTTCAAGTGTTGGTATGATCATTCTACACTAGACGATTTCATGCTATAACAGATATAGAGAGGGGTATTATAAAGTTCATTGATTTATAATAGAATAAGTACCTTGTTTACACGTATTGGTTTTCCATAAAGTTTGATCATGTTAAGCACCTTGATCGCCTACAACATGAGAGAAGAAGCGGTGAGCATGCTATTAGTTTTAGAAAGGCTTGCTGATTTGCAAAGAAGACAAGGAACACTTACGTAGTCAGCGTCTTCTTCACTTCGGAATTCAACAAATCCATAACCTTGATGTTGGTTGGTCACTCTGTCCTTGGGAACATACACATTAACTGCAACATACAAATAATAAGGTTAGTGTTTGCTTGGTTATGTGATGACGAAAATTGATTTTGAATGAATTGATTTATAAAAAATTGGTTTTGAATGAGAGCGAGGTGAATGTAAAGTGATTTATATTTAGTTGAATAATTGAGAGTGTAAAATAACTTTTAGAAGCAAAAGCTACAAATCCTAGCTTCAAGTTAGTTATAATCAACTCTAGAGGCAAAATCAATTGTAATCGAGAACACCCAAACATGCTGCAACAATTTAAGCCTACAGAATTCAGTGTTGTCAAATAGCAATGCTATAGCATAGTGGAATTTGAACGAACCCCTATTGTCCACGATCCACAATATGCCCATATGTACTGTCAAATAGCAGCTATAGTGGTGCTATAGCGCTATGGCATAGCAGAATTTGAGCAGACCGCTATTTCTGCAATCCACAATTGAATTTGACAACATTGACATAATCACGTTTTGCTCTATCAAAAGTGAGTTCAAGCATACACTCAGTTATTATATCTATCCAACCTACCCTACCCTACCTTGCTCTACCCTAAAATGAAAAACCTAATGCAGAGAGAGAAAATGGGGAATACATACAAACATACCTACTGGACCTGCTTGAACAAAAAGCTCCCACAATAACTCCTCAGATACCTACAGTGCATATGAGAAAAACAGTTAAACATCAACCTAGAAAAGACAAAAATTGAGTTTGGTGAGAGAAAGGATGAACCTGAGGGTCGAGATTGCCGACGTACGCCGTAGCATCTTGATTCCTCTCCGCCGAGTGTTGGCCCAGTAAATTTGCCCCAACACCCGGTGCTATTCGAGTTGTCATCGTTTTACCTTAACTTCTGAAGCACGAGCAACGGGAAAAGGGGAACTTGAATTGA
This sequence comes from Oxytropis ochrocephala, assembly GCA_020916435.1. Lineage (NCBI taxonomy): Eukaryota > Viridiplantae > Streptophyta > Magnoliopsida > Fabales > Fabaceae > Oxytropis > Oxytropis ochrocephala. Next base: position 51,467 of record CM037091.1, on the reverse strand, counting down.
ATTAGGGTTTCAGAACTTTGAATTCAATTTGTGCTGTGAGTGACGACGATTCTTTCTTTCTGGGTTCAAGTGTGCGAACTGTGAAAGTGAGCTCAAATCAAAATGGGAAACGTCTAGGGTGAGGGAGTCATCACATCATATTACAGCCATCCGATTCGATGTGATGATGTTGTGGTAATCAAATAGACGGTCCACATTTTGTACTTGGAAACGGGTTAGAGTAATTGTTGATATTTGCAAATAAGGGTCTGCACTCTCTTTGATTATGTGAAGAAATAGATGACAACTAAAGTAGACTTGATCTATTGTTTTTTTTAGCGTGACAATGGTGCGCAATATTCACCGGGTTTGTCAATGACTAATCTAGTCTAGGGACCTAGATGACCACGTGTATACCTGGTTTTTGTCGCTATGTGTGGTTTCTCTCAACAGAATTTTTGTCACACTCAATATTTGAATCTGATATCTTGGGGTGGGATTCGAGTCTGATTACTACTCTGACCAACCCTTGTTGGTACTTGATCTATCGTTTGGTATAAGATGAAGTTGAGAGAACATTAAAAAAAGAATGATGAAACAAATAAAAGAGAAGTATTTTTTATAGGTAAATGTTAGTTGTTAGTAGTTAGTTAGGAGATGGAAAATGTTAGTTTTCATGATTTGAAATATGGACCTCCTTCTTCAAACTATTTCATGTTTCTTAGCTCGCTAATTCGACTACCTTCTTGGACAAAAGAAGTATGGTTGATTTTAGGTTAAATTACATTTGTGGTCCCTTAATTTTATTTTAGTTGTCAATTATGTTCCTCGTGTATTATTTGTTATGTTTGGTAACTCAATTAGATATTCTTGGATGTGTAGTTAATAATTTGTTGGCCCAAATCTGAGACCCAATTATCAAAAACACCAATTAATCCGATTGACAAAAAAACTAAATATCACTCGGGTTCTTGCGGAACCCAGAACCCACTTGAAATGAATAAACACGCGGATGCTATCAACCTGAATATTGACCTGCGTATTTGAACAAAACACTGAAATCCCTAAACCTCACTATCAGACCCTAAATCTCACTATCAGACCTAAGGCAATACTCTCTCTCTTCACCTTTGTTCTCTCTCGCTTCTCTCTTCTCTTTCTCTTTCTCTTTCTTTCTTTCTCTTTCTCGAACACAACCCTAACCCTAAAAATTTGTTGCTTCTACAAGCAACTACATACTTTGTCTTACAGAGGAAATAGTAACAATTTGTTGCTTCTTGAACTCCAAGATATGGCAAACTTTGAAAGTTAAGCAACCGGTCCTGCATCTCGCCTATATGATCTCCACACCAATCGAACTGAGTAACCCAAAGTAGTTCATTATTCCCTAGTCAGACCCTTTAGGAAATAATACACCATAGTTTAAAGTACCCTTCACATATCTTTAGGATTCTCCTTGTAGCATTTAAGTGTACCGCATAAGTTCATTCATGAACCTATTACCACACACCATGTAGCAAAGCAGAATATCTCGCCTACTATATATAGCACAAATATCTTAGAGAGACAATTAGTTGCTTGTATAATTAATGTAGGATCTAACTTAGTGCCTTTGTTACCATATTGCTTCCCTATGTTTCCTTTTGCTGGATTGATGGTAGAGTTACATTCTGTCATATTAAATTTAGCTAAAACCTCCTTAGCATACTTCATTTGATGAAGTACAATAGCTTCTGGAATTCTTAGAAATTCCAAACCTAGGAAGTAAGACAATTTTCTTAGGTTTGTCATTTCAAATTCTTCCTTCATTGAAGCTTTAAACTTAGCTATTTCCCTAGGGTAGCTCCCTGTAACTAATAGATCATCCACGTAGAGACACACTAAGACCTAAAACATAGACCCCAAATCATGTAGTGCATTTTGTAAACCCATCTTAGACAAAATAAATGAATCTATCCTTTTGTTCTAGACCCTTGATGTCTGTTTTAACCCATATAGTGCCTTATGTAGTTGATAAACATGTTTCTTCTTGCCTTTCACCTCAAAACTAGGAGGTTGTGTGATAAACACAAGCTCCTCTAGTGGCTCATTTAGAAAAGCAGACTTGACATCCATGTGAAACATTTCACAACCCCCATTACAAGCCAAAACAATAACTAACCTGATAGTTTCATGTCTGGCCACTGGTGAGAAAACCTCGACATAGTCAATTCCCTATTTTTCGTAGAAAGCTCCTTGCTACTAGCCTTGCCTTGTGTTTAACAATCTTCCCTTCAGGTTTTATGCAGGGATGTGCTTTCTTTGGAGTCGGTCCTGAGAGAATCATCTATGACTTGGGTACTCCTGACATTTCATTGCTTGTGTAGCTTAAGTTAGCAGCACTAGTGATTGTTGATTGTGATTGTTGATTGTGTTGCATGCTATGTTGTAATCATTCAACATACTTTTCATTTTGGGGTACTCTTTGTCCTCCTCAGGTATTTTTCCACCGTGTTTTAACCCTTGGAGATTTTTTATGAATTATGAGGTCCCCTTTGTAATTGTACAAGATTGGAGCATCCTTGTACTCCTCGTTAATAAAATCTTTGCTTAAAAAAAAATAGTCCGTTCAATAAAAATCTACTACTATAAACTGGCTTTATTTTTTTGTGGAAAGAGGCTCAATCATGAATGTGAAGATAAGAAAATGATTGGAGTGCAAGCAGCAAGACAAATAACAAATGCATGCAACACAAGCTACAAACAATCATAAACAACAATTGAACTTTGTCCCGTTTAGCAATCAAATTTATGTCGATGATAAAGAAAAAATTGCCAATCCCAGTCATCATATAACTGATGTACGACCCGATCAACACAACAGTGACCAAAATCTTCTTTCTTTTGTCTTCTTTCGCGTCTCAAATTTCTTTCCTTTGTTAATCCAAAATCCAAAATACATGTCTCATGTGTGAATACAAAACAAATGTGAATGCCGTTTTATTTTACATATATTTCCTTCCTTCAACAAAGACCGTCAAACCCATGACTCACAATAAATGGCATCAACGTTGTAGAAACAAGGAAAACTAAAACTCCTTCATATATTTATTATTCATTCTTTAGTGACACTTCTTCTATTAACACAAGAAGAAATATGATGGGTGAAGAAAAAAGCATAGTTGAGAAAGCTGTAAACAGTTTAGGAAAAGGCTTCGATTTAACCTCAGATTTCAGTCTCAAATTCTGCAAAGGTGAAGAACGTTTAATTCTTCTAAATGAAATTGAAAAAAGAGAACTCAAAGTGCCAGCTGGATTTGAACCTATTAAAGATGTTTCTGTTGATATCAAATGTGATAAAGGCGATCGAACTCGTTATCAATCTGATACACTCACCTTCACCCAAGTAAGCAAGCTCATTAATTTCATCAAATATTTATTGTTTTGTTTTCTTGTCTTGTCCTCAAAAATTAAAGATCGAATCCAGCCGCCTTGGGCATGTTGCACTGTTAAATCTTTCAAAGGAGAACTTTGTCGCCCATTGTTGTCCTACCTGACTCATTAATCTCTACAGTTGCGCGTAGAAGATAGTCGATTTATACCAAGAAAAATCAATGATTGATATTTTTGATTAATTTATTTGTTTATATGTTGATTAGATGTCGGAGTTGTTTAACCAGAAGAGTTCAATTCCTGGGAAAATTCCAAGTGGGCATTTTAATGCTATGTTTGGATTTGATGAGAGTTCGTGGGCTAGTGATGCAATTAACACAAAGTGTTTAGTTCTTGATGGCTATTTTATCAAACTTTTCAATCTTCATATTGATCGCTTCCCACTTCTTCTCTCTAAATTAGTTCTTCAAGCTGTTCCTTCTTCTTGGGATCCTCCTGCACTTGCAAGGTACTACTATTTCTCCTTTTTTCATTTTATAAATTTTATTTTATTTTAATTCTACATATTAAAACATACCATCACGTTGGTCCGAGTAGAACTAGACTTGTATGTTGGATCCTTAAGTAAAGTCTAAGGTTCGAGTCTTGTGATGACAAAAAAAGGGGTGGTCAGGTTTCATAGGGAGATTAGTCATCGACAAAATCGGTAGATACTTTGCATCAATAACATACTTACCAAAAATAATGGAAATACAAATCCTTATATGTAAGGAATTTAGTGGTCGACTTGACTTCTTACTTACTCAATCAAAATCTACAAGACCGATTACGCACTTTTGTATACTAACACGCAGACACCAATTTTAATTTGAAAAATATTGAAAAATACAAGTAATTGAAGTGTTGTGTTGGTATGGTGTCAGACACCTGACACATCTTCAACCGAAAGTGTCGGTGCTTCATAGATCAAAATTTCAATTATATTACAACCAAGGAGTAATTTATAAGCCTTAAGTAGGGAGAGTAACTTTTTATGAGAGAGTGAAAGGAGTAAAACCTGTTAACATTATCTATATATTGTTACTAGGACACACGCCGCGCATGCACGAGGAGATGATGATGATGATGCGCTACTGGATGTAGTTTGAAAAAACATCAACATTTTATAGGGGGTATAAAAATACGCAACACATATATATAAGACGAAGAGGCAACAATAGCCCTTGGTGGGATGAGGCAATAATGTCGGTCCAAAATATATATAAAGTGAGGTATATTGGTAAACGATGGGCAGTACAAAATGAGGATACATTATGATAATAAACAAAAGTGTTGGACAAAAAAATTTGTCGTGGGTATGTCGGTCCAAAAATATAGAGTGGAGGTATATTGGTAAATAGTGAGGTACAAAATGAGGGTATATTGGTAAATGGTGGGGTACAAAATATAGAGTGGGGGTATGTCGGTCCAAAAATATAGAGTTGGGAGTATATTGGTAAACAAGTGGGGTACAAATGAGGGTATATTGGTAAATGGTGGGAATAAAATTTTACCACCAAAAGTGGATAAAAAAAGTGTTGGACAAAAAAATTTATCGAGGGTATGTCGGCCCAAAAATATAGAGTGGAGGTATATTGGAGTGGGGTACAAAATGAAGGGTATATTGGTAAATGGTGGGAATAAAATTTTCCCACCAAAAGTGGATAAAAAAATAGTGTTGGACAAATAAAAAAATTTGTCAGGGGTATGTTGGTCCAAAAATATATAGTAGAGGTATATTGGTAAACAGTGGGGTACAAAAGGAGGGGTATATTGGTAAATGGTGGGGCATAAAATATAGAGTGGGGTATGTCGGTACAAAAATATAGAGTGAGGTATATTGGTAAACAATGTGGGGTACAAAATGAGGGGTATATTGGTAAATGGTGGGAATAAAATTTTCCCACCAAAAGTGGATAAAAAAATAGTGTTGGAGAAATAAAAATTTGTCGAGAGTATGTCGGTTCAAAAATATATAGTGGGGTATATTAGAAAAGCAGTGTGAAGACAAAATGAGGGTATATTGGTAAATGGTGGGGCATAAAATATAGAGTGGGGTATGTCGGTCCAAAAATATAGAGTGGGGGTATATTGGTAAACAGTGGGGTACAAAATGAGGGGTATATTGGTAAATGGTGGGAATAAAATTTTCCCACCAAAAGTGGATAAAAAAAATAGTGTTGGAGATATAAAAATTTGTCAGTAGATGTCGGCCCAAAAATATATAGTGAGGTATATGGTAAGCATGTGGGATACAAAATAAGGGTATATTGGTAAATGGTGGGGCATAAAATATAGAAATGAGGGTATGTCGGTCCAAAAATATAAAGTGGGATATATTGGTAAGCAGATGCAGAGTCTGAAATGAGGGTATATTAATAGACATAAAGATGACATTATTTACAATAATGCCATCCAAAATTTTTTCCCCCCACTTTTGCCTCATAAAGGCGACCTTCTATTAATAAAGGGGGGATATCTGGTTCATACAAGTGGATCGAATATCGATCAATAGAAGTCAATGGTTTACCACACTTTAAAAATAATTATTATGATGATGATATATCAACATATAGAAATGATTTGGCCATTTTTTAAAAAGAAAACGTAGGATAGAAGCTAACTTAAAATCAGCCAGTTTGATGATTATATTTTTCCTTGTTCAAAGCTCTAGGATTGGACCAAAAACAAATTATCTATTCTTCTTGCTTGGTGTGAAAACCCATTTGTACAAAAGCCAATAAAAAATCACCTCCTCAAAACTTTTCAGAAGACCGACACTTCGATCAAGACGTGTTCGGTGTCAAAGGTCCGACACGTATCGTGTTCAGCACTAAACAAATGATATCAACACTTCAATTACTTGTATTTTTCAATATTTTTCAAATTAAAACTAGTGTCTGCGTGTCCGTGTCTGTGTCGGTGGTTCATAGCTCATAACTAATAGAGGGAATTTGTTTTTTCCCCATCAGATTCATTGAGAAATTTGGGACTCACATCTTGGTGGGGCTTAGCATTGGGGGAAAAGACTTATTGCTAGTCAAGCAAGAGGTGTCTTCCAACCTAAGTCCATCAGATCTCAAGAACCACTTGGATGAGCTTGGAGATCAGTTATTCACTGGGACATGCAATTTTCTTCCAAAAAATAAAGAGCAGAGACACAAGGTTATATATCTTACCATAATTAATTAAGCTTAAGTTAGTATTCAAAACAGAAAATTAAAATTCCATAATTTGACTTTCTTCTTAATAATTATAAATTTATAATGTACAGGTACCACCTGCTTTTGATGTATTTGGTCCACAAATTGTTGCCTTCAACACCTCCACATCAGTTTGTGCAAAAGATGTATGTTCTACCATTCTAGCTTACTTAGGGTCTGTTTGGATGAACAGCTTAATTATTAAGAGTCCCCCGGAATTGGATTAAATGCAGTCGGACTTTTGTGAAGTCAAGCAGACAGTTAGTTTGGAGCCGTCAGATAAAGATGGGAAGGCCAGATTTAAATAACAGTTTTTAATTTTTGCTTAATAAAAAACCGACTTTGAGATCTGGACCGTCCGATCACGATCAAACGGCCTTGAACTTATTGACTGCATGACTGCACACAAACAGGATCCTTGTCCCTCACTGTTGGTTGCATTGGCAACTTCAGCTACATGGAGTCGAACTCGGGTGTGACTGTGTGATAGTGTGGTGTTTATTTGTCATTTCGTTTAATATGATATATGCAGGGAATCACGGTGATATGTGCAAAGAGGGGAGGGGACACCCAAGTGAGCAACCATAATGAATGGCTTCTCACAGTTCCTAATAAGCCAGATGCAGTTGATTTTACCTTCATTCCTATCACCTCTCTTCTTAAAGGAGTTCCTGGAAGGGGCTTCCTATCACATGCCATCAACCTCTATCTTAGATGTGAGTTTATTTTGTTTAAGTTTCTCCTCTTGTGAATATTATGAAACTAAAACAAAACAAAAAAACATCAACACTTAGATCAAAAAGTTCATCAACCACTTGAATATGATAATTAGTGTTCAAGTACCATCTACATTTAGTTACTGAAGCCAATTTTATCTGTAATACCTAGTATAACTGGCAAAGTTGATGTTGTTAGGTTGAATATTTTCCGTGGTTATCTATGTTCAAACTTTGGATCTCCACTTCGTGTGTGTGAATTTGCGAGTAGTACTTGTCACTCTGTAAATTTTAGAAAATGGTTAACATTTGACTTAAAAAATTGGATCCCAAAATGAAGACAATTTTATTAAACTCTGTAAATTTTAGAAAATGGTTAACATTTGACTTAAAAATTGGGACAATAGTTTTGGGTTGTAAGTTTTGGACTAATGAGAATGGATAAGGGTCCGTTTGGATCGGCTTATTTAGACTTATCTACTGGCATAAATACTTGTGAGATTGTTCGAGAGAGAGCATATAAAAAATTTTATGACATGTTCATAAGTTTGTTTTTAAAGATATTTCCATAAGCTCCAAAGGATTAGCTTATGGAATCAGCTTATGGCTTATAAAAAAATAGTTTAACATTATTTTATCCTTTATAACAACAACTTACGCATAAGCACTTATATGATAAGTACTTATGTCAGAAACGCTTAATTAAGCTGGTTATCCAAACGGTCCCTAAGTTACTATGAGGTCCCATTCATAATGTGTAGTCACTCTTCACCACATGGTCACTTGTTGGTTGTTGAACTATTTAAGAAGAAAAATTGAATTGAAAATGTAAATTCATTGCAGATAAGCCACCTATGTCAGATTTAGCATACTTTCTTGACTACCAAGCACACAAGCTTTGGGCTCCTGTTCACAATGATCTTCCTCTTTGTCTTGTTACTAACAGATCTACTCTTTCACCTTCTCTCACTCTCAACTTGTTGGGTCCCAAACTTTATGTAAACACTGATAAGGTACATATTCTATTCTTAAACCCTTCTTCCTTATCAGTAATTATTAGACTTTGTTTGATTTCATGTTATTTTTTCCTAACTTTCTTACTTGCTCATAACAGGTCACAGTTGGTAAAAGACCAATCACAGGAATGCGTTTGTTTCTTGAGGGCATGAAATGCAACAGGTTAATTACCCACCACTACTAGTCATTATTTACTTCTAACTTACAGACGGTAGATTAAACTAGTGAGATCTCCAGGTCATGGTTCAATTGGTTCGTGCAGTTCAACTATGGTTTTGAACTAGATGATTAATAAATAAATAAATAAATAAATAAAAAATAAGAAAGTATCAAATTTAGAGAAAAGGTAAATAAAAAATCATTTTGAACTTTTCAACAGAGTTCAATTGACGATTCAAAACGGTCCACCCACGGTTCAACCCATTTTGGGCGGTTCAACCAAACTACGGTCCAATTGGGGTTGAACCATCCACTTGACTGAGCAATTCTTGGTTGAACCGCCCGGTCCGGTTCTCACAGTATTGATTTGAAGTGATTAATTGTTTGTTTTTTCTATAAATGCTTGGGACTCTTAGTAACATGAAGTTGGTGAAACACAGGTTGGCCATACACCTAGAACATGTATTAAACACTCCAATAATGCTAAAGAACAAAATTGAAGACACAATTATATGGTCAGAAGAAATAACTGATGAACGTTTCTTTGAAGCAATCAATGGCAAGAAATTTTCCCATGTATGTACAGCACCAGTTAAATACAATCCTAGTTGGAGTTCAGAAAAAGACGCGGCATTCATCGTCACAGGAGCTCAACTTCATGTGAAAAAAACACATGATTCATCAAGGAATGTACTTCATCTTAGGTTGTTGTTCTCTAAGGTGTCTAATTCTTTTGTTGTTAAATCAAATTGGTCACAAGGTGGTTCATCTGGTTTGTCACAGAAATCTGGTATATTCTCAGCAATTAGCACATCAATTTCTGGTAGTAAAGTTCAGAAAAAAGTACCCCCAGCATTAGTTTTGGATTCAAGTGTTTTTCCAACAGGACCTCCAGTACCTGTGCAGACACAAAAAATGTTGAAGTTTGTTGATACTTCTCAGTTATGTAAGGGTCCACAAGATAATCCTGGCCATTGGTTAGTCACTGGGGCAAGATTGGTCATGGATAAAGGTAAGATATGTTTATGGGCCAAATTCTCTTTGTTGAATATGGGGACAGATCCTATACTGACATTAGTAGAAGAGAGACAGACACACATATTACAATAATATTGTTGCGATGTGTATGTCTGTCTTTCTCCTATTAGAAGTGTCCTAGTGAATGGGAGATCATCTGAACCTGTTGAATACCGGCTTATGAAGCGAAAACATAGAGATAAACACACCCGTTTTTGATAACATGCAAACTTCCCTCAGAAATTGCTTTGGTTTTGGAAAGCATAGTTTGCCTGAAAATCAACTTTTGAATGGCAAACGTGGCCTAAAAATCTCTAGAAAATGGTGCATATTAGCAAAAAAAAGAGGTGCCTTTAGTTACTCCGAATGAAATATAACAAAAGAAAAAAAATGGAAAAATTTTCAAGATATATAATTCTATGTAAATTGTCACATATATCCTAAATGGATATGTCCTTGTATAATTAATATCCCTAGCAGTAGTGACAGAGGTAGTTATAGGATTGATATTCTTTTATTGGTTTTGTATGTATCTTCCAACAAAATCAAGGATTTACAAAAATGCATATTTCCAATGAGTTATACATTTCTTTTTTGGTCAGAAATGAACATTTTGGGCTCTCGATATTTCTAAGAATGTTGTTTTTGAGCTCTTGAGAGTTGAGACAATAGTATTAGAGAATATTTTGGGTCATGATCTAATCTTGACATTGTGTTATTGTTTATCATCATGACTTAAAGATTCATATAGATTTGTAATTTTTTAATCCGAAATTTAATGATTAATGTGTAGATCACATCGGTCCTCCTTCAAATGTAATAATTTTATTTTATTTTCTTTAAGTTATTTAAAAAATAGTGGAACCCCTATACAAAAAATTGTATTAGAAAGTTTGATTTCTTTTATCTATGTGCTATATATAAAAACGCCGTTTTGTTATATAGAATTAAATGTTGTGTTTTTTACCAGTTTAGACGAAATGACAAATAAACATACGCATTATCGAACAGACACACTCAGATTCGAACTCGAGAGCTGACCTCCTCTGTTGAGCCAGCAAAATATGATATCTTATTGTGTCATCTGACTTATCTTATCATGTCTCTCTAGTTTAAAATGTTATCTTGAATTTGTGCGGGATTAGAAACCAATGAGAATAGGATAACAAAATTATTTAATCATTTACCCTTCTAAAATATATTTTAAAAATAAAAATATGAAATGTAATAAAAATTAAATATATATAAAAAAACAAAAATAAAATTGTTAAATTAAAAATTAAAAATATCAGCTCTTAATTTAAAAAATAATGTAGGATTTTATGATAAGGGTAACTTTGTCGGTTTGTATAATCAATAAATTTAAAATAGATTAAATAATTGATAAAAACAATAATATTACTAAAAATAGAAAATTTATTTAATTTTTTAACAAATAAAATATAGTTGTCACAAGGGTAGTTTGTCATTGGCAAATACTAATAATATATATATATATATATATATATATATATATATATATATATATATATATCATTATATATTAGCTTATCTTAAATATATAATATATTAACATATGTTGTCTTTTTGTGTAAAAAAAGTATGTTATCTTTGTACTGAAAAAGAAACAATATATATTATCTTATTTTTTATTAGGTGTTACACATCAACGACCATAAATATTACTAGTATATCAAATGCAACCAAAAATATGTATTCTTATCACCATATGAAAAAGTTATTATTTTATTTACCTAGTGCAATATACTAATAATAATGTTACATATTCACTTTAAAATATTTATTTTGAAATTAGAAGGAGACTATGTTGATTAATTTATATTTGTAATTTTAATATTAAACAATTCATATAAAATCTATGTTTAAAAACTTACAAAAAAAATGTATGTACTTCATAGAAGGTTGGTTTTTTGCCTGAAATCACTCACCCGTATTATTTTTCCGCTATTTTTTTCCCAAATAAGTGATTCATACACAAATCTAGTTTTTATTTTGCATTTTTTCAATTGATTTTGCAATGACTATGGCCTCAAATTTACGTATATGGGGCATGTGTATTTCAGTGACTTTTATTTTGTAATATTTGTAGACATTTCTCTGTTTTATACCGTTAACTTTGGTGATGTGAGTTTGTTCACAGATTCAATGTCTTCAATTTTAATAATGCTTTATTTTTGTTTTTGTTTGTTACATTAGTTTTGTTAGTTTTGATCTAACCTATAAGTTTTAATGAATGAATATATATATTTTTTAGTCAAGAAAAATGATATAACTTCAATATTCAAAAAAATCACCCACAAAAAGTTATACAAAATATTGTAAACTATATATTGCATTTGGTAATATATATCCTACTAGATATTTTTTTGATATTAAACCATTGATCAGATGGTTAATGAGCTCAAATATCTTCCACTTCTATTACACCATGTTGGAGGTATATAAAAAATAATAAAAGCATCATTGGAAGTGTTACCACATGGAAGCATGAATAATGTATTGTCTTGTACTATTTTCTTTTCTTTGTATTTCAGTAACATGACTCTAGAATGTTTATTTATTCATGTCTTCTTGTTGATGCTCATCATGAGCTAAACCTTTTGTAGTTTGAATGCTTGAAGCTTTAAAATGATGTTTGTAGTAGTTTTAATGAAATGTTTGATGTTAGTATTTTAACCCTTGCATGATAATCTTTTCAATGTTTATTTTAGAACTGATCAGCTAAATACAAGTATCATTTATAGATTCAGACATGGTTTATAAATTGATCTCAATGGTTAATATGGCCAATGGTTGTTAAATGACACTTTAACATATCCTTGCATCAAACATATACATAGGAGGGCAAAGCCCATATGGCAAATATTGTGGGTACTTCATATAAAGGGGTGAATTTATTTAGAGCTTAGACATACGACTTGCAACGAAACTCTGACGATAGTGACTGAAAGACACACATCATTTGCTACAACACCCAAAGCTAGAACACCAAACATGACATTGTACTATTTTATGGATTTACATATTGAAAGACATTCCAACTCATTATCATCTGAATTTCTACCAACCATTTACTGTTATTACTTCATTTTTTGTTGTTTACATTATATGTCTCAAAAACATTTGATTTTATTTTGCTTTCTTTCACTAATTTGTTTTCCAATTAAGCTTTGAAATGAACATCAATCATTGTGGGTACGATCTCTACTTTTCACTATATTATTTGTTGCGACTGTATATATTTGCACATCACATTTTTGCACAACAACTACTCTAATTTTTACCAGGGGCCAAATATAAAGAGTAGTAATTTTTTATAGAGAAAATGAATTTCATAAATGGAAATTAAGTGCTTACAGCTTAGATACTTACAATAATTAAGGAATTTCTTTTGTCAACACTAGTTTTATACACTTTAAAATGTGAAAATAGAAGTGAACACAAGTTGTATAACACAAGTTATAGATACTTAGTCTTCTTAACTATTTTGGTCAAGATTCGATCGTTGGCCGGTGGAAGAGGTCGTCAATCCCTTAAATAGATGTCGTCAACCCCTTAAATGGATCTCAGTATTTCAGGGGATTAGTCTTTACAATTGCGCGCGTATATGATATTTTGGTTCACCCACAATTATGCTAGATATTATTATTTTTGGTTATCATGTCATTGGTGCGTAGTTTCCATCGACATTGTCGATGACTAATCTACGTCTGGAAACTTGGCTGACCACGAGTACCCGGCTTTACCGGCCCGTATGGTTCTCCCTTCCTAACAGAGTTTTTGACATACCCAAAATTCGAACCCAAAACTTTGGAGTGGGTAGTTACCACTTGAATCAATCATTGTTGGTTCAATTATGCTAGATATGAGATGGAGGGTTAATTAAATAGTGGAAAAAATTTTAAATAAAAAAATCCTTAAATTATGAAACGAAAATAGTAAAAAAATATAAGAGATCTTTAAATTATTATTAATTTATTATACCTAACTAGTAACATACCCGTGCATACGCACGGGACGATTGCGTTATGTGGTATGAAAAGTACTCGATCAGAAATTGCTGTTTGCTATGGGTAAAATTCAAAAATTACAATAAGGAAAACAATAATGAAGCAAATGTGTAATTCTTTAAGGTAATAAACACTAAATAGGACACACTTCAAGGAAGAATTAGTTTAACATAAGGTGTACAAATAAGGTGTATTTCGAAATACAATTTGCTCCTCAGTGTTACAACGCTCTTGCAATGTCAATCATCAATAAGAAAAATATCCAAAGTGTTAATGCCTTCTTGGTTGGGCGAGTGCCATGAATTTTATGTCTTGAGACTAACACATGTAGGATGAAAGTTTAGTTGTATGCCCTCAGATATTTTTTCTCTCTTTGTCATAGGAAAATCAATGATAATATCAAGAAAAGAACTTCACCTGATATTTGCAAAAAAACCAAGAAAAAAAATATGAGATTAGAAGATAGAAAAAAGAGTGAATGAATGAGCAATTAGGTAGATTATGATGAAGCAGATTTCAAAAAGGAATAGATTAGTTCTTGAGTTTATAAAGGAAACACCAATTAACATCAAACATATCACAATTAATAAAGTGCATCAAACCACTACAATACTACTAATATTACAAAGAAAAAAAGAGGATGGAAACAAAAGAAAAGAGAAAAAGTATAGTGATTTCTTTGTACAGACATCATCAATTAAATATGCTAAAGTTAGAGAATTTATATACCAGTCAACTTTCAAGAATTATATTTTAAGGCATAGAAGAAACAAAAACTAAACTCCCGGAAAACTTTAGTTTCACCCATTAGAAGTTTCTAACACTAAATTGCTCTTTCCCTTAACAACCCCATGTGCCATCAATAAAGTTGGAATGCTCAAGTATACTCATGATTTGCTGCTCAAATCAAATTCTTATTCTCGAAAATTCTGAAAGGTGTGGGAAATAAATCAAAGCATAGTGACATAGATAAATGTAGAAAATCATGCAATTCATTTTAGCAAGGAAACATTGTTATAGTTAAACCCATTGTTATAGTTAAAAAATCAACCTAACTTTGTACCCTAGCACTTGTCTACTTCACTCCTCTTTCTCTTGTTACTCTTCTTGCCTCCTCCTCTCCCTACTTCTGCTGTAATACAAATTAATCCAACTTAAAACCCTAAAATACAATAAATCACTGTCCTAAGCCACAGAGCAAGTACAAAAAAGAAGAATGGCATAAAGAGGCAGGCAATCAGGTATAGAAAGGAAACTTTAATTTTATTTTTCTTAAAATACAATAAATCACTGTCCTGAAATGCATGTGAATCTTCCCAACTTCAAGACCCACTTCCTGGAATCATGCATGGGAAGGGCAAATAATTATCGAAGGCAAAATTTATCAAGTCAAACACGCACCACCATGAGCCTTCTCAACATATTTGTGCTATCCAATTGTTTGATAAGATCAACTTGACAAATTTATGACCAACACCAGAGCATATTGACAAATTTATTACATCTACTACATCAGATGTAGATAATAACAATAAGTCCATATTGTGAGACTCGATAGTTAATAGTATAAATATTGTAAGAAATTTTAAGAAATCCTTTATTATGAAAGCAAGGTGCAAAAAATCAGCAATATATAGCAACAAACCCAATTCAAACACTACTAGAAAAAAGGCTTTTTATATCGGTTAAAAAGAACTTTTTCATATCTGCTCAGAACCGATATAGATAAAAAGGGATATTAAAAGCAAAGACTTTCTATATCGGTTAAAGAACCGATATGGAAAATATTTTTTATATCGGTTCCCAGTAGAACCGTTATGGAAAGTCAGTTTTTAAACCTATAAAACGCTTTTTTTATATCGGTTTCTTAGTTGAACCGATATTGAAAATCACTTTTTATATCTGTTATTTAAAGGAACCGATATAAAAAGTCTTTTTTTTTTTAAAAAAATAAAAAATTTCTCAATTGGATATACAGCAAACAACAAAATCACAACAAATACAATATTTATATAAAAATACAAAGATCTCAAATTATACTCAATATCCATATCCAAATACAAAAAACGAATCTAATACACACACTATCTATATTTTACTAAGACTTGCTATAAACAGATACAAGAAGTTGCCAAGAAATTGCAAAGCAATTGCATGGTCAATTTGTTCAAGGTCAAAACTTTTGATAGCATTGAAAAGCACCACTGAAGTAGCATCATTGACAACACCCTCTCCAAATACAAGACTATATAGTAAAGGTGTCTCATCCTGGTTTAGCACCTGCATCATCATTTATGTATAACTTCAGTACTTATTAGCATATATAATAGCATTAGTAGCTAAAAGATAGAAAGAAAAAAAACACTGTCCAAACCTGCAATGTACACACAGAATCTGTTGCAGCAAATATTGCACCATTTGCTGAAATTTTTTCAAAATATTAGTCACAAACAGAATGACAGTTGACAAGTTGCTTTCCAAATAGTAAGCAGGTGATATAAGTTATAACATATCCAAAAGCTGGCCTATTTAGCCTGCTAGTCCAAAAGCTTCAGGTGTGGAGTTGTTAATCTTGGCCCGTTAAGAGCAAAATAAAACAGCATCAGAAAAACTTATTTTCAATATATTTTAGAAACAAAAAAAATTAACACTCAATATATTATTTCCCAAGCTTTCAAAAACAACTCATAAAATAACCAGATAAGTTAGCAATAAACGACATAAGCACCATCTGAATATTCTCTTTAAAAGTCACAAGATAGGAACAACAGATCCTAAAATCAACAGGATGACAAAAGCTCACCCATCAAGCATCCAATAACTTCTCCGTTGAAAGTTTTCATTATCCTCGCAGTGAGCATAGTAACAATGCAAGACATCCACACCACCAGCCTGCACTCAACAATAGAACCAATTAATTAGGCAGTTCATAAGACCAAAATAAAATGTAATTTAAGGTTGCACTAGAATCTAAATATTAAAACCAGAAATGTAGAAGCAGAACTAGAATTGCTACGATTTACATAAAGGTTTGGGGAACCACTTTGACATAAGTTCTTTTGATGCAACTGTCCGAATATAAAATCCATAAATCTGTATTTGAGGCGTCTAGTTGCCGTTGCACTGCCCACATGGCCTCCCGCAACTTAGAGCACATCTCGTGCTCCTCCCTAGTCGCACCGGGTGGCTAAAGGTTTAACATCCGGTAATTTTCTGTACTTTCATTTCATGTGTTAATGTCCAACATCTGTAACATAGTCAAACAAGGTATGAAGGCATGAATATCAGGACCACCGTGAAGGTACATGCTTATCCAACCAGACATGCTTCGAATATATTGCCTTGGTATTGTGTGGAAATACAACACGAATCTTGAGTGTATCAAACCATCAATCACATGAGGATAATCCAACCCAACAATTAGACCCATATACCAAGTCCAATTAAAATAATGACTCAAAAAAGTGAAACTTACAACTAATAAAATGAACAGCACACCTTCAACTTTTCATGAGCTTCTCTTATAGTCTTCCCATCTTTTTTCTTCCTCCAGCGGTGGCCATCCTTCCAAAATATGAACCATAAATTGTTCAATTTTTGTGTTATCACAAATTCACAATAACAAAAGTGAAATTCCCTAATATAAGGGAATTGAAAGTGAAATTTTGCATAGGTACTCAGTTTTTGACACTGTCCCGGTAGAAACAATTTAAATCAAACAGGCACTAAGTAGATAGCAACAAAAATAAATTAAACAAACAAATTTAAGCCCAAGCTGGAAGTGAAGTAGTTCAATAATGAGTACCTGGAAGTGAAGATGGTTAATAGTGGCAAATGCACCCAAGCTGTTGTAACCCAATCGAAAATACGGATTTCCTGCTTCAGCTGCCATGTGAAGTGCGAGCAAGAAGCTTTCATGATCAATCCTTTGGGGAAAACACTCAAAAATCCTAGGAATCAGCAGCACATGCCCATATTCAATAGGACTAACCTGTTAAAATAGTACATAAACAAACAACACCATATAAATACCAATCCAACTGAACTCTCAAGGTCTATCCCAAAATTAAAAGCCGAAAAACGCGTACATTGATGGCAACAAAACTAGCAGAGTTATCAACAGCAATTGGCGCATTTGGGATGAATTGGGCTTCCCATCACTACTAGCCTCAAATTGAAACAGGATCTCTTCCTGCCCAACTTTGGTGAAGTTGAATTTGGTCTCATCAAAGGGCTGGAGGACCTTGTCGACTCGGAACTCGGTTGGTCTCTTCTTGAGGTGGCGACCCTCATTCAGCTGGGCAATAAAGCCATACTCACCCGGAATCACCTAGCCCCAAAAAACATACACACATGAAACCTAGTCCACTGATAACACCCATGCAAACCCAAAAAACCCATAATCAAACCAGAAGAAAATAACAACAATGAATAATAAATAGACAAACAAATAAAAACCATAACCAAACCAGAGGAAAATAACAATATTGACAATAATAAATAATAAATAGAGAAACAAATAAAAACCTTGGTTTCACAGGCAGTAACATCATAGCGGAAAAGCCTCTCTGCATGCGATCCTCCCACTACAAAATCAAAACTCAAAACATATAACATAATGATACCTCAAGAAAACCTCAAGAAAATGAGAGAAACCTCAAGAAAACCTCAAGAAAACCTCAAGAAAACCTACCAACGACGGCGCAACAACGACGTGGACGGGATCCCAGCGACGGCGCAGCAACGACGTCGACGGTGGCTTCGCGTGGGTTAGGGTTTCTCTTCTCTTCTCGCACGTTTCTCTCTTCTCGCTGCCGTTTCTCTCTTCGCGTGGGTTAGAAGCTCTGTTCCTCTCTTCGCTGCCCTTTCTTCTTGCACTTTTTTTTTTTTGAAACAACGCGCAATGAATTTTAGAACGAGCCTTTTGGGTTTTCAATGTCCATCCATATCGGTTAGTCACTCAACAGATATGAAATAATCAAAATTGCAAAAATGCCACCGTCTCCTTTTCCATATCTGTTAGTGTTTTAACCGATATAAATTGCTGATGTAAAATCCGTTTTTTCCACTAGTGAAAATCTATTTGACAGTAGAACCCATGTCCCTTCAAATGCATTTGACCAGGCAAAGGAGTACTAACAAATCTAGTTCTTGTAGTCTTATAAATAAGACTATAAGACTACCTAATAAACTGCATTAGAATATTCTAACTATTGGACACACTTCAACTTGAACCTATTTTTAAAGACTAAAGTGATAAAAATCAAAACCCCCAACACTTAGAATAACCAAAACATAAAATATAGGTGGAAAAATATTTAAATCAATGGTAATACATCTATGAGAAATAAATAGTCATTTGTCCAACAAAAAATTGTAAAAACAGAGAAAAAGACATTACTTGTATTAACCAAGTCATCAACATCGATTACCCTAAAAACAACATCTTCCTCGTGCTTTTAAAATTTCTTAAGGAAGTGAACCTGCATTTTAAGATGGGCACAAAAACAAATGCATCATAATATACTGTAAGCAGGACTTGATGAATAGCATTGCATTATAAATCAATAAAATTTGAGTTCACAAAATAAAACTATTCCTAAGAGATTTAAACCATGTATTTATCAAGGTTTCCAAGCACAATCAACATCTTTAATCTTTCATCTGTTGTTCAAAGAGCAATAGTTAGTACTTACATTTCTATCCATCAACACCACAACATACCAAAGTTGTTCAGAATATTTCTTTTCAAAGAATAATCTACCAAACAAATGCCATATTGCTAAGATATGCTAACTGAGGAGAAAAAACAATAAGTTTTATTGAAACATGAAAGTTGTTTTGACAGTTAAAAATCAAACAAAACATTAATTGAAGAAGATGAAACAAACAAAAAGTAAGGTGTTTCATTATCTTTTTTAACATTAAAAAACTCAACACTTACTCAATCTTTCACTGCTTCCATTTTGCCAACCACCAAAGTCAATCCCTTAAAAGGTGATAACAACTGAAGAAATTTGTGGATCTGCAGGGGAA
Organism: Oxytropis ochrocephala; assembly: GCA_020916435.1. Classification (NCBI taxonomy): domain Eukaryota; kingdom Viridiplantae; phylum Streptophyta; class Magnoliopsida; order Fabales; family Fabaceae; genus Oxytropis; species Oxytropis ochrocephala. Next base: position 31,898 of record CM037091.1, on the reverse strand, counting down.
GTGGATGAAATTTTAAAAAATCAAGCAATTCTATTACTAACATGTTTGGTGGAATTTCTCCCAATCTTTATTTCAACAAAACCAAAACTCATTGAACCAATTTAACGTTAGATTGTTATCAGAAGTCTCAAACGTAGTAGCATATGAAGAAAGAAAAATATGAAGACAAAAAGATAAGGCACATTTCAGTGAAGTAGGAAAGAAAACAAAACTGAAAACCAGAAATTACAAACACTCTGCTATAACACACACCTTGTGGAAGAAGCCCTAAACCATTGAATACGGAAGGATCGATTGGGTCATAGACACAATGTGAGCAAATAGAAAGTTGTTACCTCTATGAGTGTCGCACCACCACCATCCCCACCGCACCATCACTGTTGTCGTTGCTGTGACCCAATCTCTCCTCACCACGGCCTCTCTCTCTCTCTCACACACATTAGACACCTCTCTGTGAGTCTGTGGTCTCCCTCTCCATAGAAGATGATTTAGTTTTTGGGATAAAGTTGGAAGGAGAGAAAATAAGGAGGATGAAGATGGAAGAAGGTTAGTTCAATTTATGTGTGGGTAAAGACAGATGGAAAAGGAGAGAAAAGAGAAAAACTAAAGAGAGTGGAGAAGATGAGAAAGAGAGATGGAGACTATGAGAGATAACGTGAGGAAAGTTTTGAAATTTGAAAAAGTGAATCTGTATAATTAGGAAAAAGTGGAAGTGTCCCGTCAATTTTAAACAATGATTAAACTCAAATGACCAGTTTATCCTTCTACAATATTAAGGGATGTAAGTAAAATAACACATGGCAATTAGTAATGAAGGCTATTAAAGGTAGTTCAGTTGTGGTTTAATTGAATAGATAGATATTAGATTCAACTAATTATTTCATCATCATCAATGTGAAACGAACCGCCTCTGTTCACATCACAACCGAACTTGGTGTGTAGTCGTCGTCGTGTTCCTTCCTCGTCCAAAGCAAACAAGCAGGTTGCAAATGAGTGACGTCAGCAGAAGCCGCGTGATGATTTGAATTTCAAATGTGAACACGATCTGCATCAATACGGTCAGAGAAGGAAAATACTCCCTCCGTCCCAAATTATTTGCATTTTAAGTATTGGCACACCCTTTAAAAAATAGTTAGGAGTTTAAATTTTTTAAAAAGTGTTGTATGATTTACCAATTAACTCTTTATTTCTCTACGTTGAAAAATGTGAATTATTTATTAAATGTAAAAAGTTGTCATCATTAATAAGGGCATAAATGGAAAAAAATATTAAAAATTACATTAAAATTCTAAAACAACAATTAATTTGGGACGGGTCATGGAGCTATCTTTCATTAGAAAAGAAACACTAACCAGCCCGTCCGTAGGACGGGTCATGGAGCTAGTTCTTTTATGAAACTGACGTCAAATTGAAGCTGCTACCATATTTTCTATCATTAAAAATTGGGGAGTAAAAATAAGGTGTGTTCTTCTTATCTTGGATCAAATAAGCCATATTTTCTATATTTATATTGCTCCTCATATTTATTATTTAATCTTGTTGTTGTTTTTTTAATAATTAAGTTATCTTTTTTAGCTTGCATTCTATCATTAAAAATTGGTTCAAGAAATATAATTGTCTCTTGTATATTAAAAATTATATTGAATTGTTATTTTTATTTTAGAATATGTCTGAGATATAATATTATGATATTGCAGCAAATAAATTGTTCAATTTTTTTATCATGGCATGTTTGATGATAGCACGTGAAAAGAAGAAAAGGATGATAATAACATTGATCATAAATTTGGAGATGTTGAATTTCATTACATTGATGATAAAGCTGATGTTTCTGAAAGGTTATTAACTTCAGTTAACAAGTTGGGTGAGTCTTATGCTGGAACTATGGAGAATATCCAACAAATCACATCTTGTTTTTTGTATGACAAAAACAATGCTGAAAGGATAACCGAAAGGAGGAGTCAAATTATGTCCATGTTGCAAGAACTTGAAGGACTATCTGCGGTAGATATTGTTAAGGCTCATGTGTCACTCACCAATAACGACAACATTTGTGAGTCCTTTTTTGCTATGGCCACTCTTGAATTGAGGAAGGCATTTGTTTTCACTTTTTTAACTAATTAAAAATGATTCCTCGTAGATAAACCATGTAGGAATTGTCTTTATTAGTTTTATTATTTGTTTGTATTGAGATTTCTTTGTAAGAATATGGTTGTGACATGTTCGAACCGCACCTATGCATTCATATTGGTTTTATTATTGTTATATATATATATATATATATATATATATATATATATATATATATATATATATATATATATATATATATTCATTTTACAAAATGCATTATTACAAAATATTATTGTAAAAATAATTATAAGTAAATAATCACTTTAGTTTATATTTTTATTTCACATTTAATTATTTAGAAATCTAAAATAACATGTCATATATAATCAGGGTATTTCGATAATTACATTTTTTATTAACGATGTAGATTTAACCAAACAAATTTATAAATTGTTCCAAAAAGAATTGGATTCTAACTTGCAACCAACCAAACACGTTTTAGGAAATATTTAGGAATCACATTCACCAGTATCTGATTCCCAAGCGTAATTCATTGGATTGTAATTTCTATCCGAGAAACAAACGCCCCCTAAGCCATGAGTTCTGTTACTGTATGGAGAATAAAATAATCAGAATCTTTTTTTTTTTGATAATTAGTAATAATCGTGACTCAGTGAAATTAGTTGATGGAAACGCAGTTGTTGACTTTCTGGAACTTCATATCTCTCCTCGCTTTGCTTCTCGCTTTCTTCTTCTTCTACTCTCGCAGATTTTCTTCTTCTTCTATCATGGCTAAAGATTCCTCCAAATCCATTTACGACTTCACCGTCAAGGTTCCTTTTTCCTTTTCACTATGCTTAGAATTTTTTTGCTTGCTCATAATAATTAACCTAATTGTTTCTTCGTTCTAATTGCTTGAGAATTTTTGACTTTTTTTTTGTTCGAAATTGAATTGAGTTCGGATTGTCTTATTGATTATTTTTGTTGCTGCTAATATATGAACTGTAATTGCTTTCAGGATATCCGTGGAAATGATGTTAATTTGAATGAATACAGTGGGAAGGTTCTCGTGATTGTCAATGTTGCCTCACAATGGTAACTTCATTTTATTTATTCATACATACTCATAAATTATTTTTGTCCATATTCTACACATTGATGGATGGATCTTAACGGTGTTTTGGATCTGTGTATCGGATGCCAATTATTTTAGTGGGATCAAACTTGCTCACTTCACTTGCTTGTTGTTTGTATTCAAATGAGATAAAAAAATATTCAAAAAGACAAAAGTATATTATATTATGCATAAGATATATTGTTGGTACGAGGCTGATTTGTCACAGCGGCATAAATGTTGTTTATGGACACCTGGTTGCCGGGTTCGATCCCACCAGGTGTCGAACTTTGGTTTTTCCATTTGTGTGTGTTAGGTATCAGACAAAATAAAAATACATAAGATATATTGTTGAGTATTAATCGTACTCAAAAACATACACCACTTGATCAAAGACCAAAGCCAAACACACAAAAAACACATCAAAGCTTTGACAGAGGAAGTAGACTACCAAGACCTAAGTAGTAGCATACACCAAAAACGAATACACATACTTTCCTGAAATATACTCCAGGGGATTTAAACTTCATTCATAGAAAATGCAATGACTCGACTTAGTATTAGCTAGGAGGCATTTCCATGAATATAGTTTAATTATAAATAATGTCTCTGAGGGGTCATTGATTTTATTCGAGAAGATTTTTTCGTTTTTGGTTTCTTAGATAGCCTAGAGGATAACATGTGTTGGGAAGATACCAATACCATGGTAGAGTAATGAGAACGTGTTAGGAAGATCCGGTGGTAGTGCTAGCAAAACCCTTAGCCACCTGAAAACTGAATACCAGGTCCACACAGAAATTGCACCTTAAGAATAATTATAGGATATTATTCTTCCACATTTTATTCTGTCTATAACTGTGATCATAATATTCTGAATCATTGCTGCAGTGGTTTGACAGAAGCAAACTACAAAGAATTGAACGTGCTGTACGACAAGTACAAGAATCAAGGTTTGTCACATCAGCACAAAGAAATATATGTCAAATATAGTTCATGATATTGTTAAGTTTTTAATACTTAGACTTGTGAATTTTCTCCAGGGTTAGAAATCTTGGCATTTCCATGCAACCAGTTCCTTGGACAGGAACCAGGATCCAGTGAAGAAATTCAGAATGTCGTGTGCACAAGGTTCAAAGCTGAATTTCCAGTCTTTGATAAGGTGATTTATGATAAATACATCATAACTTGCAAAAGTTTTCCCCCTATTTTATTTGGAGCTCTCGAATTTGCTCGCTTTTTCATTTTATTTTGTTTTATTGTACTATTCTATCTGGATCTGGCATGCTGTTAGTTGTCCTGCATCGACACACTATGCATGGAGACAGGACTTATTTGGAGGCTGAATACACTTCAAATTTCCACTAGTTATACCTCGCATCACATGCATTTTTGTTTTTTGCAATGAGTTTTAGAAGGATACTGTTCAATATATATGCCATTTTATGTGGAAATAATCCTAAAATGATTGAATTATTATAGGTTGAAGTCAATGGGAAGAATGCAGCACCACTTTACAAGTTTCTTAAGGATCAGAAGGGGGGAATCTTTGGAGATGGTATCAAGTGGAACTTCACAAAGTTCTTAGTGGACAAACAAGGAAAGGTTGTGGAGAGATATGCTCCTACCACCTCTCCTCTTAAAATTGAGGTTCGAGACATTTTGGCTTATATTTTAAGTAAGGTTTCGATACACAGTGATGCCGGCCGGGTAAAGGTGGTCAACTATAATTAAATTTTGGATTGCTGTTTGGGCTATTGGCACAAATTCTGCTCATCCTCTGCAATAGCTCAAACAGAAACCCAGCATTTAACTATAACGGAACCCCTTTGTGTTGCATCATATATAAGATTACACGTTGCTAAGCTATATCTTTCCTCTTGCAGAAAGACATTGAGAAACTCTTGCAGTCTTCTTGAGCACTAAATTATGATTCTATAGAGCACCATATGTTGCAGAGGTTAGTTTCGCAGTCGCTTAGTTTAATTATTTTGGCCATAGTTTAATTACATTAGTTCATAGTATCTCAAATTACTTTAGTTCATAGTATCTCAAATTGCTTGACATACATATTTTGACTATAGTTTATTTACTTCAGTTCATAGTATCTCAAATTGCTTGACATACATAGTTTGACTATAGTTTATTTACTTCAGTTCATAGTATCACAAATTGTATCAGAAATCATCATCTAGACCAAAATACAAAAAGAGAAATCATAATCTGATTCACTCTTCTCTAAAATCAAATCGAACTATTAGTATTAGCCTTATGATAACTACATCAGCTAATGCTCTGTCCTTCTGTTCTTGTTTACAGGACATAGACAATCTCTCCAATGCTTTCATAGGATAAGGAGCTTGTCAAAGCTTGTGCTATGTAGCCCCAGTTAATCTATGGCCTGAAAATTTCTTAATTTATCGTTTACTTGTATTATTATGGAATAAGTAAAATGTGGTGTTCTAACTCTCTTGAATTGAATACGGTTGATCTTCACTATTGGAATACGTGATTATTTTATTGGGTATGTATGGTCCATACTCCATAGATTGATTTGTGTCTTACATATCTACATATTATTAAGATGGCACGTCTTGTTTTTAGTTGGAAACTTGTGTAAGTGATGACTTGTTTGGTGAAGGCATTTATATACTTACTGCAAAACTGATGATAAAGAAGAAAATCAATCATTACTACAATGTTGAAGTGTATAAATGTATATAAAAGCCAAATATATGTCTTTATACATGCAAAACTTTTTTTTTAATAAATTGGGTATCCTCTGCACGAAAAAATTTAACATCGCTGCACGCTCTGCTCAATTCGAGCTCAGGTTATTGGTTAAACATGAAGAGACTCAAACTATCTCATTCAAGTGCTCTTGGGTCAAAATTTTGGTAATGGAGCTTTTTGTACTCCATTGTTGGTGGTAAAAATCAGGCACACATCTTCACAATTAGTTTTAAGGTATGTTGTGTTATATTTCCCGAATAAGATAAAATCACATTTAATTAACTTGTTGATGGCACTCTGAAGCATTTTAGGCTCCATTTGGAAGTTAGGAGGAGAGACGAGCGGAGGACTTTAGGAGGAGAGGAAGAAGAGGGAAAGAGGGAAAATTTTCAATTTAAGAGTGTATTTATAAAGAAGTGGAAGGGAATGTCTATAACTAACATATTTTTAATTTTATGAGTACTATAACAAGATTGAAGATACTTGAAGATTTTTTTCAACCCTTCTAAAACAATACTCATCCAATACATTTTTTGAGCTCCCCCATTTTAGAGGGTTTTATTATTATTATTATTATTATTATTATTATTATTATTATTATTATTATTATTATTATTATTAAAAACTCCATTTAAGGTGGGGGACTATCTTTCCTTCTTCCCCTTTCTTCCTTACGTTTTCCCAAAGCTCTCATTCCCCTCCCCTCCATGGTTGGTCATAAATTTCTCCTGGTATGATCAAATAAGTTTTTCATAGGGAAATAGGTTGTTCTCTCTTTTGTGTTCTAATTGTAGGATTTAATGTTTTCGAACTGACCTACATTATACACAATGCTGTTTAAGAATTTTTTTTTTCAAAAGAATATGCTCAATATTATATGTTAGGAATTGAATATTTACATATCAAAACTTTAAAAGTAGTTGTCAAAAAAAAACTTTAAAAGTAGACAGGCAATGACACAACATTGTTTTAGGTGAACAAATCAAGGAATACAAAATAACTAGCCCCACGACCCGTCCGATGGACGAGTTGGCTAGGTGTTGATTAAGTGAAACACATAGAAATAAAAGCAGTTAGGAGTAGCAATTTTCGAGGATTAAAAGTTTATAGTTGTTAAAGACATGTAGATCTTATACACAAGAAAATGAGAAAATAGGGGAGGTGAAGAAAAAATTCGTACGATCTAAAGCAAGATATGAGATAAGTAGGATGAAGGATTAATAATAACAAACGTCATAAATATAGTTCAAAAGTACAGATATTTGTTACTGAGACTACAGAAGTTTTGATATTAAAATTGAAGATGAATTAAATAAAGAGCAAACCTCTAAAGAAAAGAAGCTTGAGAAAATAATAGCAAACCTCTAACCGCACACGCCGACAAAACCGAAAGACTCGTGGTAGGTCGAATTTTCTCAAGTGTAGATTAGTCATCGATAAAGTTCGGAGTAAAAGCTGCACACCAATGAGACAGTAAAAAAAAGTAAAAGAAAGGAAAAAAACAAAGTGAAAAAAATGCCAATTGACCAAAAAATTGGAGAAGCCAACAAAAATCTTTTCCTCCTTCAATTTTGGGGCATGCCAGGCCGCATATATATATGATAAAGATGTTAATGTAGAATGCATATATGATAAAGATGTTAATGTAGAATTGTAATTTGATCATTCACTCTTTAACCTTGGTTATATTTCTTCATGCACAAATCTGCGGCAATAATAGGCAGTGGCATTATGTGTCATTGTTTCGTAAAGTCTAGTACAACTAGTAAATCTAACATTGTTAGGCTGGTTGATTCATTTAGTTGCCAGAAATCTCCACTTTACATGTATGGATTTACAAATGGTGTTTGTTACTCTATCTACATACCCAACAAATTTGGGTCTTGCTACATGTATGAAAATAGGCTCAAATTATTTTGCTCAAGTCTTATGTTTTTCGGGTCTTTTCAGCCCGACCTATTTTGTCAGCTCTAATAACAATAGCAATTTTCTCTTTAATATTTTTCTATCAATATTTATTTTAAATCGAATAAAGCTCATGTGAGTCTCACTAAATCAATGAGTCTAATAAATTTCTAAAATAGTGTATGGAGAAAAGTGCACACAACACTTTATTCAATACCCTTTTCTCTAGTACTACTCTCTTTTTGATATTGCTTAGAATTGGTGTGAATTTCATCGCTTTGAAAATAAAACTTCCTACCAAATTAATGGGATCCATCGGATGTACTCCTTCTGATCCCTATTATAATAAGAAAATACAAAAATCATCAATACCAACGTAAATTTCATTTAATTAGCATCTTTTTAAGTTAAGTCACCAAAATATCCTCCACTTAGCACTACTCCCACTCACCTAAAACTGAAAAGGCATAGCATTCAATGAGGGTAAAATTGGTATTTAAACAATAAATATACACTAAAAACTAGAATACTTTCTTATATTTAGGACCAAAATTAACTCCAAAAATCTTCTTATAATAGGGACTGGAGGGAGTATATGTTAAGCATCGGGGGCAATTGCCCCTATAAACTTTTTTTTATGCTTAATAAATTTGTCTTTGCTTCCAAAAAAAAATATAAGTTTTGCCCCCATAAAATAATTTGTTTAACAACCGAAAAACAAAACAACTATAATAAATAAAAGAGATATTGAATTGATACTAGTTTTATATCCTTATTATTTCTCAATTTTCCTAATATGAACAGGACATTGAACCAGGGTGAGGCGCCGAAAGTCGTGGTTCAACCTGGATAATCGTATAAGGTGTCGGTCGCTGATTTCAATTGGATCAACCACTCTGATTGGTTCGGTTTTTAAAACAATGAATTTCTTTGCCTATTTAATATGTTATACACACATTACCATAAAATATATCATCATATTTGGACCTTTTTATCACACAATTGTTTATTTTGTAAAACTTTATATTTTTTTATATAAAAAAATTTAATGACTATTTTCTTGCCCCCATGAAAAAAAATTCTAAATCTGCCACTGGGATATACACATAAATTTTATCCAATTATTAAAAGTAGTGTTGTAAGAACCATACTTAATGAACCCCAGTTTGACATTTGGTTCAATCCCAATTGGGGCATAATCGAGTTGAATCGCCCGTAACCGAAGTTGGTGGGATGAAGCGTGGTTCAACCGCTTTGAATCGTCAATTGACTTGACTTGAATCCACTGAAATGTTTTTATTTAATTTTTAATTACGTTTTTCTCAAAATTTAATATTTTTTATATTTGTTTATGAGTTTAATTTATATACTGTGATAGGTGTATGGACCTTTTACACTATATATCAATTAAAGGTTGACACATCACCAAAAAAACAAATTGGTCGATTACCAGAACCACCAATTAGTCGATTCCAGAACCAACCACTCCTTCAATTGTGATTAGTGGTGGTTGTAAAACTTGATATGTGTATATAAATTAAACTCTTTATTTATTACTTGTTCGATTTAACAATGGTTGAAATGAGTCAACCAATTTATTCATGGTCCGAACGTCTCACCAGTTTGATGTCATCTCATTACGAGTTTAATCATTCCTAAAAAGTGTTTGGAATTTGTATCCTCTCATTCCATTACAAAACACAAAGATGGGAGAAGAGAGAAAATGATTAAAAATGATTAAGAGAGGTTGGAGAGAAATCCGTGCTAAAATAAGCGTTGGACGGTGTATTAAAGAGAATATCTTCTTGTCATGTTTTAAGCGTTGGACGGTGTATTAAAGAGAATATCTTCTTGTCATGTTTTATTTGACGGAGTACCTAAGTCTGATATTTTTGTGAAAATAAAGTGTCTTCCGATGAAGGCGTTTGTTTCACACGCGCTTGTCGACTTAATCCAATGGACATCATTAACCCACGACAACTAAAAAATTGAGGTGGATTTCCCGCTAAGCCAAACAAAAATATCTTCTTCCCATTCCGATGACGTGGTGAGAAAGAATTCAATCCAAGATATTTTCAATCAATCAAAATATCACACCACAACATGTCTACTCCAATTAACCCTTCATTCTCCGCTCAAATTACAAAACTACCACCTCTCTCAAAACATCTTAACAAGGGCATTTTCGTCATAAAGCTCAAACATTCTTATTACACTTGTTTGTCAGAGAACAAAACAAAAACAATATTTTGTTTCTGCAGAGAAAGAAATTAAGAGAGAGAGAGAGAGAGAGAGTTGTTGCTGCTATGGCGATGGCAAGAGATAAAAATGAAGAAGAAGAAGGAAACGGTGGGAAGAGATTGAAGAAATGCATGAACATGAGTATGAAGAAGAAAGAAGAAGAAGAAGAAGAAGAAAAGAAAACTGAAGATGATGGTGAAAGTGAACTTCCATTAAAGCCCGGGCTTTTTTACTACCCAACAACTCCAACATCATTTGTTGTATCAGATGCACTTGAATCAGATTTTCCTATCATTTATGTTAACAAAGTATTTGAAATTTCTACTGGTTATCGTGCTCATGAAGCCCTTGGTCGCAATTGGTAATTTAATTTCTTACATGATAAATTCTTTCTTTCTTTTTTTTTTTTTTGTGAATTTCAGTTAAAGTTTAACTTTATATAATTATATTTTGACCCTTTTATCAAAATGATTCCATTCTATTCCTTTAGATCTATCTATGTTATGTTGACTTGAGATTTTTGATGGGTTCTGTTTTGTCATTTAGTTTAGTGGTAATTTAGTTTCATTTTGCAAACCACATTTTTACTCGATCCATTCTTCATAATCATACCTCTAGTATGTAGTTCTTTTATTGAACTTCATAACTCAATTTTTTTATGATTTTCACAAACTCAAGTTTCTTTCCCTTTTCCCCCTCTTAATTCTTCTCTTTTAAAACCCTTAATTTTACATTGACATCATAATTATTTGGTGAAAATTGTGATTGCTATAAGCTTGCTTAGGGATGCTTTTTTGGTTTGATACATTTTTTGGGGTAAACTTGCATTGCATTTTGATCGGTGAATGTGTGATGCGCTGTGTCATTATAGTACCTACATGTATCGAAATTACAAACACGACCTTGAGTGTCTCTTTTTTAGTAATGTTAGGGTCTAAATTGACCAACAAACACATATTTGATGATCAAAATGACTAACGAAAAACACATTTGAGGACCAAAATAACTTACTAAAGAGACACTTGGGGATGTAATTGCAATTTCGATACATTTAGCGACTATAATGACAGCGTCACACGCATTCAGGGACCAAAATGACGTTTTAAGGTTCATTGACCAACAATATTTAGAATTTTATGCTTTAAGGTTCATTGTCTGTTTGTGCTTGTGGTTTGGAGGATAGTGATAAAAATATGTGACTTTCTTCCAATTTCTAACCCATTTTTTTCTTTTAGATATACTGATATGGGTCACATTTCTCTTGTTTCAGTCGGTTCTTACAGTATCGGGATCCTCGAGCTCATGGCGGCACCCTTTGGTGGATCCTGTTGTTGTGTCTGAGATTAGAAGATGTCTTGAGGAAGGTATTGAGTTCCAAGGTGAACTTCTGAATTTCCGGAAAGATGGTACTGCATTAGTTAACAGACTGAGACTTGCACCAATTCATGATGATGATGGAACTGTGACACATGTAATAGGTATCCAAATATTTTCCGAGGCAAATATCGATCTGAATCGCGTCTCGTATCCAGTTTTCAGAGAGACTTGCAATCAAGATTTTGATAGAAGTGGTAAACATTGTGCCAAGAGTGGAAAATCATTGTATAGTCCGCCGCAAGAGATGTGTGGCATTCTTCAGCTTTCTGATGAAGTATTGGCGCACAACATTTTATCGCGCTTGACACCACGGGACGTTGCATCGATCGGGTCTGTTTGTAGGAGAATCCGTCAATTAACAAAGAATGAGCATGTTAGGAAGATGGTATGTCAAAATGCATGGGGAAAAGAAGTGACTGGTACGTTGGAACTGATGACGAAGAAGTTAGGATGGGGTCGTCTAACTCGAGAACTCACTACTCTTGAGGCTGTCTGCTGGAAAAAAGTAACAGTCGGAGGTGCAGTCGAGCCTTCACGCTGCAATTTTAGTGCTTGTGCTGCAGGAAATCGTCTTGTATTATTTGGAGGTGAAGGAGTAGATATGCAACCTATGGATGATACATTTGTTCTAAATCTTGATGCTAAAAATCCAGAATGGCAAAGGGTGACCGTGAAATCGTCCCCTCCCGGAAGGTGGGGCCACACACTCTCATGTCTAAATGGTTCTTGGCTAGTAGTTTTCGGTGGATGTGGTAGGCAAGGATTACTCAACGACGTGTTTGTGCTCGATTTAGATGCTCAACAGCCAACATGGACAGAAGTATGCGGTGGAGCCCCACCTCTTCCGAGATCATGGCACAGCTCTTGCACAATTGAAGGCTCCAAACTCGTGGTCTCGGGTGGTTGTACAGATGCCGGGGTACTTCTCAGTGACACATATTTACTCGACCTCACAACAGATAATCCTACATGGAGAGAGATTCCAACTTCATGGGCGCCACCTTCACGATTAGGACATTCACTCTCGGTCTACGGAAGGACAAAGATTCTCATGTTTGGTGGACTTGCCAAAAGTGGACACTTACGGTTACGATCAGGCGAGGCGTATACAATCGACTTAGAAGCCGAGCAACCACAATGGAGACAACTAGAAACATTCAATGGATTAGCAAGTCAAAATGCTGTTGTTCCTCCTCCTAGGTTAGATCATGTTGCTGTCAGCATGCCTTGTGGAAGGGTTATTATATTCGGAGGTTCGATTGCGGGTCTTCATTCGCCATCTCAGTTGTTTTTATTGGACCCTTCTGAAGAGAAACCATCATGGAGGATCCTTAATGTTCCAGGACAACCACCTAAATTTGCATGGGGACATAGTACTTGTGTTGTTGGAGGGACAAGGGTTTTGGTGTTAGGTGGACATACTGGTGAGGAATGGATACTGAATGAGTTGCATGAGTTATGCTTGGCAAGTAGACAGGATTCTGATATGTGATGAGTGACAAGATTTTGGTTACAAAAAAAATGTTTTCTTAGGGTTTCCTTCTGCCTTTAGCAGTTTGGTTTTCTGTTTATAAACTGTTGTATGTATGTATGTATGTATGGTGTCTGTATTATGAGTATAATACCACGGTTTTTGTTTTGTATCATTACTTCTCTTACAATTAATTTTTATAATCATTCTTTTATTAGTTTATTTTATTTTTGAAATCGACTCTTATACACGTTTAAATTCAACTGATCTTGAACTCAGCGAACCGCGGAAAACAAAGGAGAAACTGGGACAGCAATTGAGGGTTGATAGGGGAAGAAATTCTCTTTGGTGAGTTTTTCTTAGGTTTTTTTACGGTCAATCAATCTCAATCATTTATATCTCTTAGTCGGAGAAAAGATACTCTACGATGACATTGGTCTTGTGGGATCTCCAGCATTGATTATTAAAAAAGAAAGCGAGACTTTAATACATGAAAAACCAAGAGAGAGGGTGTTGAATGGTTAACCATTCAACACTGCACAAACTCTGGTGAAACTCCCAATGAAGAAACTCCCAATAAAGAGAGTCCTCTTCGCATAGTCTATTTCTCTCTCCGTATTAAATCTATGGTTCACTTCCCACTACATGATAAAGGGGAAGGGATTCGGTGCCTTTAGGGCGGGAAAGACATCATGTCTTTAGTCTTTTGTGTCTATTTCTCTCCTCAAATATTTTCTCTCTCATCTTATACAATTTTCTCTCTCATCCATTTCCCATGAAATAGTTCTAAATGCAGTAAAGACACCTAAAACTAAAGGCACCGAATCTTTTTCCATGATAAAGTGGCTAGAAAGAATCTTCTCTCGAGCTAATAGAGATTTGAAAAGAAACTTAGGGATACATACGTGGAATGGAAATGTCATTAATAACTATAACTATTCAAACTATAGTCTACCTAACCTGTACTCATTCCTCAAACAAATATTAGAAAAAAATAAATTAAACGCATAGTAGTTTTTTAGTTAATTTAGACAAAATGATAAATAAACACCCCCACACACTACCACTACTTACAAACTACTACTAATTAAGAACAATAATACTTGTACCAAAAAAAGATAGATAAAAAATTATATTCTAAATTTAGCTTTCTATAAATGATCATAAATATAAGTGCCCCTTTAATAATTTAAAATCACGAGAACTAATTAAACTGAATTAGTTAATAATTTATCCAGTTTTAGCCTATCAGCTAGATAATGAACGTGCCATGCAAACAGTCTCCTCAATTTTCATCGTGATGAATTCTGTTAAACTTGGATACCTCTAATTCAAGCATATTGGCGTATAGCAGAGAACGAAATATGTAACTGAGGAAAAAATTGTAAGCTCTTCGAAAACACAATTAATATGATTCAGAAAAAAGAAAAAAAAAATCAACAACTTGTAAGTTATCTGAAATCACAACATACAATACAACTCGGTGGCTTTATACACTGGGGTCTGGAGGAAAAGAATATATGTAACTGCAATTCAATTCCTTGTAATTGTCGACTCTGTGAGTTTGATTAGAAAATTAATAATAATGATAATCAAATCAATGACCAAATGGTGAATCTTCAAGAATAATGATAATCGAATCAATGACGAATGGTGAATCTTCAAGGTAGCATCTGTTGCAAAATCTGGGATCTTCTTTATCTCCAAGCAACGGAGTCAATATCATCCCTGGCTTGCTTGTACAATTCGAGCCTTTTAGCTATTTGGGTTCTCTTTTCCATTAGAGCTGGGTCTTCATCCAACATGGCGCCCAATTTCTCCTTCTGCATATATCATACAATAACTTATCAGTTAAATTTTACCACACACAATGTTCCAATAACTTATCTAGTATTCTAGAGTAACAAGCAAGCAAGGCAAACTACAAAACCCTAATACTGATCCTGACTATTTTAATAACGCATCTTAAGGAAAGTAGCTTTCTATTGTCTTTTCCAAAAACTCTTTGCGAGTTTGCTTATATGAGTCCACACATACTCCACTAGACCAGATACACTAGTTATTCAACGAACCTAAAACTACAAATTTTTCTTATAAATAGGACCAAAGGGAGTAAAATTGTACTGCACATGGTTTAATAGTATAGATATTAGATACACATAGCCACGGGAGCCACACTAATAGACAGTCCCAACTCCCAAGCATTGATTATCTTCCAATTCAAGGCTAATATCTTCCATGTGCATGAAACACGTGGCATTGTAAAAAACGTAATATTTTTTTTAGATAGACAATTGTTAGTGGGGGTGGGGGAAATGTTAGTTTCCGGGACTTGAACCCGGGACCTCCTTCTTGCACTCATATGGTGCACTCCTTCATGTCCCTTAGCTCGCCAACTGAGCTATCTTCTTGGGACTCACATATGCCCAACAAACGTAATATGATTGAACTCACATATGCCCAACAAACGTAATATTTGTAACTTATTCATACAGTGAACACAACATTTTAAAAGAATGGGAGTAAATTGTGTATAAGATGGGCAAAAAGTTTGATCAAAAGTAGAAAATCATACCTCCTTTTTTCCAACTTGAACGTAAAAGTAGTTTAGCAATGATCTCTTAGCCTCTCTAACTTGGCAATAAACGACGGCCTTTGGTATAGTATTCTTAAGCGTATCACAGACCATGTTGATATAAGAGCTTACGTTAGATCCTGAAACAAGGAACATACTTTAACAGACAGTTGAATGTCTAACCTTACAGATCTGCTTAAACAGTGTAGAAACAAGATACAAAATCAGTCGCAATATGCAATTAAACTTAAACCCGCCTTTAAAAATAGATGTGGAAGGAAAGAATTTCAATGCACATTGCTCTAAATTTTCTAGGACCAAGAAAGCTCAAGATATGAGAGACAAGGGATAAATTGTGTTCGTTTGGATGTGCTTTTTTATATTTTTGAATGTATATATTTTATTTTAGTGCGAAGCGGGCTTATGGAAAATACTACTTCTCTCTCTTCATAAGCACTAAACCTTCACGACAAGATTATATGAAATGTGTGTCTAACTATCTCACTTCATAGGCATTAAATTTGTAAGGCCCTAACAATATTCATTGATATCCATGAAGAGAGATAAATACAAAAACTTAACCTAAGGAAAGGTAAAATTTTAAAATGAAAAGATCCATCCCCTCCCAAACCAATCTATATAGTCCTAGAATAATAATGTACTTAATACAATATTATACTTCAGTGAGTGGAGAAGGCTAGAAGAAAATTATGTACCAATCCTGCGGAGGTGATTGTCACTAAAATTGTCCATATTTGGGGGAGCATTCCGATTTGAATTTGGTGGTCCATTGGGATTCTTTTCAGGTTCAAGACTAATCTTCCTAAAAAAATCCACTGTCAGATAGCTAGACTCCATATCAACCAACCGTGAAACTGTCTTCCTGCTTTCATCTCGGAATCTTTCCAAAGCTTCATTTGCAGCGGCTGCTATATCACTTGAAAGTGTTGGAAATCTTCTTAGTTCCTACATATTATGCCATGAAGTAGCACCCCTGTAAGACTCAATTTCGTCTTCTCATGTATTATTTAAAGGACTCTAACGGCACCTAACATAAGTTATTTAGTGCTGAAATATGAATATCCTGTATCATTAGCTCTTAAACAGTCACTCTTTTTTTCAGCATATAAAAGAAACACTAGTAACCAGCACTGACTCAGATGAATTAAATGTTGAACATGAACAGGCTTATCCAGCTTGCATATTTGGAAATCATGACTTGTAGGGAAGTGTTATATCAAGTTAACATGCTTACCTCAGTTTCTGCAATAGACTTTCGTACAAGTTCCTTTAAAACAAAATGGACCTGAAGAACAAAAGAAGAAAATGTGTAATTTATAAATGGATAATGTCACTTAAATAAAAAGAGCAGCAAGAACAAATGTGTGTTACATAAATGTGAATGAGGAAAACAATTCCTTGTGGAGTAACCTTGAAGAAAGTTTTCCTACTTTAATGTCATTAACAAAAAGAAAAGGAGAATAAAAGAAAAGACACAGGTTAAACAGTCACCAAATGATAGACTGAAGCCAAGTGCCACAAAGGGTACGGAGCAAGCAATTTTCAAAGTAATAAGACAGCAGAATTCCAACTCTGGGTAATGATCCATATTATAAGAAAAGAGTTAAAGAAACATAAAATAAAAAAATAAAGAGGTAAAGAAAGAAAAGAGATTTCAGCAGTAGTACTTGTGGAGAATGCATGTTCAATTTTAAAATGCCCCATATTTGGGATGATGTGGCGGAAAGGAAGAGGAATATATAAAGGCATTCTAAAATAAACAGAATTGTATGATTATAATCAAAATATTTATCTATTCTTATGATTTAAGACTAACTGCATCTGATCATGAAATCCTTCGTATTTGCCTCTTGTCATGACCAAGACTGAAAAGATTCGCCACTTAAATAGAGATAAAAACATTATTTTGAAAATAACAGAAAGCAAGTATGTGCACAGATAACTGAATAATAACATCATTTCATATCAAAATCTGGATATTCCACCACATATAAGCGACCAAGGAATGGAATGACAGAATGTAAGCATGAAGATTACAGCATCCACAGAGGCTTCAGCCGGCCCTTTGAAATAGCCTATAGACCCTTCAATCAGTCTTCTATAACCCTGCTCTGGCGCAATCAGATGGGGTTGATACCCATCAGCCGGTAACAACTCTTTGGACATTTTTAATGAAAGATGGCGATCGAAGGAGCTTTTTCAAAGCAGCCGGTAATTGGTGATCAAAAACTCCGTATATCCGGTCCCCACCAGGACGTCTGAAATAGTAGTTGGTTACTTAAAACATTAGACACTCAATGAAAGGAAAAATATAGCATACTACAAGCTAAAGCTAAAACTTAATAACAGCACTTACCCTCCATCCAGGTGCTCTTTAAATACTTTGTCAAATGCACGACACATCTCTAAAATAGTGTATAGTTGGGCCTACATAAACAAGTAGTAAAACTTAATAGACCTGCAGAAATCAGGTACTTTCAAATCTAAGAAATTGATTTCAGCATAGATCTAAGTTCTGACCCCCGAGTCCACTGCAATCGGCCGGCCAATGCGATCCAACTCTGCGTTAAGCTCATCAATGGTCTTGTTTATTAAGGCAATGATACTAGGTATCTTCTGTCTGATAACTTGCTCCAAATGCTGAAATCATGAAAGCCAGTATAAGAAAGGAAAGATCACTTCTCGTAGGATGAATTATGAATTAGATATCCATAGGAAGTGTAGTAACGCAATAAAGAAGTGACAGAAACTGAATTGAATAAAGTAGAAATACTAAATGAGAATACCTGAGATAGAAGCTTAGCAAGGTATTCTGAGCCCATTTTATGTGCCAAATGTCCATATTCAGGACTTGTCTCAAAATATTCACGCTCCTTCTTACGAGCAACAATCATGTCAACATTTTTATTAATATCAGCCTGTGAACGATTAACAATTCCAACCCATGGATGCTGCAGCCTGTATTGCCTTCCCTCGAGAACCTTCAAGTTTCACATAAAGAACATCATTCATTTTGTATTCAGTGGTAAACTACATTTTCACACTCAATTACATGGAAATCAGTCGAAGTTATTGAACACCAAACAAAAGATAAGCATGCAGTTGTTGGAGAAATCATACATCAACTGCATTAGTTCCCTTATCCATGAGATCGAGTTTCGTAACCACTCCAAATGTTCTTTCACCTGAACAAAAATAGAAGATTTTAAGTTTTTTCTATGAACGCTGGTAAAAAAAAGAAAGAGGAAACAAATCATTAGAAGAAACAAAAACGTCTATCATTGGAATTCCTTCCACCAAAAAAATCCATACCTGAAGGATCAACTTCTCTTGCTATTTTTATGGCATCCGAAGTGGCAATATCTTGATTGGCGGGAGAGATAGCTAAAATAATGCAGTTTGGCTTCACAGTCGAAAGAATTTGATTAGAAACAGAATTTGGAAAAAGTATACTACAAAGGTAGATCAGTTTGCTTAAAACCACATGAATTACAAAACTGTATCATCGCAGCACATTAATGTGCCAAGTTTCCTAGCTTTACTGGTGAAGACTGATATGATAGGGCCCACCTTATCATACATTTGGAGCCACATTAGACTGCCTTTGGACGCACGATTGGATAGAAGCCACTAGTTGAAGCTTCTACTTGGACATGAGTATCTACCGTGTTCCCAAACACACACTTAGTTTTGAGACAATCAAAGTTATCAACTGTTTTCTGATTTTGTATTGGTTCCCATTCCTTACAACAATAACAAGTCCACAGCAACAACCTCCAAGTTCCACTGGGGCGAGGTTGGTTACACGGATCCATCGTGTCATATATTAGAACCAAAGGTAGACCATTTACCTCTAAATCTCTCTTAATTGTTTGGTTTATAGTTTTACTTGATCTCTCTCTCTCTCTCTCTCTCTCTCTCTCTCTAATTATTGGATCAACCTAAATCTGGTTAACCCTCCTTACCAATGCTTTTAGTTCTAAAAGCCTTCCTCACAAATGCCTACATCACCCAAGACCATATTCCACCATTTTTTCCTACACCTGAAGTTACCCTAATTTTCTTATTGTACTCCCAACATTATTATCTTTGCAATACTAAGTTTACTTTTCTTGTTGGTGGTTTACCGCCCAACAATTAGACATGGAACAGTTAAATCAATTCATTAATAAAATCAAACTGAAAATCATTTCATCATTGTATTTCTAATCCTCTTGTGACCCCTTCTTAACATAAACTGAGGCTTTGAGTAATTTATTGGTCCTACAACTCCATCATCTATTTTCTTCAAAGTTGAGTCATGATATGGTTTACAAATTCTAGCATTAAAATGCAAAAATATATTCATGAACAATGAATCCTCATTTCTCCATTAATTAGGAAGAGAAAACCAATATAAATTTCTTGTATAAGATTTCCAGGATCAAAGATAGCTGTACCGGTGTCTTATTTGAAAGGGCACAGTGTATGGAGTCGGTCTTTTTTTTAAAATAACTTTGATTTAGTTAAGTTCTTTACATCATGCTTGTTTGATAAAATTTTAAATTGTACATGATTACTGCACTTTTCTCTTTACGTCAAGATTCAAGAGAATAATTACCTTCTCAACATACGAACGGACCATGTTTTCGATATCTTGAACAATAGTTTCTTGTTGTCCTCTGTGAAAGTAGCCGAAAATTCATTATACATCAGAGATTTTGATGTGTCTTGTTTAGAATACCACTTGATTTGTATAAAAGTACTGTGAAATATATCATGGTTTACCTACTGCAACCTTCAACCCAGGAAGATCTATGAGGGTTAAGTTTACAACTGCAGAAAAAGCCCCCGAAATCATCAGATATCTGATATCTCAAACCAAGTAGGCAGCAAGTGCAGCTATGAATGAATAATGCAGCTACAAACCATTTGGAGAGTAAATGCTGAGGTGAATAGGAATGTTAGAAATTTGCTTTGACTTCCCAGTTATTCGATCTGTTTCATCTGCTATTTCCTTCCTCACAGAAGCTGCATAGGCAATAAAGGAACGGAAGAGAAATAATTAGCTAGGATTCACAACACTACAGTAAGTATTATAAATGATTGGCGGTTTGAAATCAAATAAATTTTACTACAGCATATTATAACAAGTAAATTTTGTACCGAAAGTGGTTAAATCTGATACTCTCCATGCAAGGATAAACTATCCATTTAAGTATTAAACTTAATTAAGTCTGCATAATTTCAACTAATTATGGCATATTATCAAAAAATGAAAGGATGGTTTTTCAAGCCATTATGACTATGCTAGTTACTCATTATTGCATATCTTTATAGAGACAAAACATAAATTTTCTAGTTAGAAACTTCATTTACCAAAGTCTGAGAATCTTTTTCGTGGTAAGTGAAGAAACTCGGCATATTCTTGTGTGCCATCGTCTGTCTTATGAAGTTGCAGCACTAGTGGCCTCCGCGTAACAATACCTTGTAAATAATGTAAGACAACATCATAAAGCCACTCCACCAATGGAACAAAAATAATAATCCTCCACTGCCATAAATTCATGTAGTGGAAATAGAAAGGCAAAAAGAAAATCCACCTACGATCATAGCAGCTATTGTAGGTGAACTATAAATTCATGAAATACTTGCTAAAATCTTATTCAATAAACAAAACCACTCTTGCATCAAGCTGGTATAGTATTCCACAACACATTAAATTTGCATATAGTAACCAGTAACAAACAACTACTTAGCATAACATAACATGGCGTCATTTCTCTCATATGATCTAGCTATAAACTATTACTAACTACTTTCTGAACTACACCGTCATTGCCATTGCTGAAGAGATCTAAATCTAAGTTCAAAATGAAAGCAGAAAACGGTAACATAAAAAGAAAGTGAGTAATACCAGATCCACGAGGAAGAAAATCCCTTCCGACGACACTTTCCAATACTGAGGATTTTCCTGAACTCTGCAAGTGATAAAAGGAATTTTGATTTGAATAAAAGCATTATGGATTTCATTTCATATAAATGGATGAAGAGAAGAGAAGAGAAGGAAGAGGTTACGTACCTGTCCACCGACAACGGCGACGGATGGAAGAGCCTCCCAAAGAGATAAACCCTCGCCACCGTGATCTCCTAAAACGGTGCAGGCTCGTTGGATCTTATTGATGAGCCCGATCAAGCTCGTCATAGTCGCCATTTTCGATCCAAATATTACAACAACACTTCACAGATCAGATTTTCAGATCAGAAATATGAGAGAGAGGGAGAGAGAGAAGGAAGGTTTAGTTTGTTAGGATTTATTGAGATCAGATCAGTTTCAGATGCACAATGCGCATCCAAACAGAGAAAGGAAAACTAACACGAATTCACAACAAAAAAATGGAATCTAAATATAGAGAGAGAGGGACGAAGAAAATAAACCAAACGGTTCTTTATTTCAATTTTTATGTGGGTCATGGGTAAAATGGTCATTCAACAAATTATTATTTAGTTCTAAAGTCACCTATCAAAGACTTCTATTGTGTCATTAAAAAAAAAAGACTTCTATTGTGCATTGTGACATCATGACATTTCACAAAATAAATAGACGAAGTGCTGGCAATATATTCTAGTTTTTTCAACAAAAATTCTCCTATTGGTTGAAATTTGTGAGGATTCTCCTATGTTAATGGTGATCTTCAAGGCCTAATGCTTAGCAATGTCTAGAGAATCTCAAAAACTTTAAGCAAAGCAATGGTTATATCGTTTAGCAATGCATGGTTATATCGTTTAGCAATGCATTGTTCCATAGATATTTGATATTGATTACCAATTTTCTTTTTAAAAAAATCCCACTATGGTGATTAGGTAAAAAGATCGAATATTGGTAGAGATAAATTTTATTTAAGAAAATTTAGAAAATTATAAAGTGTCCTAAGATTATGGGTTTCATCTCAATGATAGATTTATAAAACTAATCTTTTCTCTAAATAATAGATACGAGGTATTTCAAAGACAAGATAATAGTATTATCTTAATCTTAATACCCTAAAGGCTAAGTTGAATGTAAGTAAGTATACTAGTGGTGTTTTAGGTTTGGTAAAAAAAAAAAAAAGTAGTGGTGTTTTAGGGCCAATTTTTAGGTGGGTTCCACAATCATTTTAGTAAGTCTCACAATCATGGTGTGAGTAAGAAAATAAATATACTCAATTTGCAAGAAAAATGCTTAGGTATTGGGTGGGTCCCGCTATAGTAAGAGGGCTCGAATTAAATCATTTGGGTCGTCAAGTTGACAAGTTTAAGGTACAAGCTTAAATAACACAACTTCAAAGTGTAAAAATGATGCTTTTGAGAAAAAGTACTCGATTACTGTTGTCAATTGAATCAATAAAAGAACTCGAGACTAACAAAGTAAGTTTGAATTTGTGGGTAAAATAAATTAAAATTAAAAAAACACGAGAATCGATCCAAGAGGAATGAAGCGTAGTGAGTTTTAAGTATTGAAGAAAAGATCAAGTAAAAGATAAGAGTGAAACACTTGGGTTGTCAAAAGAAACTTAAACATTGAAATAGAATTCGAAATACAAACCTAAATAGCAAGAACATACATTTTTCACTAAAATTGCCAAGGATCTTGTGTTAGTCGGTGTGTTAGTCCTGTGTAGGTTATTGGGCATTATGAATTCTACATTTACTTCTAGGTACAATCTCATATTTGTAGAGTCAACAAAAGATAACTAACTTCTTCCACGAGGCTTGTTGCGTTGGATGCCTTCCACTTGTCCAAAAGTCACTGACAACTCCTAACACTTGTGTTCTGTACCGTATCTATGAGTTTACCGATCCTAGATAGTAGGTAGTATATGAGATTGATCAATATTGGTGATATCGTATGTGGAGTTCCAAAACGAGGTGGGGTGTACCTACAAAGTCACTCTGATGCTAAAGTCAGGTTGGAAAGTTAATTGCAAGTATTAATGAGTAATAAATGCGTACCTTCTTATGGGTAATAAGTGTCATAGAGTCAAATGACACTTAAGTGGAGAGATCTGAACCGTCCAGTTTGGAGGTGCGTTGTGAGCAGTGTTATTAAACCCGGACCGAACCGGCCGGTCGGACCGGTTCGACCGGGAAACGGTGCCTTGCTCGGGTCGGTTGGCCAATTGGATCACACTTGCAAATGAACCGAGGTTGACTCGGTCAACCCGCCTTAACTCGGTGAAACCCGGTGTTGACTCGGTAACCGAGTTGACCCGAATCCGAGATTGACCCGATCACACTTGATTATTGCGAGATATATTCATGGGAATTACTAAAAATGACAAAGTGGGAGATTCGAACTCGCCCCCTCCTTGTTGGAGATCTTAGAATTTTTCCAAATTGAGCTACCACACGTTGTTGTTATATCATCTAACTGCATTTTACTTGAGGCAATTCCTACATCCTTTTTTTGTAGATCAACTCATCCATTTACTTTGTTAAATATATTTTTTAACAAAGTAAATGTTGGCTTAAAAATATTTAATAAAGTCTTATAAAATATATTTGCAATTACTAATATGTTGTATTAAAATATATTTATAAAACTTGTGCCTAAATGTCTATTATTTAGACTATGAAAATTTTTGTGACTTTGTGATTTGTGAATTTATACACAGTATAACTAATTTTATCATATTTTAGTAGTGCCACTGGTCACGCGGTCAATCGGTGACTTTCCGGTCGACCCTCGACATGGCCTGTGACCCAAAGTGACCAGTGCCTTGACCGGGTTGATCTCCAGTTCGGTTTTAATAACATTGGTTGTGAGCCATTGATTGATGGATTGGGGCCTGAGCGCTTTGAAAGCCCAATAACTTGTTTTTGAAGAATGGGGTGGTGTATTTGACAAAACAACTTTTACTACATAATAACAACTTAATTTCTTCTACATTTTGTGTGCTTTAGGCCTTAACTTCGAAATTTGACTAAAGCCACCTGCCTTTGAACCTCTACATAGCATTTCGCCCCATTGTAGACTTCAAAGCCCTCTACCTTAAACCACCTTGACACTCGAAATTTCTTCTGGTGACCTGTCATTTAGGCCAATTTAAAAATCTTATGGGCATTTTAAACTTCTTATTGGTAAAAACGGAGGTGCGAAAATTACATAGAGAAGAAAATGGAAAATACAATCAAACCAAAAGAAAGGCCCATTATTATTGGGTTCGAACCAACCCGTACTCCCTCCCTCTACAGTTCAGAATTCAGAGACTCTGTTCGTCTCTGTTGAAATCAAACACCTTTCATTTCCACTGCACCATTTCACTCAGTGCTTCGCTTCGCTTCGCTTCCACTTCCAATCAATGCTAACAAGAAGAAAACTCCTCAACATATTCTCATATTGCAAAGCTCCTCAACTAATTTCACACCAATTCAATAAAAATGCACTTCCGCATCCTTTTCCCGAAATTTCAATCAATTTTAGGGTTTTACTCTACGGAACCCAAGCATCAAAATTTCCCGAATACGAAATGCCTTCAGTAACATGGGGAGTGATTCAAGGTCGAAAAGAGAAACTAGTTTCACGTGTAATCATTTTCGATTACCTCAAAGGTATGGGAATCATCCCCGATGAGTTACAGGATTTAGAACTTCCATCCACCGTTGATGTAATGAGGAGCGCGTTGAATTTCTTCTCAAATTAGGTTTAACCGTTGATGACATCAACGAGTATCCTTTAATGTTGGGATGCAGTGTAAGAAAGAATATGATTCCTGTTTTAGGGTATTTAGAAAAAATTGGGATTTCAAGATCCAAACTTGGTGAGTTTGTTAAGAATTATCCACAAGTTTTGCATGCTAGTGTTATTGTTGAGCTTGCTCCTGTTATTAAATTTCTTAGAGGACTTGATGTTGAAAAAGATGATATTGGTTATGTGTTGCAAAAATATCCTGAACTTTTAGGGTTTAAGCTTGAAGGTACTATGAGTACTTCAGTTGCTTATCTTGTTAGTATTGGTGTTAATCCTAGGGATATTGGTCCAATGGTTACTCAGTATCCTTATTTATTGGGAATGAGAGTTGGGACTATGATTAAGCCTTTAATTGAATACTTGGTTAGTTTGGGTTTGCCTAAGAAGATTTTAGCTAGGATGTTGGAAAAAAGAGCTTATTTACTTGGCTATGATCTTCAAGAGACTGTGAAACCTAATGTTGATTGTTTGATTAGTTTTGGTGTGAGGAAGGAATGGTTGCCTTTGGTTATTGCTCAGTATCCACAGATTATTGGGTTGCCTCTTAAAGCTAAATTGTCTACACAACAGTATTTTTTCAGCTTGAAGCTTAAGATTGATCCTGAAGGGTTTGCTCGCGTAGTCGAGAAGATGCCTCAGGTGGTTAGTCTTCACCAAAATGTGATCATGAAGCCAGTTGAGTTCTTACTTGGTAGGGGGATACCGTCGCAGGATGTGGCTAGTATGTTAGTCAAGTGTCCACAGCTGGTTGCGCTGCGAGTTGAGCTCATGAAGAACAGTTTCTTCTTCTTTAAGAGTGAGATTGGGAGAGACATAAAAGAACTTGTGGAGTTCCCGGAATACTTTACTTATAGTTTGGAATCACGGATTAAACCCAGATACCAGAGGCTGAAGAGCAAGGGGATAAGGTGTTCATTGAATTGGATGCTGAATTGTAGTGACCAGAGATTTGAAGAGAGATTGCAGGGCAATTATATTGAAACTGAAAGTGTAGGTCCTTCATTTTATATGGGTGGGAAGTTAGAGCTACCCGGGAATGCGATAGTGTCGGATGAGGAAGAGGAGAGTGATGATGAAATATTATTTAGACGAACTGTTTCTCTTTAGCTCAACAATGTAATTTTTTTGCTTGATGAAACAACTACAATGGTTCAGCTGTATTTAAATTTTAGATTTGTTCTGCATTTGTTTATCTGCAAAACCCAAATTATATTTCTTTGGAAGTGAAGTGAGGTCTGAAACATGCAGTACATGTTAGTTACCTTGCCCCGAACATGTATGCATATTGTGTCTGTTTTGAGTTCTGAATGTTAGAAGTTTCCATTATTTTTATGTAGTATTGGTTCCATAAAGACAGAACTTTGAAGTCTCCTTTTTTTGTTTATAAGGTCAGTTGAAAAACTGGATTACGTAAACATCCAACATGTTAATCGATCTATTTAAGGCTTCATCGAAGACATTCATATGACAAATATAGTGCCGTTGCAATCTATGGCGATCTAAACTATCCAGAGACTCGAAAGCAGTGTTGTTTTTGTTCTTTAATTTCTGGAATCTTTTGACTGTTTAGACCAGATGAGACAAATCCCATTATCAAGGCCGATTGAAAACAAGGCTCACTGGCTAATGTAGAAAATGGGATTTGCGTAGAAAAATGGTGAGACTCTCTTCAATGCTCACTCTATGATTGGTTAAAATTCATACGAGTCTCACCACTTTGGAGCTAAGACTTATTAATTTAGTGGGACCACATGAATTTAAAAAAATCATAAAGTGAGTATTTGAGAGTGTTGCTAGCGCTTCTCTTTCTAAGTTTGGACAGAAAATGCTCTCCCTAGGACTCATAACTGTTGGACAACACAGGAGGAACAAATGAGACGAGTAGAAGTTAATTTGAAGGCCTTGGACTGAAATGAAAAAGGTGGTGTTGTGGGGTAACAAGCCGAGGAAGAATGTGAGAGTTACAATCACTGGAAAAAGGAAAAGCTTGAAAAAATTGGGCGAACACATACTTTGAAGTGTAAAATACTTTGGAAAATGCAGCGTGTCTGTGCTTCACTCAAGCATGAACTTACAATCAACTTGAAACTATGAATGTATTGCACACCCAAATAAGCTTAGTTCTTGATCTGATTACAAAGATATTAACAAACCTGAACGAACACAATCACACTATCTGCGTATTACAAATATCAACTGCCATAAGGAGACAAGTAGGGATAAAGCTACCTATACAACCACACAGCCACTCAAAGAAAAGCTGAAAGTTAGCTCCAAGTTAATCGTCTTCCTTTCCCCGACTTCTTAGCCAATCTCTCTAAGCAGAGAACACGACAGTGTATGCCAGATGCATGCCGATTAATTCTTTTATCACCCTCTCAATCCATCGGTTGTTGGAACGTCGGTTACAATCTTAATATTATCAATTGGGAGAAAAACGACAAAAGTAATCAAATAAAAATACATAGAGACAGTAAGAATAATTATGCTATGAAACTCCACTCTTCAGTGCCTCTGCAATAGACTTTTTGTCATTGGGTGCCGCGTGTTAATCCTCCCCGTGCCCCATTTCTGTGCAAAAATGCAAGATTCCGCATCAGTCATCAAGTTATTGGAAAAAGCAGAAACGTGAAAAGTTAGACAAAAAGAAACAAAAGGCAGCAACATATACTTGTATAATGTTAGCTTAGATAATATAGAAAGAACAGAGAAGCTCTCAAGTTTAAAATAACTATCAACTATCCATTTAAAATGCATTCTAATTTCATGCAATAATGATAAGAGAAGAGTTACACTGTTCAAAAATAACCACCCACTACCTACAATTTGCTATTCTCATGGTTAGGATTTATCGGTTTTGGACACACTGGGAGACGCATTTGAAACTTGGAACATATTCAGCAAGTTGAAGAATTGTTGACAAAGCATCTATGATCTAACCACAAACAGTTAGCTTAATGGAAAATAAGAATTGAGTACTAAATACAAATGCAATTTGGTAGAAATGATGATAATAAGCTCAGAGAATGTGATAGATAAGAGAGCAAGTCAAAACATTTGAAGCAAAATATCCTCATTTTTTTTTTGACAAGCAAAATATCCTCATTGAAGAGCACATCATACAAAGAGATATGATAGTGAAAATATCATAGCATCGTAATAATTTTTGTAACTAAGACCATGGCTCGTGCAGTTGAATTACGGTTAAGTTAAGCTGCATAAAAAACTTTGGCACAGAAGCAAAGTAATATAAAAATATAAGTTGCGAGTCTTGAGACAAAATAAAAACTCTTCTTTTTTCCTGTAATTAATATCACCAAATTGTATTTTTTTAAAAAGCCAAGGTATTGATATGTTCAAATTCAATTACCAAAGCAAGAAGCCCGGGTTGAAAACAAAACTGTCAAGCAGGTGGTGGACTAGTAGTGATACTCGGTGCAGAGACAAACTACAAACAAATGCAACTCTGTAAACCTAAAATCAGCAAATTTAAATAGTTTATATCTTTAAACACAAACACCTAATGAAGTGTTCCTTAAAAGAAACAGTGAAATAAGGAAGAGAATGAGCCCAAACGCTAGTCAAAGCCCCCAGTCTCAAT
The DNA here is from genome assembly GCA_020916435.1 of Oxytropis ochrocephala. Taxonomy (NCBI): domain Eukaryota; kingdom Viridiplantae; phylum Streptophyta; class Magnoliopsida; order Fabales; family Fabaceae; genus Oxytropis; species Oxytropis ochrocephala. The sequence goes on along the minus strand of CM037091.1, from coordinate 3,081 downwards.
TGTTTACAGAGTACAGCAAGCCACAGTACCATTGTATAAAAGCACAAGAATGTGACCAAAAAACAGAGAAAAATAAGTACCTCCCAGAAACAAGCTGATGCTGAGCACTGTTCGTAGAGAGCCCTTTACACTGCTGAAACGCTTTGCTCTTGTGTCTTGTTCTTTCTCAACACGCATCGCAGCTACCTCCTTCTCCATGGAAGCTACTTCCCTTCTCATTTTCTTTGCCTCAACCTCCATGGCTTTAGTCAATGTATCCACTTTCTTTGCTAGCATCTAGGAGATAATGACCATTGCAACAATTAGCTAAGATTACAATGGTCAATGAGAAACCTAAGATTAAAATCCAAAACAAGTTAGAAAAATAATACTAACCTCAATGGCATCGTCTTTGTCTTTTAAGCTTTGATCTTTTCATGACCAGCTTTCCTCAAGGCTATAACCTCTTTTTGCAGAAAATCATACAAAACTCCGGGAACACTATCCTCTTTTTCCCTCACTGGGAAGTCATTTGGCTTATCATCCAATTTCCTTTCCAATTATTCTTTTCCTCTCTATCTTTGGTTCCTTCGGAAGATTGGTTAAACGAGGAACTTGGAGGCTTTCCATTTAGAAGAATTTTACTCCTTTCTAGTGACCTAGAACCACCATCAAAAGATTTAGATGTGCCTTTAGCATGCTTCAAAACTGTGCTAGAGGACACAGGCGACCTAACTTGAAAGGATGATGTTCTCTTAGGAAGAAACCCATTAGAGTTCACTTTGGATATGTTATCAGCTCCACCTAGGGATTGTCGTCGAGAAGGCCCATTGCTAACACATTTTCCCTCTGAAGTGCCGCGATTAATACTGTTAGAAGAAGTTTCTCTCAAACTCTCTTGTAGCACTTTAAGCCGTAATTGATATTTTTCCTGAAAATTGTAAAAGGTTTACCTTGAGTAATGGCAGAACTTATCTCCTAAGTTAATACATGCAGGCTGTAAAACCAGATTATTACTTTTAACTGTGCTTCATATTTTATGGTGCGCTCAGATATAGCAACCTTTTCCCGTAGTTGCTGCATCTCTCCCTGTAAGAAAGTAGTTCAGCAAAATATGAAAATTGTCTTAATGTTAAGCCAAATGCGGGAAAATTTATACTTTAGAAAGCAATAAAAGATTAAACAAAAAGGATTAATTAAGAGATAAAACAATAACCACCTGCAAGAATCGTCGCTCTTCAAGCCATTGTTTAACAGGCATCACTTTGTCATTAGAATCCTTCCATTCATTTGCCACTACTACAGCTACTCTGTTTGCTGTTACCTTGGCTCGAGCCAACTCCCGATCGAGAGTTTTTCTCTCTTCCTAGTGTGTCAAACAAAGCATGCAATAATTGAGATGCTCTTGACTACAAGCAATAAATAATCAATAGAAAAGCAAGTAGAAGAGTGAACTTGGTGAATATAACAAGTTACATTCATTTCTTGAAATTTCCGCTGATAATCTCTCACAGCATTAGCAGCTGCACCTCCTGCAAGGACAGCCTCTTCTAGTTCCCTCACAGTTTGGGTGAGTTTTTCAACCTCTGCCACCTTCAGCCTATGCATTTTGTCCAAAATTTTGTTTTCTTCCTGGGAGAGGTGATGGTGTGCCAAGTGTAAGAAGTTAATCATTATGGTTACGAAATATTTTGAAAGAGAAACATCATAGAGGATTGCAAATACCTGGCAAATCTCAATCTGCTTAATTAGCTCTTGATTTTTATTTTGGAGATCATCCACCATGGAGGCCTTAGCCAAGGCAACCTGAACAGTCCTCTCAGCTTCAAGAAGTGCTGCTTCTTTAGATTTAGTAAGACGGTCTAAAGCTTTGTTATCATCTTGAAGTTTAGCAATCTGCAAGAAACAAAATCAAATAAAACAATTACATAAATCACCTATCATAGGCCATCCTCAGTCCCCTTTCCTTTAATCAGTATTTTATCTCAGGAATTACCATTCAGCATAGGAAAACAAGGTCATACCTCCTGCCGAGCAAGCTTGAGTTCAGCCTCTAGAGGGGCAAGAATGGCTTCTATAGGAGGCATGTCATCATCCTTCTGAGCGGCATGGACCCTTCGGAGAGTAGCTTCAGCTGCAAATTGAGCCGCCATTGATGCTTTCTTTTCATCATTGATTTTCTTTATTTCAAGATTCTGCAAGAAATACCCAGTTCAGTAAACATATCATGATCTGAAAAAATCACTCATCTCTAACGTTGATGGTGGATCCGAGCAATACTTTGCTTTCTAGAAGAGATTCTGTTAACTTCAGCTTCCCATCAACCTTTAACAATTCTTCAGTAAGCTGCAGTGCAAGTAAACAATTAGAAAATAAAGTTAAATTTCAAGTTGACACGGAATATTAAGGGATCAAGCAGCAGTAACATGAACAAGTGAAATAATGGCAAAGGATCAAGTTCCCAGGTGACCGTGTATAAACAATGCAAAGAATGAATAAGCATCAATAATAGATGTAAACATAACTATTTCAAAACATCGCAATGAATGATTAAGGACTAAAAATTACCACAAAGCCAATTCATAAGAAAGTGGGTTGGCCTAACTCAACCCTACAAAGCGGCTTGTAGAGGGAGGATGCCACCCACTTATAATGAGATAGTTTGTACAAAATGAGCTTAGCTTCATTATTGATGAAAGTTAAGTATATACAAGTTCGTTACAAGAGACTAGCTTCCAATAGAATAACAAACTAGCTAAACTCCTAACTGTCTACAAGATAAGGAATAGATAAGTCTAATACAAATCATTACTTACAACAATTAAATTTACAAATACAAACACAAAGCCAATAAGTGTTAGGATCCATCCTCTCCGGATAAATGGAGAACTCCATTACTATGATTTTTTTGGCGTACCCATTACTATGGTTTTGAATATATAAATGTGTATATATCTAAAATTGGTGAGTTAAATTAGGCATGTGTATATAGGGGTGTTTATTGGTTGGGTAAATCCAAACCAACTCACAATCCAATTCAAACCGATATATTTGGTTCGAACATTTTTCGTGTTCGGATCAAACTCGAGCCAACCAGAACCA